>JAZFAU010000029.1:3905000-4472500 GCA_037178615.1 Dione vanillae
ATATATATATATATATATATATATATATATATATATATATATATATATATATATATATATATATATATATATATATATATATATATATATATATATATATATATATATATATATATATATATATATATATATATATATATATATATATATATATATATATATATATATATATATATATATACATATATAACTCAAGCCAGAGGTCAATCAAGAGGTGTAAATTAGCTATGTAATAAAAAAATATGTATCTATTATTATACACTTTACACAACTTTAATTTTGAGTGAAAATATTATTACAAAAACTTTTTACGAATTCTTGATTGCTCTTTTGCAGACCGGGCGAAAGAAAAAATAAAAATAACTCAAAGAAATAATAATTGCCTTCGTGGCGATTCTAGCGTCATGTGACAGCGTCTTGCAATAAACGGGATCTTGCAATAAAATCGGGACATCCTGTAATACAAATAATTTTTTGACGGTAGGATTTCATTATTCTGTTAAGAAATAATGTTTCAGTGGCCAATAAGGATCCGCAGTCGATTAGCTTAGATCTTAAAACTCCCTACGCTGCTGAATTATTATATAAGCATTTTTGAAAAATAATTACGATTATTTGAAAATTTCATTTCTTTTTATTATTCTTACTATACAAGAACAAAGAAAAGTTTCACCTTGTCTTAATAATGATGCTGTCACTCTTTAATTATTAGTGCTATTCATTACTCGGTTTCTTTTGGCAATATAATGAAGATCGCCTCATCTTTCATTTTGTTATTAAAAAAATAATTTCCTAATATTTTTCAGCTCTATGCTGTATTATGCTCCTAACAGTGTATGTAGAGGAAACCATATGCTGAAGAATTTAGTGTCAAGACACTCGGTTCTCCGTTGTTATCTTTCGAGACATTTTGTATTATATAACATTCAAGAGAGTAGTGGAGTTATATTTGAAATTGCTTCTAGGAGTTTAGATAAGAAGAGAATAATAACTTATTTTATAAAGTCCTCAGTTGTTTTGTGTTGTTTTAATTAAGTAACTCAATAAATAACCTATACATTACACAGTTTTCAGTTAGTAAAAGCACAAAGTCTATCCATCATTGTCTATTAAGGATTACAATAATATCACTTATTAGATTACTGTACATTATGACTAGATTAACTATAAACATAATGTATTGCCGTTACGTAAAATCTCAGCGTCTGCCTGGAAATAATTTAAGGGAAGAGGGATTGTTTCGTTTTCATTTTCTTCGTTCCGGCAACTGGGCAAACGCGGCGTTGAGTTCCGCCACTCAACACGCAATGCCTCAAAAGGCGGAAAACCGGAAACGGAAAGCAAGATAAAGCGTGAAGAAAAAAAAATACATCGCGCAATTTAAAAAAAAATGGCAGTGTGGGAGTGCTTAACAACAAAGTTACACTACGCTTACTATGTCCCGTCTACAGTTCACGGATAAATCCGTTTAAGATAAAAAACATATTTGAAATATTTTAAAAAAATTAATTAAAATTTGTAATATATTTTTTGACAATTTTTATATGTTATGCTTAATTGCTATATATCATATTATTAATTAATAATCTGCGTATCTCCTGAAGTTTATGAGCGCACCAACCGCTTCATGTTCTCATAATTCATAACTTTATATTTTGACGAGAATTTATCAAGAAAACATTTTTAAAAAATGTAATATATAGTATATACATACGGACCCTTAAATTTTATAGGTATGTGGTAAATTTGTTAACGTAGAACGTGAGCGTCGACATTGTGCTCGCTTAACAAATTTCAATTTGTAATTCGTGACGGCTTTGTTCGTCGCTGCAATGTATGCTTAAGATAAGTGAAATAAAATTTTTAAAGGGAAACTAAACTTAAACTGTATTATTTAACTTAAGTAGATTTAAAATATGACGACGATAAAGTAGTCAATTTGATTATAAATCACAAACGAGTACAGTATAAGAAATCGCATACTTCAAGCAGCACCACATTTGACAAGTTAGATTACACATTTTTCTTACCAAAATAGTGTTGAGGATCCCAATCATAAAATAAGACAAGACTACAGATATAGATCAAATAATTTAATTTATTTTTAATATATGGATTCTTTTGATAGATGCAATTACTTGCGATGCGATTACTTATTATCATTATTGTCTAATAAATTTTATAATAATGGAGACTTAAAACATCTCTGCAATTTAAGTAATACTATATATTCGTATTGGTACCTCTATCTTACATCATCAGTCGTATAAGAATGTGTAAAAGGTTTAGCTGCACATAGAGGAATTAAAACTGTTGTTGAAAATATATATTATCTATTGATAATCATCCAGATCTAGAAATTAAAAAGAATATGTAGCACGTAAACCAACTTTAAAGTACAAAGTCATAACCTTTTTAAGATTGAGTTGAATCAAGCCATAAATTCATTGACGTTGGTGTTACCCTATCAGCTTTATATGGGATTATGTTACTTTATTTGTTGGAGGCAATACTTCAGAAATCTTTTAAATAAAATAATTAAGTTACTTAAGAATTTGAGGCGATATTTTACAGTCGTAGTTGCCGCCCAAAATACAATATGCCAAAAAATATCGACAACGAGTAAATGTAAGTCTTAAATAAGGGAATTGAATGGTTCTATTTAAACATGAATTAGGGTTATTTAAATTAAGAGATACAGAAAGGGTGATGAGCACTCACATGGATTAAGTAACCATTTAAGTATTTAACAAATTCAGTATGTACAAATCATTGATATTTTGTGATCAATTCGTTCCATTCATTCCAGATTGCGTTTCAAAGTTTATTTTCCTTTGAAATTAACCTTTAACTCATATAGAGTTAAATTTATATAAAAGTTATACAGAATTTATTTTAAAAGGTACAAATACTTGAATCCAAGTAAATTACTAAGAAGGTTCTCGCTTGTTATATTTGAGAAAAGTTTTGTTGATTTCTTTTAAATTTTGAATTGAATTTTATTTTATTATGGTTTTGTTATTTTTTTAGAGAAAAGTACTGAATACATTTAGTTCTTTATTTATATCTGCTTCACGAAATATGGAAATCACATTTAATAAATTTCAAATACAACACAATAGTATAAAGTTACTTAAAGCATTTCAGGCGAAAATGTTCTATCAAAGACGATTGCTTATTTATATGCAAAGTAAATAATTGAATAATCTTTTTGTTGCTTTGATTAATAAACCTTATTAAAAGTGTCATTTTGAATCATTTTTATAGCTTCACGTTTTATCCTATATATAGCAGGGATGCAGATGAAACCCCAAAAACCATGGAAACGTAGTGTTAAGCCACTCTGCTGCCCCGTTCTGCCTTTTCGATCGGCATTGTGTTTTTGACGATGTTTTAAAACATTGTTGTAATACGAGATACGAGTAATGATCCAATAGCCTTTAGTACTTAGCCCATATTGCTACAAATTACTTACCAGGTGAAATCATTACATTTACATATATGTATGTACATATATAGTACGTATACAGTGTAAAAAAATTTTATTTTTGTTTGGTCACTTTTATTTTATTCGATTTCCTCCACCAAAATTACAAAGTCCATCCTCTACTGTGCAGAAGTTACTATTCCATTTTAAATATCTTTTTTATAAAAATGTCATGCTATTTTGTTTTTTACTTACAAATTACTTTTTAAAAATCATGATGTTCGTGTAGTGTTAAGGTTATAAACGCAAGATAACCAGCGAAACATTCTCATAAAATTCCAATTAAGATTAGGGGCATACTAAATTGCTTTTTCATAGCTCACTTAGAAAAAAACATCCTAAGCTTCTTTTGAACCTTATATAAAACTGTCAGATGGTGTGGAAATTTTAAATTTTATTATTTTACAGAAATATATTCCATCAATAAAATCAATCAATTATGATCATATATTTTAGTAAAAGTCGTAATACTCTTGCTTTGAGTTAGAAAAATGGCAAGAAACATATTATAATAATTTATATATTAAATTATAAAATGTAGCATGGGCTATCACATACTGCATTTTTTATTCAATTGCTTATTATAAAACAATTGGTAAACCTTAAAACAATATATTTAAATGCAAAGTAAACTAGGAAATGTATAAATCTCAATTTTTAAATATTGTTTATCATTTTTAACAAGACTTTTGTTCACTATATTACATTTCAAAACGAGCACTTCTGTCCTATTTTCGACAGGAATAAGGTGAGTTAGAGTCGATAAAAATCTTTTAAAAAATTGCTGTCCATTTCTTTTTATCTATAGTACAATATTAATAAATAATCTTAAATATTTAATCATTTCTTTTCATTTTAGTAACCCTATATAATAGTACTACCACCATATATGATATATAGCGATATACCATAGATATATGGAGGTTACAAAATATTTTATTACATATGTAAATTATTTAATAATAATGAAATAATAATTTTAATTTCCAAATGAAACAACTAACGAAAATAATTGATAAATTAAATATGTATATTGAATAAATTTAATATCGTAAAATATAATGCTGACTGAATAGTTGTAAGGAGTATGAGGAAGAAGAATTATACGAAATTAGTTGCTTGGGAAATACGAGAAAAGTCAAGATATTATATATAATAAAGATATTATATATAATAATTTCAGTCTTGTTTGCTATAAAATATTATAGATAAATAGTAATGTAAGAAATATATGAATACATTATTATAATTGAAATAATCGAAGCTAGCGTCTAAAGTGTAAGTACAGTTACTGCACTTATATACTTTTTTAGGGCACGAAACTATTCGTAAGTAAATTTTCAGTTGTATTATTAATATTAAGAAGAATAATTTAATAATAATATGAAATTATATAGTGCATGGTGATTGTACGGCACTGGACTTAGATATAACTTCCACTGTGCGTCTACGAAGAGGTGATTAGTCACTTAGTTTCATCGTGGAAAAGCGATATTGATACAACTGATCAGGCGTCACTGGGCTAACATGTTTCGCTTAAGCGAACTGTTTACTAGTATTGACTTCCGCTGCTGAGTTTCTTTCGCCAGTCCTTCTCAGGGCGGAGGGATGCTGAGTAATTTCATTAAAAATATTCCTATAAGTTTCCACTAAATACATTTAATATGAGTTTTAATATACGCAACAGCTATGCATAAAAAGAGGCATTACTACAGACTCACGTTAAATGCTATGAGTTACATAGAAATTACACAAACGGTTGGTAGGGCTCGGTTCAATTTAACTAATAATTGTTCTTTTACTAAGGCATTGTAATAAACATATACGTTAACTGTTTTGTAAGGTCTGGTGTGATGTTCTCTGAAACAGCGAACTGGTGTGTACTAACACAATCGGATTCTTAGCGGTGGGAGTTAGGACTGATATGCAAGCCAGAGCTTTATATTGATGTCACTGTTTACAATGTTGTCATAGATAAATGTCAATTTATTTCAAAGGTTTTATTAGCCTTTAGTCTTTAATTCAATAAGTAAAAAGTACTATCCGGTTCCATCCCGGAGAGTGCCGTGCCCGACTATCGGAATTGGTCGGAATTCACGGTAAGAGAAGGGTGCGGTTCCATTTACTATCCCCTCATGTATTATCACTATAAAAAATCAATAGGGATAATAGAAAGGTTGATAGGATTTTCTAAAAGAAACTACTTTCTCAGAATCGTGTGCTGGTTGATATGTTTATCTGTGCTCTTAGTACTGAAAACATGACCACTTAACATATAATTTAATTGACCACTATCTAAGAGTTATATTACAGACTGACTTTGCCGTTGTAAATTTACAATTTATAAGGTACAGATGATAGTCAAATTTTGAGTGTGGCGTATAATCACCTTATATCATTGTCATAAGTTGAATGAAAATGAAAAAAGCAGTTATTAACGTAATTGAACGAATATACATTATTGAAAAGTATATAAACTGTAAAAGTTAGAATCTTAACCAGTCTTAAAAAATACACATTTTTATACTTATTGCTACCTATATACATACGTCCTTTTATTTACGCCTATCCTTTGCATAGTACATGACAAGTGAAGACTAAGTACTGACTTATTAATAACTAATTAATAAATTATTTGCTGATTAATAATTAATTAAGTGTATTTTTTTCGTTTCATAGTATTGTATACATTTGTAAGTGAGATAACGAAAATATTTAAAGTATAAAATATCTCCTGAGAAGTTAGTGATTAACAGTTATCGCGCAATATGACACTCAAATTGCCACACAATAGTGTAAAATAATTATTATAGTTAATTTAAAATAAGTAATTAAATAGTTTAGTATGTTAATTAGATTTTGGCGTGATTTACCAAGAATTAATATATCCTCTTTGATTTCACTTACACATACTAAAACATATATAGCTAACAAAACATTTTTTGAACTATGAGCTGGAACTCATTGAAACAGTTGAGGACAAAGGAATTCAATTACTTTGTAAGACATACCTTTTCCTTTAATATTTGAAGTATCTTTTTGGGGTTACATATAAAAGCCCAAAGAGATAAATTCGTACAAAGAAGTTGCTGGAACAATAATTACCTTTAGTTTTTGATACGTACAACGATGTCAATCATTGCGTTCGGGTACATAGTGATTGTGTATACAGTACAAATTGTTTTCCTTTTATTATAAAATATCATGAAGAAAAATATAAAATAAGATATTTGTACCAAATGGACTTTTTTATAAAAAAAAAATGTGTTTCACTGAAAAGTCACGGGCCAAGGTCAAAGCTTTTTGGCTTTGTTAATTTAAACGTCCAGTACGTTCAAAATATATATCCGTTTGTTTGAATAACCTAGCGAAATAGAAAGACATACGTTATTTGGCTTAGCTAGTTTGGTCGGAAAAAGCAGTGACTAAGCAACGGAGTGTCTAAACACTAGGTTCATATGGTTCAGTTGCAGTGAAGCTAAAAAATAAGTTTAAATGGACATGTTTAGGTTTCCTACTTTAACAGTGAATTGTCGCGTTTTCTTTATAACATTTGTTAATAAATAAGTGTAACTTTTACTTAAATAGCAGTTATTACGCCGAGCCTCTAGTGTTCTATATTGTTCTTTCAGGACAATTCTAAGTTCTGATTAAAAGACAGTGTTGAGTAGTGACTAAACTCAATATTGTGTTTTAAAGTTCATATTATGGTAGATTTAATTTGTTTTCTGTTTTGTGTAATATTGTGCGCTTACCTAAATTATATGTTGGCAATTGTAACATAGTTCATGCTAGTACGGCTGCCCAACGTTTTGTAACATTACTACGCGGCATTATATAAAATTGTTTTATTTTAACCGCATGCTTTGGCATTACGCGATCAAGTTTAATAATATATATATATATATATATATATATATATATATATATATATATATATATATATATATATATATATATATATATATATATATATATATATATATATATATATATATATATATATATATATATATATATATATATATATATATATATATATATATATATATGATTAAAGAAAACTTTGTAATAAAGTATTTAACAAGTTAAAAAAATTCAAATTAGTGAAGATTCGTTAATTATAATATAATGTATTTTAAAAGGAGTATATTCATAGCATTATAATATTTAAAGGCTATAAAATTATATTAAAAAATTATTTATTTTTATATTGACTATAGTGTATTCTCAAAAATATTATAGAATTCTGTTAGAAGAAAGTTGGAGTAAAAATATAAAATCCAACAAATAATTAGCTGTTGTGAAAAGGATTCATTGTTAGTAAAACTCGAAAGGTAAAGCCATTATTATCCTCTTAAAGAATTAACTGTTCATCTAGTGATAAATGTATGTAACGTATGAACTAGATGAGTCGAAAAAAGTTATTATTTTTTTCCCCAACTGTAATTGAAATTATTATTTTTAAAATCAATTGTCTAGAGTTTGTTGGTAACTTTAAGTCCATTAACTGTCTCCCACAGTTTGAACATTAATAAATCAGATTTATAGCCGTAATTTCTGTAGTAGAACAATAAAAGGGCATTTGTAATATTAATATAAAATATAATAGAAAATAAAACTAAAGAAAGTGAAATTTCTTCAGTTTTACTTTTTATAATATATCAATATAATAAATCAATATTCAAATAATCACAAAGTATTAAATAAATTGAAGTTGTAGGTAATAAAATAAAGAAGACTTAACGACTAGACATTCAAAAATATTTTATTTCATACGTTGCATACTCATAAGTTTTTACAATATGTACAAATAATAAATTTAGAGAAATATACTCCTAAGTGAAACTCGCATGGTAACATTTTATAATATACAAAAATAATATAAATGTTAAAAATATGCTTAAATCGATAATCGATAATCGTAATGGTACATGTTATAAATAAAGAAATATATTACTAATTTCAATTTAATTCTGTTATATAATATTAATACAGAAAATATCTAGAAATAAATCATAAGCATAGAATAGTTAATGATTACCATTAAATATGTATATTGCAAATATTAAATGATATATATTTAGTGAAAATGAAAAACGTCATGTTTGAAAATGTTTTACGCTTTCGAAAACCAGGATTTTTTTGATATTCATGTATCAATGAATTTTTTGATACATGAAATTGACATTGAAAGTTTTTTTATGTGAATAATTTTTTAACAGCAAATACGTTAAGCTTGAGTAAAATGACACTATAACCATATAATAAAAATTTAAACTTTGACAAATATGTACATTATTCGGGCATTTTCTCACATTGAATATATAATATGAAAACTTTAAAACCTTACAATTATATTTATATCATTAATCAATTAAATTTATGATGATATAATGTCAAAAACTTATAATCTATTTCTAACAACTCTGGCAAAATGGTAACTAACGTTGCTTGTGTGTACTTAATTAGAAAATTTTGTCTACTTAGTAAATATTTATTTTGTTCATACTATTTAAATTACTAATAAACTAAATAAAGCTCTTACGAAGAGGCAACATTGTGACATTAGCGAAATATTCACTACCGAATTTTAACCTTATCCCAAGTCGCATTATTAACAAACGTATTACACATTTACTGTAATGTAAGATAAAGTAATGTATTGGTATTACGTTTTTAATGAAATATAGATAATACTTTAATTGGTGGGTCGTTTTTTTGTATTGCCCACGATGATGATCTTCAACAGACGCACCGCTGGCGCCTCAAATGCCAAAGAAATGGCGAACGATGCTAAAAATGCCATGACTGCATAGCCGGCGTATATTGTAAGCTGAAATAACAAGTGAAATACAAAATTAGAGTTAATAACCATTTTCAAACAAAACAAATAAATAATTAACAGTAAAGTTTACTTAAAATTTAAACAATTTTTTGTCGTTAACTCCATTGATAATCTTAAAAACTTATCACTGCTAAAAATTATTACTCAAATTTACTTTAGCAAATTTTGTCGTTAAATATATTCTAATAGAATTGCAAAACAAAACTAATAAATAGCTCGAAAACCGGTACAAATACATAAATAATAATTCAAATGAATTATCATAGTTGTAGTTTTTCGTTTGTAATACTATAAATTTAATTGAAAAGAACTTATTTATGCTTTTTAATTATATGCTAACAATAATATTAACTATATAATATTTTTAATATTTTATTATTAATCAATTAATATAAACTGTACATAAAAAATAAATATGGTAATGCAGAGAGCTTACGCATGTCAAGACGCTAACAAATCCCTAGCCGTCATATTTTTACGGCATAGTGTTTTATTTATTGATATTTAAAAATATATATTTACTAAAAAAAAATAAAGTAAAGATACAAAAGAGTATCAAATTACCTAAGCTAAATTCTACAAATACATATAATATAAGCCTTAAGTATGATAGGCTTGTTCGAGTCGGCGCCAAAGAGCTAAGAATAGATTCTCTATTATGGAGATATTCACTTGAATGTGTTGCTGAGGTTAGGGGAGGCCGATATTATCAAACAGATTACATATGAAACTTATATGAGCTCAGCTTTGTAAAGGTTATTACACTTATATTTATAAAAATATAAACATGTTAAATAAATTAGTTGTATTTAAATAATTTTGATCTTTTAGCTTTATGCTTTATCTTTCATATAACTAATATGGTAAATAGTAACGCACTTGGATATACAAGTTCTCTTCCATGTTGAGTGGCGAAACCCAACTATGCTCTTTGTCTTTGAGACCAGGAATTTTACATAGCAAAGAAGTACAGTCAATGATTGGCACGAAACTATTCGTACACGAGTGACTGGCAATTTACCGAAATTATTTATATATCCAGGATATAGTAATATTAGTATTAGTTATAATATTGTTTGTTCACAACTTCCATTATAGCGGACATGCCCTAATATTTAAGATATAAGTCGCATCAAAGCATATTTTCTGTCAATATTGTGTGACCCCAACATCAAGTGACCCTAATTTATTATTGAATTTAATTTTATTTATAACACCAAAAATGAAATGTATACAACTTGGGTAATTCGCTTATCAGCCATAGCCTTAGTTCTAAGTAATATTAAATATAAAAAAAATGTAAAGATTATTATAGACGATCATTATGATAAATATTAATTCTATATATTATGTATTAATAAAATCAATCTTTGTAATAAGAACATATAGTATAAGTAAAACAAGGGTACGGACCAAGTGTCTGTAGAGCAAACTATTTTAAAAAAAAAAAAAAAATATTTTTTGTTTAAATTATATAAGTACACAATCAAATATTCGTTATTTTCAAAGTAGTTCTTCAATTTATATTTTTGTATATATAAATTATATATCCCATAATGGAACGTTTTTAAATTTTAATTCTCATAAGAAATCTTTTTTGGATACAAATCAGATGTTCTCTGGTAATTTTAATCACCATGAACAATGTTTGTTCAAGTATATTTATCTACAAACCAACGAACTGTGTTTGGTGTCTAATGAATATACAGTAGTAGAAGAGAAATTATTATTAATAGAGATGACAAGTTACTTGCATAAAATTCAAATCGTATTATAAATTTTAAAGCAATATTTAGGAGATCTATATATAACTTCATCTTTAAATATGAACTATTTTGTGAGATATTGTTATTTCATTCCTTCAAACCTCACAAGATAATCCTTCAAAAATCATTTTAAGCATTTATTAGATTTTAATAAAATGTTAATACTTACAACCATAGAATTTTGTAAATGTAGAGGTCCGTCCAATAGGAAGGTGGTATACATCATGATGGTGGGATGCACCAAGTAGGAGCAATAGGTCAGTCTACTCAGTGGTAAAAAGCCACGGTAGGAGAGCGCGGAGTTAACGAGCCCGCCGTACCCGCAACAACATGACACAGCTATCCATGCTAATGCAACCCCCCATGCTGGAAAACAAATTTATCATTATAGTCGTATTTTTTTTTAATTTATGCTTTATTCTGATTATAACAGAATACACGGGAGAGAAATATTCTTTATATTTCTCCCTTTTTCCGCTTTCCACCCCACTGCATTTTTACTGAAGAGAGGAATGTTATCATTTCTGAATCGAATATAAATTCAATCCACATTTATCGTGTTTATAGTCAGACGCTGTACCGCTGTGTTTAGATTTGATGGGAAAAGTTTATACTCGTATATACTTTAGATGGAAAGAAAAGAACTCAATGAGTCGTCTGTTTTAGATTACTTTGTAATATTACTTCGCAAAATTCAGCACGTACGAAGACAAAATAACTAATAAAATTCTATAATATACGTAAATTTACCAATTTTCTTTACTGACCTGTGTGTCCAATGCTTACGTAGAACGCGGTAGGCCAAACTTCAAAGTAACCGTCAGTCATTCCAAAGATCAAACTACCGATGATTGCCAATGACACTGGCCAACCAATCGCAACCAGCCAATATGGTATGCGAATTTGACACTTTGTTTTATGTAAATACCACCCAATTATCATTCCTATAAAATGTTAAATAGAATTAAAAATCACTTATATATTAAATATGTACCTACATGTTATTTTTAGCTGCAGAATTCATTTTTCAAAAATATTAATAACTAGCTCTATATAATCCACCTTTCAGCGAAAGTTCAAAATTCAAAGTCAATAGCTTCAAGCAGAAACGTAAGTGGATTAGTGATAGGATAGCTTTCAGAATTTGTTCAAATATTATAACGAGCTTTTTTACACGTTATAAATGAGTGCTATGCTTATGCTGCGGGCGTTACCGGTTGAGCCCGGTCTTAGTCAAATAATTAAGTACAAAATACACAGTACACAAGCTAACTCTGAAATGTGCTCAAAATTACAATGGCTCGGACTCAAATCGAATAACTTTATGTATATAGTCTAAAGTCAAAGTCTTCTAAGTACAGTATCAGCTTATCATAATACTGTTAATTTTCACTTTTGTACTTATATTTACGAAAGTTTCTTAATCGTGTTACAAATTTGTTTTGCTTTGTTAAGCAAATTTCTTAAGATTCTAATATAAACAGGTACTATTTTATTAAATTTTTAGTAATATACATATAAAATAAGAAAGCTTCACTCTGTAACGTGCAAATAGCTGGATAGACAGAGGAAACCTAGTGTTAGGACTACTACTACAAACTGTCCTAATTATTCTTACCTACTAAATATGGACCAATTCGTGACCAAGGTTTGTCGTATAGGGGATCGAACATTTCGAAGGGCTCCTGTATGCGAGCCTTGTACTGATGCCACACTGATATGTAAATGGTGGTTCCCCAGGAACTAACCATTAACAAAACCAGGGACACCATTGCAATCTTCATGTGCCTGTTAATAAAAACAAAACATTACTTAGGTACACATTGTTAGTAAATGTAGAACGTCTGAATTTTATATAGATACGATGATTTAACTATAATTTAAGTGTGAGTGATTTAACTATAATTTAAATTTAAGTGTCACAAACAGTGGCGGCAAATAGGGGATGGTGATTGAGAGTGATTCATACTGCTAGGCATAGATTAGACAATAGGCTATCTATTGCCTAACCTATTAGCTATACCATCAATAAAATAAGTATATGTTCTCATTTTGATTCTCCGCTTAAAGTTCAAATTTTAGTAAAAATTACCATTTCACATTTAATTTGATTTTCACTTCATTTATTAATCCTCTAAAATGGCCCATAAAATAATATAAAAATTATCAGTATTATTATTAGGCATCATAAAGAAGAAATCACCAAACGAAATATTACATTTGAAAATCACACAAAAGAAGCTCTATTGCAGCCACAAGAGTGCTACCTAACAGAAGTTTCAGATTGCCTTTAACAACCTTTTCTGAAATCCGAACGTGAGCAATACGTTCAGATTTTCCATTTTTCCTTACAAATATATTTGTGTCATATAAAATTGGATCTTAAATAATTGTTAGTATTGTTTCATATAAATAACTTTTATACATACTTGACTGAAATTAATAACAGTATTATACCGACGACGTAGAACTGTGCTTCGTTGGCCATATACCAAGACCATACCATGCACATATCCTTTTGCGGAAACAGATTGTTTATGTAAAGCAAATTTCTCCACCAGTAGTGGTCGCAAGTAATATGGTCGAAGATAGCTGGTTCAAATACAGTATTATCGTAGGTATATCTCAGTGCTAGTTCATTCAGCCCAATAACAAAAGCGTAAGCTGGCGTCAAACGAACGATTCTGTATAGAAAAAGTACGAAAAAAGACTTTGTCATTTTAAGTATCTCCTGCTGGGAATATCCTTTCGGCGCCGGCTTATCGAGTAGATCTTCATAAAATGATTCTTGGCTTATGACGGATACCGATAGAGCGGAATTCGAGTAACCGTTGATATTCTTGTTTATATCTTGTTCGGTACGTTTCGGTTTTTTATCAGGTTTTTTACAAGCTTTTTTGTCTTCACTCCTCAGAAATAAAACTGTTACGAGCAGGCCGCTAGAAGATTAGCACATTTATAAATTACATAAGATAAGACTACAATATTTTGTTATACTATCTTGTAATATATTTCGTTAAATCTAAAGTTTAATTTGTGTTACCTTATAAAAAAGAACGTGTCGACACAGTAAGAAGCGTTGCCTACGGATTGGTACAAGAAATTACGTTCCGTCACAACTCTCATTGTCTTGTTGTCTGCCATGAAGAAAATAGTCAGATACGTGTGTACCATAATGACCCAAAGTACTGATAAAAACCTAGAAAAGATATATTCATATATGATCACGCCACGCATATCCCATTTAATATTTAAAAGTAAAAAATATAAATAAATTTGCACGCTTTGTTTAATGCTAAGTGCATTAAACAAAGCGTGCAAATTTATTTATATTTTTAAAATACATATAACATAATGCTTAGAGGGTTGCGTTGAAGAACTTGAACCTTTTTGGAATCGATTTAATTATGTGTAAAATCAACAAAATATTTTTAAAAGTAGTCGTTTCTCAAACGAATTCGTACCTCATACCATGTAGACAGGTCAATGCTCCATCGGTAGGTTTCTGAGTGCTAAGAATTGCTCGGCCATTGGAAAGAAATGAAAACGATAGTAAAATTTCAGACCACATTCCTGAAAGGGAAAAATATTTTTAAATAAGCATAAATGGGAACTTACATGGCATTTGATTTACATGACTTTTAATAACTTAATCGCTATTTAACTTTCCATAAACTTACCGCAAGCTTCTCGTCGTAAATCTTTGTCTTTCACATCTTCTTCAACTTCTTTTATTTCATCTTTCATATTTAACTAAAATATTAATAAACGTTTTTATAGCTTATAATATATTAAGTATAGCTAAAAAAAGTAGTAAGTTTAAGTAAGTATATAGCATTTAAGTAAGGCAAGTTAAATAAAAACTTTCATTTCACAAATAAAAATAAACAAAAATAAAAATATCTGTATATACAAGGAAAAATAATGTACCAACAGTGGGTTTTTGGTTATTGTTGGCAAGCTCCAAATCTTTTTGCACTCTTCTTCGATAGCGTCTCTCCAAGTAGCCCTCGTACATAGATGCGACTAGCATCCATACCGCCACTATTATTACAGCCACTCTAGACAAAATATAGTATACAGTATACAGTACACAAATATATCAGTTTTATAGTTCAAATAATAATATATAATAACAAATAAATGAGGATCGTCGTAGCCTAGAGTCACAGCGTCTGATTGTAAACGTGATGATTTGTGGATTCGACCCCCACTTGTGAAGAATTAATTATTTTTAAATTACCTACGATTCCCATGGCTCCCTCTACCTACCCAGCTCTACGAGTAAGTGAGGGAAGTAATAAACATAGTAATATGAACGGGGCATATAAATCACTGCCTTCAAGAGCTTTATATTAATGCTTAACTAAAATTGTATGTATCTGTCGCAATACTTATTGAGAAATGGTAAATTAAAATTAGATAAGTAAATTAAACATTAACCATAAAAAAACTTTAAATAGATTTTTCGCTACTGAAAATTTATGCGTAATGTTAAATTTGGCTTATATAAAATTTTGACACTCTGGAATAGCATAATTGTTACTCACAAAGTAACTCGTGTCATTAATAAGATAAGGAGTAAATTAAGAAACAAGCACTAGCTCATCCAAAATAAACCTCGATATTGATAAATTATTAAAATATGCTAAATAAAAAAGTACACCTTTTCTCTTAAAGAGGTGTAACGCAGGGTAATAAATAAAATGTTTCTTGTGACAAATTGCGGCGCAATAGCGTATCGTAGATCCATTAATCACAATTACGTTCTATGATGAAATTTCATACTTAGGCCTGATTTATGACCGATGGTGAATATAATTCATGCTGTAGCGGACTTTTCGTTTATAGCAGTTTATCGTTTGTAATCTAAACCGTTACAGTTACACGTGTGTTTCGAGAGATTTATTTTAGTTATATATTGTTTAATCTACCTATTGGTACTTTACATCTATTTCACAATAGTATTATGATTTTGAATAACTTTTTTATATCTAGAATACCTCTTTATCATATAAAAAAAATCTATATTATAATAATATATAACATCACTACAGAGACAATATAGCATATTTCTTTTAATGTTATACTGTACTATCACGTACGCTGCAATGTTTTTATGTGCAAAACAAATATTTTTACTATGTATACAGAATTGTATTATCACCTACGAGACGTGACGATGTGATCATATCGTTAATTCGTTTTTGCTTATCCTGCGGGACACATTGAAATGCCTCAGTATATATCTATTTGATATGTTATTTCTTATTCAAATATGCTTTTGAAATACGGAAGTAAATGCTGCACATATTAAAATTTAACTTATATGATTTGTAAATTTGTAAAAAAAACAACTAAAAGAAATTTATAAATATATTTATAAATACTATTGAAATTAAAAAGTTATAAGGTTAAATATTATATAGTACACAAAGATCGTTTAGTTGAGTACACGACTAGCGCTGTATCCGAGTATCGGAAGCAAGATGGTTATTATGTGAGCCAGAACATAGCAATTTAAAATAACGACTTCGCTGCAGACGACGCAACAAATAACCAAACTGATTTTATCTGGATTACGCTTATGCATTTTGAGAAACAAGGGTAGTTTCGATATCACAAGATTTTTCGTGTACATTATCTTTACCATTTTCGCCCACAAGTGAGTACCTCTTTACAAATGAAATTGTAATTAATAATTATAATTTTGTAATGCATGTGTGTAACCCTCAAAATCTTATTCTCATTATTAAACCTTATTTTATATGACAACACAAGGTCGATGGCATTTAAATCTATTTATGCTCTAGAAACCTTTTTGTTAATGAAAAACTCCCGATAGCGGATATGTCGATACATATCCACTATCGGATTTTGGACATCGGATTTTGATCAAAAAGCATTGCGTAACTACGTTAATCGAATTACGATTTGATTTGTATCTATCAATGGAAAATATAATTTTATTTTATCGCAAATTCAATAACTCGATTTAAAAATTTTAGGACGTAAATTAAGTAAAAAGTATTGCAATTACAGTTTGGTTTACATCAAGAATTTCAAATGCAACTTTGCTTTGAAATACATCCTATATTCGATTGATTCCTAATTACTATTTTTTATTTCAAGATATACTCTTAATTACTTATTATTACAAACATTGAAAAATGTAGACTTATAAAGAAAAGTTGAATTGTTTGTTTGTGACTCTTACTTTGATTTATGAATAGTGAACTAAAAAAAACTGTATTGCAATAAAAATAGTTTAATTCTATTGAGATTATTCTATTCTGTTCTATTATCTTAAGGTTCTTTTAATGTAATAACGTTAAACTATTCACCTTAAAAACAATAGCATTTAATATGAAACAAAGTAGACGTATACACCGTTTCACTAAACTTACCCAAGTATATATGTTTTAGGATCAGCTAATAAATTATAACTGCCAGGAACAGCCCGCACGTAAAGTGTATTGAATGCAGCTTCAAAGCCTAGCGTGTGTTGCTGCAGATATAGCCAGTTCTTCTGATGCATCCAATACTGTCTTCACAGCTTCCTTGCTGCAAGATGCCGGTAAGCACTGTCCGACTAGCATTGATCTTGACTGCAAAAAATATTAAATATACTATGTATATAGTAAGTTTACAGCTTTCGGCTTCCCAAAATATTACCTACCGCTGAAAATACTTTGAATACAAAACAATAACATAAGAATTATTTCTTTCACAAGCAAATTATATTAACGTAAATCTTGATTTCGTTTAAAACACATTGCTCACATTAATTTAAAGGCTCATAAAATTGACGTGCTTTGTTCAGATACAAATGATTTATTCGCAAATTTAAGGGTTCCATAAACATCATAAAAAGATATTTTTCATTTATGAACATCGGAAATTTGATTACAAATAGATAAAAAAAAAATGGTATTAATTATTTGTAATGAATAATATTTATTATGAAATTTGTAAGGTTTTTGGAGCGCATTAATAACAGAAAAGTAGATATAATTTCAAGAAAAGTTTTTTAATTTTAGTTTGTAGTTTTTAGTTTCACAAGCAATGTCGTCTATATTACGATATTGTCTCTATAAGTAGTTTTTTTTGTTAGAACCGAGTATAAAAGCTGGGAAAAAATCGTGCCACTTTATGACGAACGCAGGAAACAAGAACTTTTAATATAAAAGTTATGTCGCGAAACAGACGACAGCAAAGAGTGATAGTTTGAAAACCATTGTCATGTCAGAAAACTCACTTTTAGTCTCTATTTAGTATCTATTATTTACTGACATATTTATATACAAACAAATGTACTGTATGTCTGGATAATACTTATTTTCTATGTTTTTTTGTCAAATTTACATATAGTCTTAGTTTAAATTGCTTAAAGGGAGTTGTGCTAGCATTCCTGTAGAATATCGTATGAAAAAATTTTAATGTAAGTATATTATCTGAATGTCACGAGCAAGTTATATTTAAGGAAGAGTAAGTTATATTCGGAGATTGAGGACTGTTGTGACACAGAGGCGTAGCGTTTGCATGTAAACTCAATGGTCTGTGCATTCGATTACCACTCGAGGAAGATGAAATTTTCATTTTCATTTTCTTCGCTTCGGCAAGTAAACAAAGCGCGCGTTGAGTTCCGCCACTCAACATGCAATGCCTTGAGAAAAGGCGAAAGCCGGGAACGTGTCTTAACACTAGGTTTCGACGGTTACTGCGTTTCCATCTACCTACTCTCCTATGTGCAGGGTAAAGCTTGAAGACATAATGTTACTTATTTTTTATTTGTTATTAAAATATCCTGTGTACTATTTACACTTATATACATACAGAATATATTTATATATGTAACATTTTGAATGCTTAACCGGGAAACTAATACTTATAATATAATAATAATTTAAAATGATTTATGGTTGGTGCCTCGTAATTAAGTCAATGTTTAGAATGCTTTTATTAATTAATCATGGGATGGAAGCTTATATAAAAACTTTTTCATTACTAGTGATGGATCACATTTACAAAGTATTATTAGCCCCATTTGATGAGCCGATTTTAAAACAGTATATCGGCTTATCTAATAATAATTAATTAATATCTTCTTTTAAACTCTCTCTCTTCTTATTACATACTATATTCAATAAAGTAAAATGTTTACCTGTAAATGGTCTCCGTCGACAGTGAGGTTAACCCTAGCTACGTAGAACGCTGTGGAAAATGGTGGTGTTTGCGCATAGTACTGTTTGAGTTGCAGATCCCTGCACGCGTTCCACGAGCCCATCCAGTAGTCATTGCCGAATAACATGTTTGGAATGTACTGGCCTGATGCATCGAACACTGTAACAAGAAACTAGATTTTAAAAGTATACTAGATTTTAACAAAAGCAAAATTTACTGTTATTAAACTTTTTTGTGTCATATTAGTACCTAGTAAGTAGTTATAAATAATTAAATACGTAGCAACAGTACTCGATTCCACTTTCTCTTACATAGTAAGTGATCCAAGTACTTGCCAATTGAGTGAAGAAATATGAAAGTGTATATCACAGCGAAATTTAATACGAGTTTTTCTATATTTAGTGTTGAGTCTCTACTTCAACAATTTTTTATGACAGTCTTATTAACATATTAATTTAAGTGATTTATGAGCTAATTTTTACTAATAATATAAATATCTTTTTTCTTTACTTAGTAGAAACTAAGTATAAAATTTTTACTCCAATATTGACTTATAGGAATGTTGATGTTTTACACTTAACGATACGACTAATAAGAAAATATCGATCTGATAAAGTGGCTTGAATATTTCATTTATAACTTCAAAGGGCAAAGTTTGCGGGTCGCTAGTCACGATGAACTTATGAATATAATATAAAGTAGCACATCATACTTCGATGTTCACCAATGTACATATAAGTTCAATACAAACTACATTGTTTATATCAGTAAAACAACGCCGTGGTGCAGTTCTTACGTGTATATTTGTAATTTTTTGCTGAGCGTAATGTGATATTAGCTTTACTTTAAAAAATGAATAATGAACCTTTACTTTGGTATAGAATCGTAGTGTACGATTAAAGTAAAGGTTTAATAAACATACAAAAAACAAACAAAAGTCTTAAATTTCATAGATAAGTCTCAACATTACAAAATTGGCGGGATAAAGCTTATATGACGTCACGTTAAAAACCACTGTACTTGCGGTCGCAACTGCCTCCGGCACACAGAATATGTCAAATGTACATATATCGTACATAACTCTTAGTTATTTTCATTTGATTGCAAATAAAAGTTGTGAAGGCTTATTTAATGTAACAATGTAATATAGAATATAATTACAATATCAATAATTAACCATAATATCATTATATCAAAATAATAAACTCTTATCCTCTCGCGAAATAAGTGTACAAATACTCCTCATAGTGTCGAAAAGTCCTCGCCATTCTAACATTTATAAAATGTTCAGTGGTGCTACAACTGCTTTATTGGGAATCGATACGGAAGTGAGTCTCAACGTGGTATTCAGGCGTGTTTTTATTTTTATAAGCGATTCATTTTAAATGTGCATGAAAATTTTTATATGGATAATATGATTGGTTTGTAATAAAGTTATTTTTATGCTAAATTTTCTAATGAAGCCTACAAATTACCATTTTTAGTTTGTGGAAACGGAGTATTAAAATTTACCAAGCAATTCATTCAAATCATCTTTCCTAAACGACATATATACTTTAGTATAGTTTCATAAAATAAACATACATGCAATAAGTTAAGTTTTTTATATAAATAAATATAATTTTATCTATACGAAGTTATATGTACATATATTATGTGGTAAATATCGACTGATAAAGTGCTGTCAAATGCTTGGCTCTACTTCCAAGTCATGTCAGTAAGTGTTTTTTCTTTGCCATAGTAGTTAAATTTTGGTAGTCAATGTTAATTATGTAATAATATCGTGTTATAAAACTACCTATATAAAATTCGATGAAGCAAAGAGAAGCTAAAATATATATTAAAATAATTAAGACTCTGAACTTTCAAAAACTTCAGCAAAAGTCTTAAACATGACAGCAACTTATTATAACATTTAATATGTTGAACTTTAAGAACTAAGTTAACATTGTCTTGTAACATATTTCGGTCACAAAAATCATATCATTGAAATTTTGAAAATAGAAATTATTAGTATTTTATTTATACATAAATAATTCAAAAGAAAGTTTTTGCAAATTTTAGCTTAATATTTATGTAATCTAGAACAGTGTTGTGAAACTACAACCTGAATTTTTCGTGAAAATCAAAGGGAACAAAGAAAATTCAATTTATATATCAAGTGCTTTGGCCAATGAATTTGCATCTAATATAATTATATTAATCTACAGAATTAAATCTAGAAACTTGTGACCAAAATACATTAGAGACAGTAGCTATTAATTAAAGTAGAAACGACGTCGTACAGTCACATCAACAGTTTTAATAAAATTTCCCTAGCGCCTTTAATATTTCACAGAGACTCACGAGGACATAAATTGCTCACGACATTATGGCACTAAGGTTATATTCATTTAGAACGATAAGGCCATTAGCAAAATCATTATGGAACTTAGAATAAATATCTTATAATATATCATATTTTATGCTTTTATGTGGTTATTATCTTAGCATGATTCTTAGAAATGGAGTAGTGTCTTTAAAAATATGATCTGTGACATTATTAAAACATAATCAGTATAAATACAACCTTGTAACGTTATTAATTTTTAGTGCTGCTAGTGTTCGTAATTATTTCGTTTAGCAAACATGTGCATGTAGATTGCCGATATAAATAAGACTAGGTAATGTTTGTTCCATCTTATGGTTCCAATGGATGCTTCCATTGATCCATCCAAGTATCTGTTAAGTTCACAAGTTCACATTAAGTTGCATCGCAATACTTGTTTATCTATTGCAAATGATTTATGGTCTAATCTCTTTCCTTTTTTAGAAATTTGTACAAATCTCCTTACAGAGATGTTAATGACACAAAATTATTTTTCAAACTGACCTAGTGCTTCTTAAAATTAGAGCATCTAACAAACAAAGTCTATAGGTAGTAAAGATTTTATCATATATAAATATCGATCTTAGAGTACGAGTCCAAAGGGTTCCATTATAATTTCAGATCACCTAATTCCTTAGATCAACGGTAAATATTGACAAGTTTAAAATGTGCAGGTGTACTCGTAAACACTTATTTATACTTGAGAGGATCATTTTATCTGTATCTGTATGTCTATAAAGACACAAAAAAATTATCAACATTCTATTTTTTCATTTGCCCTACCTTAAAGAATATATAATAGTAATACACATAATTTTTTTAATAATAGTAATACACATAATTTTTTTAAAAACATAATTTACAATAATCTTGTCACAAAACGCATGTAATAATGATAGAGAATCGAGAATATACGATCGTGTACAATACGTCATTCAATCCAAGTGATCCACCTACATTTATCATGTACACGATACAGGCAACATCGCACCACATATTTTATACACCCTTGTCAATGTCGCGGCTAAGTGATGTAGCTGAAGTCGGTTTTCCTATGAGAAGCATATGTATGTTAGAGACAATTTGAAAACTTTTTATGAAAACATAAGACTAAAAGCTTAGAGATAGATATAGATTCAAAATAATATCAAAGCGTAATAAATCTCAGATTACATATTTTTCCAAAAAAAAGTTTATATTTGATTAGTGTTACTGAAGAATTCATCTTCAAAGCATTCTAATATTAAAATAATTGTAAAATACATGCGTTAGTATGTATTATAGAAGATTTTTTCACATCGCTCTTACGTAAATTGCATATTGTACTTATGCGTGCATTCATAAACTAACTTCAATAAATAGATACTTCTCTCGTAATACCTTGGACGACTTTCATGTGATTGCACAGGTACTTGTGCATGTCATGGAAAATTATATAGAATTATTATAATAGTACATCATTTACGTTTATATCAATATTTGATCATTATATTTCGTAATATAATTTAAAGGATTATGTGAATGTATTAAATAAATATAAAGTGGATATATTATTATGCATTTTTTTTATTTTACTGTGTTGACTGCATTCAACAGAGATATAATATAAAATTTATATTACTTATTTACACTATTTATATATCCAGAACAATACAGGAACGGGTAGTTATTAAATTATTATTATTAAATAAAAATATTCCTTCATAATTGTAATGTGTGCTGCAAACTAAAGTTGCTAAATTATAATAAATTTATAACAACTTAATAACTTTAAAAGTGTAGTATTTTGTAACTTATCAAAATTCATGACAAATATTTAAAAAATTATATGTAAAAATTATTATTTGTGTAATACAAACACTGTACCAAGAACACAATTACAACACTTATGTGAAAGTAATGGGTTATACCCAAAATTATTAAAACAAGTATAATTTTACAATTTTGCAATAGGTTAGTGCAGTGGACGTTCTCCGGCGCGGCGTGTCGGCGGAATGTCGCGTGCAGTCACGGCCGGCCGTTGTCCCAAATTGCGGTCAAATACCAATATTCTTTATTTGCGCTATTATCATGCAAAATAATAGGATACCCAAAGGGCTCTTGGTCTTTATGCTTCATTACAGTTAATATAACGAAATTTCATAGAATTTAAATTTTGGAATATTTTGTTTTGGGTGACGTTGAGTATCTATACTTTTTAAACGTCCGTACTATCTTGGGCACGTGCTTTGTCCAGCTTATAGCAGAGATAAGAGATTATAGTACTTAGAGAGTTAAATACACCTTTCCCCGCTTTCCATCTTTCAAGACATTGCGTGCAGGAATGGAACACACAAACCGTCATATTTACAGGCACAAACTGGTTCTCTTTTTATTTTTTATTCCACATTCACATCACAAGAATCACAATAATCTTAGGGTAAACAGACGCTAATAACATATTTATCACTTGTATCAAGCGTAAAATAATATCATGCTAATTTGATATTGAATTTATGGCTTAGCGATCAGTGCGCTTGGACAGGTTCCAGGCTCGGGCCCAAATTTCATTATATTTAAATTTTATAAGTGTTATTCTTAATGAGGACCGTCGCAGCGCAGAGGCGTAGGGTTTGCCTGGAAACGCGGCGGTTTCTGGATTCGATTCCCACTCGGGAAAGATGGATTTTTCTATTTCCATTTTCTTGTTCTGGTAACTAGGAAAAGTACGGCGTTGAGTTCCGTCACTCAACACGCAATGCCTCGAGATAGGCGAAAAACGGGGAACTAAGTGTCTTAAAAGTAAGTTCCCACGGTTCCTGTGGTGTTTCTGCTTACTCTGCTATATGCGGGTTAACGCGTGAAGAAAAAAAATCTTAATTCTCGTGGCGCAGAAGGACAGCATCTGTAAATGCAATGGTGGCGATTCCCGATCGAACAATCGCACTCAATTCCATTGGATAATAGAGAGTATCTTGACTTTAGGCTTCCATTTTCCTCATAATATTATGCATTATAAATATAAAGCTACAAAATGAAATATGTGACCAAAACAATTCACTTTTAATTAAACATTCCTCCTATTAGGATTTGAAATTACAATTGTGTACATATTTCAAATGCATCCAGATGAAATACACACTACAAACGTTACATGAGCGCATTCTTTGCGTGGCCGTGTCTTTCATTCGTAAGTGCAGCAGTCGGTCGTAAACTAAATGCTATTTTCAATTTAAATTTATTTTATATGTATTTAGGGTTGTATATCTCAAAAGAAACCCATACTACCGTTATCTTCTCACTTTGTTTCCTGTCTGTCTGTCGATCTGCTTGTCCTTGGTCTTGTCTTCTTTGCTGGCAAAGTCATTGTTTTTTGAGTAGTTGGAGATAATAAAGTGAAATTAAAATTTTAAATATCCTAGTTATTCCATGTGACTGCGTTACTAAACATTTGAAAGTAGAAATTTTCCATCTTATAAATCAATTCAATCAATGTGCCTCGTGTTTCTAGCATTACTCATGGAATCCACTACCTAATAAAAATCTACAGGATGCTTTCCTTCTAACATAGAATTATGATATTGCAAGGCGTTGAAACTTGCAGTACCTAAATATTTTACTTTATTTTATTTTAGGCAGAGGGAATTGCAGAAAACGTGGTAATCTAGTGTTACACTCCATTCCCGTTTTCTGCTTTTGCGTGTTGAGTGGCGGAACTAAACGCCACGCTTTTTGCCTTATTACCAGGGTGAAGAAAATATAAAAGGAAAAGTCTTTCCTGGGAATCAAACACACAAGTCGTCGCGTTTACTGGCAGACGTTGCGCGTCTGCACCACGACAGTCCTCTTAAATAAAATAAACAAATAATTACAAAAACAAAGGAAAATAGAACCCATTACCTACTTATATTTGAAGTTTCTTTCGTAAAAAAATGATGAAATGCCCTTATGTGCAAAATTAAGTTTATATGTTCTCAATACGGAAACCTTCACATGCGAGCTTGACTCGCAATTGACTTATGTTTTCATTGACTAAATAGAATAGAAAGAAAGCCAAATATGTTGAAATATTTTAAGTAATATTGGTCTTTTATATTTTTTAAAAGAATATTAGATTAAATTTACAACTATATATTCATTTATTATTTATTACATATGCTCTATAGATTTTCTTTGCAATTTTAAGCTAAGACAATATTACAGTGCATAATTAAATTTAACAAATTCATTGTGTAAAATCATACTTCGAAATTGTTTACAATTATTGAGTATAAAATATCTAAATTTAAAATGGATATAGATATTTGAACGAATTAAAAAAGTAAACGTTTGAATTTAAAGTAAATGTTAAAGTACAAATTTGAATATCAAAATTTATAGTTCAAGAAAAAGTAAAAACAATCTCTACAATGCGAATCCCTCTATTGATCGACGCTACGCAACAAGAGTCAACATTTAGCAACTACGTTAAGAGGAAAACGTAAACGTATTTAGCAATATTCGAGTACATATAACTTTATAAAAATTATTGTGAAAATTGTATATTTTTTTATACATAAAACAACTTTGAAATTGTGTAAAATATGTGTTGTAAATTGCAACATAAGTAATATTGCAATATGTTAATAAACTATGATATACTTTACTTTATTTATGATATCTGTGAGATTACTTGTATTATTTATCACCTCTTCCTCCTCAAATCTCTAGCAATATCGTTAAAAATTTCTTAAGTCGATAAAAGAAGAAGGGTAACACTAGATTATCTTCATTTACACTGTTTTATTCAGGATTAAGCGTGAAACTGACCAAAAAATATGAAATTTTTGAAAATTGAATATAATATATTACATCAAAACTACCATTACATCTTCTTTTAAAGTGATAAAAGAAATTTACTTTGAAATGCATTGTAAATGGAGTCGAAGTCTGAAAATGTAAAGTGATCAATTTTTCTTAGTCTCGTTCTTGTCGGAAGCGCCAAAGATAAATGAAGTCATTTAGAAAGTTATCGGATATTGAATTTTGACGCCCGAAAGAATGATTGATTTACTTGAATGAAATATTTTTAAGATATCTTCCTTGTACATCATAATTTGTTTTTTAACTTCACGCTTTTTTCCGCACAGACGGTGTAAAATAGTGTTAAGGTACACTCTTTGTCCACTTTGCATCTATCTGACTTCAATGCTTTCCATGTAGGGTGGCGAAACTGAACGCCGCAAACAGTAAGAAGAAAAAAAATTAAACGTAATAATTCTCTCGAATATGGATTACATATAGCCACTATCCCATTATCTCACGATGGCCTCAAATAATAGAGTAGTGATGAGTTAGCCTAAGTCTAATTATTCTAGTAAACCACCACTTTGCAGCACTGAATGCTAACTATTTACTTAGTTATTGATACTAAATGTTTAAATTTTACTCTTTTTATCACGTAACTCATATAAATTAAGACACAATCATGTAGTGTGTACACTGCTTATTCATATATTTATATAAAATACGATCTATTCTTTACAGTATTTAAAAGTACTAATATTTTTTTTTACAAAATTATAGGAATTTCTTTTCATGGTTGCCGATCGGCAACCATTGCCACTTAATTATTATAAAACAAGGTAATAATGAGATTTCTTTGTGCACGGATTTCCTAGCAATTGTATTGGAGATGTAAATTACTAACATATGTGTATAATAACTGATTACTAGCACTAGTTTACGTCTATAATATGTAATAGCAGAGTTTCTAACGCGTGACAGTTTTTATGGTGTGCGTAGGAGAAAATTCCCGTCAAACCGGCTCGACGAGGCCAAATGTATGAATGAAGAAATGAATCTTTCACTTTCACAGATTACTTATGAAATTGGCGATTTACATTACACGGTGTAGTTTGCGCAAGAGCCGGCCGAGAAGTGCACACAAGTCAAGCAAGTGCCGCGTACATGTTATGTCACGCTTGTCTCTTGCTTAACGCTTTTTAGCGCACCTGTGCTTCATCTTCATAGAACATTTCTTCTGTTGTATACTTAGTACAGTATATACGTCGATTTGTATATGAGCCTTGTGCTAATATTATAGTACAATAATATTTATTACAAATCACAAAACGAGTCTAAGCTTAAAAATTATTTAAATACGTAAATTTTAAGGTATTATATATGTTTTCCACTGTATAAAATTATATAAACAATTAATAAAGTTATAAAATACACATAATTAAAACCTACATTGTTATAACTTAATTGAAAAGTTCGCCTTATATATAACAACCACATGTGCTATTATCTAAATTACTTGCGATTCAATGATTTTATACCTCGTTACCGTAGTACGCCGTAAAGATAAGACGATTATAGTAGCTTCGTATGTTGTAGAATCAGGTCAGTTCACTCTAAATGATTCATGAAACCACTACTAGTCGAAGTTTATATCACATGTTATTGGGTAATAGACACAGAATGACTGTACAAGTCTACACTAGGTTTCATCGTTAAAGTGATTCAGTTATAAAAGAAATTAAAAAATATAAAAGAAGTAAATACATTTATTTTTTTTTTTTTTTTTTTTTTTTTTTTTTTTTTTTTTTTTTTTTTTTTTTTTTTTTTTTTTTTAGCTTCACGCATTATCCCGCACAAGGCAGGGTAGGCAGAGGGAACTGCAGGGACCGTGGTAACCTAGTGTTAAGACACTCCGTTGCTTAGCCCCTGCTTTCTCCGTCCCCACTTTCCGCCGTTTTTGAGGCATTGCGTGTCGAGTGGCGGAACTCAACGCCGCGCTTTGCCTAGTTTGCCAGAGCGAAGAAAATGGAAATAGAAAAATCCATCTTCTCCGACTGGGGATCGAACCCAGTAACCGTCGCGTTTACAGGCAGACGCTTACGCCTCTGCGCCACGACGTGACGTACATTTATAAAACTATATTTTTACGGTGTCTATAACAAAATATTTTTTAGCTTCACTAGTTAAGCCACCTCGTTATCCACTTAAGAGTTGGAGTTTTTTCTTGTTTCCTTTGCCCTTTGCTTTCTAACCAAAGGGAAAGAAATTAATTTACCCCAAATGGGAAGCGAACCCGAAGCTGTCGCGTTTACATTCAGACGCTACATAGCGGTGACACCTATTCTTTCTCATTTCTCTGCTTCTTTCTTTGACTTTTACTTTGAGCTTGTTATTTTTGGAATTGTCAACTTAAACAAGTCCACTAAGCATGTAAAAATATTTTAAATTCTTACACGACAGTTTGGAAATCTATGATAATATTCAACTTGGTTGCTCTACGAATAATTTCTACTAATATATCTTAGTGTAATAAAATAAAAGGTACAATTTATCTACAATCTGTACGTACTCAATTGATTTTAACAAGGTTAATTTACTCGCGTTATTAAGCCATAACAAATGTTATATAATGAACTGTCAGATTTCTTATGTTTTAAAAAATAAAACTCTTGTGCAAATTATGTGTAACATTGCAAATTAAAACTTCAACAATGAATGCATTGGTAGTTTTGTAATTATAAATGTTTTTAAGTATAGATGTAATATCCAGTATACATATATATATATATATATATATATATATATATATATATATATATATATATATATATATATATATATATATATATATATATATATATATATATATATATATATATATATATATATATATATATATATATATATATATATATATATATATATATATATATATATATATATATATATATATATATATATATATATATATATATATATATATATATATATATATATATATATATATATATATATATATATATATATATATATATAATATATATATATATATATATATATATATATATATATATATATATATATATATATATATATATATATATATATATATATATATATATATATATATATATATATATATATATATATATATATATATATATATATATATAAATATATATATATATATATATATATATATATATATATATATATATATATATATATATATATATATATATATATATATATATATATATATATATATATATATATATATATATATATATATATATATATATATATATATATATACTAAAAATCTAAACTAAAACGAAACGAAGTGTGAGACACGAATAACAATCTCTAAAAATAAGAAAAGATTTTTAAATAAACATTTTTAAGTGGCCTCGGAAGGAAAATAATGTTGCATAACATTCACGCCACCCAACGGCTGTTTGAGAGGGCGCGATGCAGAGGCACGGACCGGAGCCTCATTACTCCGGCCGGCGAGACGATCGCTCCCTCAGCACTCATTTTCCTCTTAATGTAGGTCAATCACATATTTCATTCATAAACTAGTTTAATCACACGTTACACAACCGCTATCAGGTTTCAATGGAAAGTGTTTTAGAAATTGCTGTTATGTAGTTAAATATGTTAAATGATGTAAATTCAATTTCTTCGGAATTTAAAACAAATATGACGAGGCCTGTTGGTATTTGTGATACGTTATATTATCCGCTTTTGCAATTTGCGATTTTAAGTGGAGAATGGACTGTGCGTTAACCTACAAATAAATTATTTTGTTTACTCAATACATTGATAATGAAGCAATCATAAAACATATGTAGTTAGTCTGTTGGAAGTCGAATACAAAGTTTCTTATTATACTGTGATCTGAATAATATATATAAGTGGTCTCTCGTGAGTATATAGTGTATTCAGTAATGGTGCAACCTTTGCGTAATTTACTGCGTGCTATTATAGTTTCTATACATTTCATTTTAATTTATACTTATAATTAAAATTTACATTTCAAACATCGATCGCTAACAATTTATAACAGAGACAAGGTTTAAAAATAAGATAAAAGCTTTTGTGACTGTAATTACAAAACGTGCTTTAGAAACTGTTAAAACAGAATGACTAAGAAATTACCAGGCAGGGGTGGGAAGCAAAAAATTGGAAGCTTTATTAAATCCTACGACGACTTTTTCTATAAAAGCTTTTTCTGTTTGATATTAAATATTTATGAAATGCTTAAAATAGATCAGTAACGTACATACTCATTTCCAACAAATAAATATAAATCTTTAGTTTATAGATTAATTAGATTTAGTTATACTTTATAGGTTTCACAAATTAAAAAGTATATATTTTTTAAATGATTCTCACAATTGACCTAGCAAAAGCACAATGTGCAACAAATTATTTTAGGAAAATGAATATATTACGATATGTTATATATCGTAACATATATTCATTTTGTATACATTTTTCTTTCTACAAAATATATTCCAGGAAAGAATCTACTTAACATTCCGATTATGGATTCACAGTGTGGGCGTTGTAGGGAGAGGAGGTCAAAGTAGGACTTGCGACCCAGGTGTAGGTTTAAGGGGACTCTTTGAAATGTGCATTAACGCTCACCTCCCCCGTCTGAGCATTAATATTGTATAAACATAAGTATACATATTTTAACGATAAAAATATTAAGGATCATTGTCGCTGGTTCCGTAGCAAAATTTTTGAGTTAAAATACAATATCGGCAACCTATGATACTGAACTCTTAAAACGGCCTAATTATATAATATAAGGTTTGCTTATTATTTATTTCTTTTGACAAATAAAAAATGATATATGGAAAATCTGGCAAAAATCTTACAAAACTAAGGAAAAGGCTTACTTCGAGTCCCATAGACTGGTCCAATATAGAAAAAATATTAACTAAACATGACTTATGTATGAATTACTATTTCTTAAATTATGGTATTTATGAAATTCTATTAAAGGTCAATCTTTCTGAATCACTTATACATTGTTGTACTCGGTTATAAAACATCAGTGATTTGCCTTTTGTAATCATATCTCTATTACTTTTTCTCATTACGTCGACTGTTTATATAATGTTAGATACTTTACTTCATTAACGAAATATGTAATTTTATTTAAGTGTCGTCGAAAATTGTGTGAATGTGGGCATTATTGTAAAATAATGGGTTATTTTTAACATAAAGAAAACCTTTTATTTGTTAGACATTGTGATTTATATAACTTTTTTGTACTCTCTGAACAGCTATAAATAAACTCTTGTGCTTTGGCTAGAACTCTCAATTGTTCACGGTAACCGTAAATAAGGATCTGACAAGCGGACCCATTTTTGTCAACAGAAGAACAAAACCAACAAATATTTGTTTATTTATTTGCAAATTCAATATTGAAGTCAATTATAGTATATTTTTTATACGTCTCCACGCTTTATCCCGCACATGGCAGGGTAGGCAGAGAAAACTGCAGGAACTAAAGGAACCTAGTGTTAAGACACTCCGTTGCTTAGTCCCTGCTTTTCTGCGTCCCTGCCTTTTACGAGGCATTGCGTGTTGAGTGGTGGAACTCAACGCCGCTCTTTGCATAGGATAGGCAATTGAAATATCCATCTTCTCCAAGTGGGAATCGAACTCCAAACCGTCGCGTTTACACCTGTAAACACGTGGCGCAGAAACGTAGGGTCTACCTAGACCCTACGTTTCTGCGCCACGAAGGTAATAATAGTGTTTTTTGTATATTTTTGGATTTCTAAGCTTATTTTTCTTGACTATATAAATTTTTACTGTGTAAATTAAAATTGTTTTAATTAGCCTAAATAAGAAATAAAACAAAATATAAAAAAAATGTATATACTTTGTATATACAAACTTAAGCTAGGTACATAAGCCATGTTGAAACGGCTGGAGGAAAAGATAACACGACAACAGTTGACATTTTAATAAATTGTTCCCGAGTGCCAACTGAATAAAATAGGCTAGGCCAGTGTATATATTAAGGCAATGAACTCTGAAACTATTTCTAGACCCATTGACAAAGTAGCTGCTATATTTAAGATTAAAATATATATATTTCTTAAGCTTATTATTACGTTATATTAAATAATTGTTAAGTATATCAGATATATTATTACGACAATTATCATTATGACTATTAGACCATGGTGGTGCAATTATGGTAAGTGGAAAGAAATCTTTATATTTCACTGCTTTATTAAGGAAAAGATAGGCGTTGAGTTCCGCCACATACCTGTTACGCCATATCTCGATTTCTTGACATTAAGCCTTACCCGCCTACTTAATGCGCTATATATGAATCTATTACTGTTTGTATGTCACCATTGTTATTTGATTTTGGTAGAAACATGCTTAATTGACATAGTTTCAATTAATTATTATTATATTTTCCAATATATTCACACAAATTTTTGCATTTAGCTTTGCTTAGCCTACCCCTCATAAATAGTAACGAGACGTAGAATTTAATTATATATTTACGTACGTAAATATTTGCAGGAATTGCAAAATATACGAATTTGTAGGCTTACGTCACTTTAAAAAAATGAAAAGGGCAATATGTAAATAGTTATGTTTTTTTTTCTATAATTTGACCAACATATTGTGATATTTACAAAATTAATGTTAGTTTCTTAAACTTTTATTTATTATTATGTCATCAAGTGATTTCTACGAAGTGCATAGAAAAAGTTGAAACATGTATTTCCAATTTAAAAATAGTCATTTGAAATTCTAATAGGCCAATTACATTTCAATTAGCCTAAAATTTAAAACTAATTTAATCTAAAGACCATATTTAGAGAAAAATACGGTACACTATGACTATAAAAAGACGAAAAACGAATTGAATCAGTTACATAGTTGTTAGTTAAGGATTTTAGTCCTCATAAGGGAATAGTAATTATAATCTAACAATATAAGTACTTGTAAACCTTGTTCTCGTTTGGCCTAAGTACCTACGTATTACATAATCAAGTAATTATTAAATAGCGTCGGTCAAAGATAACAAGTAACATTTAGAAGTAAAATCCGTTTACTAGATTTAATACTACGATTGCCTTGTTTATATTATAAACAAACAACTTCAATTACTTTGTATTTCTGTGCTGAAGAAGTTCGTAAAATGATTTCTTTTTTCTATTTATTATCTAAATATAATGTATTAATATTATTATATATTAAATTTTATACTTTTTTTATTTTACTATATTATTTTTTGATAAAACTGGTAAGAATTTTACTTTGAAAAGTCACACTCGCATGGCAACCTTTCTTTACCTTCTTTAAGTTTTTTTTTATGTTTATTTTTCATTTTAAATATTACCTTAGCTTACGCCATCGTCCTTCAATCAGACATAAAATAAATAATAGAGAGTCTACGACCTCTACAGACTTCTTGAGAAAATTGAGCTTTTATTGCCTGCCTGCGGTCTCATATGTATTTCGACTTGTAAGTCATCAAGCTGCTATTTGCGAAATATTACGTTTTAAGGTACTTTAATGTCGTATAAACTACTATCGTATAAGTATTTGTTTTTATAATTTGAAACGTTTATTTAAAAATAAATATGCAAACAAAATTGTTTTAATTTTTTTTATAAATTTTTACAAATATTAAAAATAGTTGAGTCCCGCAACTCAACACGCAATGCGTCGAAAAAGGCGGAAAGGAGGGACTAAGCAACGGAGTGTCTTAACATTAGATTAATATGATTTCTGCAGTTCCTGCCATATGCGGGATAAAGCGTGAAGACAAAAAAAAATTATATGTATAGTCCAGGCAGAAAAATAAGTTTCCATATTATTAGAGGGACACGTAAAAGGCATCGACGTAGAAAAGCAGGGACTAAGCAACGGAGTACACTTAACACTAGGTTCCCACAGTCCCTGCAGTTCCCTCTGCCTACCCTGCCATGCCATATGTCATGAAGTGGTGTTTAAAGTGAGATTACGATATGTACCGCACAACTTCTTCACAAAATTTTTAATTTCAATTAACCGAATCATACAGTAATTTACATTATGTACCGATATTCCGATTCTTCAAGTGCCTAGTTTGCTTATTAGAATTGCAGCTTTTAGTAATAAAGACAAAAATCTGGCAATTTGTTACTAAATGAGAAAGAAATTATTTGTTTGTTTGAAAAAATTTCGTGTATGAATCATTATATTTATTTATTTTTTCTTCAATTTTGATTTTATTTCATATGAAGGTTATACAAAAGAAAGTGTTATATTGCGAGAATAATAATTTATTAATCATTTTATGAAATTCATCAAGAACAGAGTATTTTCAGTTCGTTTATAAAATTTGTTATATTTTATCGTAAAATGTAAGTAGTTTTTGAAACTGCGATATTGAGGGAGTGCCTTAATTATTTTTTTATTTTCTTAGCTTCACGCTTTATCCCACTTTAGGTGAGTATTTATTTATTTATTGGGAAACAAACAGCATATACACATCGTAGTAGTTTTCACATATAAAAATAATTACATAAGCCCACAAAGTTTCCACTTTTAAACAGTTTCAGGGAGTGAACATAAAAAATAATAATACTTATAAATATCAGAATTTAAACTATCTAAGAAATCCATCTACAGTACTACGAAATCCATCTTCCTCAAGTGGGAATCGAATCTATAAGCGCCACAACCGCCCTCATCTAATAATATCACAATATGTTCCATGCTTATATCAAAAACTACAAGAAAAAAGTCGCAAGAGCAACTCAATATTACCTATATTAATGTATCAATAATTTTGTAATATATACAATATGTAAAATCTACATATACAGACAATCATTGTTATAATGGCAGGCACATCTGCGCGCTAATAAAACGTAAATTGCCCACCCTGTAAATACGATTTCCATTTGAATTTATTAAGCGCAAATTGTATTTTGATGCAATTTGATTCAGAACGCAGAGCAATTTTAAAACCAAAATAATGATCGCTGTACAAACGTAATGATATGTAAAGTGTAGTACAAATGCAAATGATGTTGTAACAACTTCAACGAGTACAACAATATTCATTGAAGTGAGTTTGTAGTTTATTCGCTTTTCCCGAACTAACCATCTTTGTTATATAACATTGAATGGATGGAAAATTGTAAATTTATGAATTTTATAGTTTCTTTATTCTCGAAATTTTGTATACTATAATATGGACAGCTAACATATCTAAAAGTAGGCCATTCTACTGTCTGACACATGATTTTTATATCTTGAACCTAATATACACAATACGTTTTGACAATAAAAACGTTGCGTGCTTAGTGACGGAAATAAACGCAGCGCTTAACAGGCGTTTATTGTACTGATTTCATGTATTAGTTAATTTATTAACTATTATTTTATGAATTTGATTATGATTGTACAAAAGTAAAATTTATCAAAAACAATAGCATTGTATGTAAAAAATTTGACCAACCTCATTAAAGGAAGATTATTGTAAAGAATTATGAAAAGTATAGTTTTCCGAAATTAGCATAATTTAAAACAACCTTTCAGGCTATTTAATGAAATACCTTTTATAAAATGGGGCAAAGGCAACCTAACAAGAGCAACCTAAAACAATAGAGCGGCATTATACTACCCAAATATAATACAGGCGCTAACAAACGTATCGCTTACAAAGTTTGCCTTATAAAGCGTAATGTAGTTAGTAGTTGGTAATAAAACAATACAGTTATATAATCCAATGGACATTTTGGAGCACATCATAAAAATATGCTTTAGAATGTTTAATGAATTATAATTTAGATAACTATGTCAAAGATTTTAATGTTTCCTTGTATGTTGAGTGACGTAAATATAGTGGGCTAATAAAAATAATTATTTCCTCCGATTGGGAACTGAATCCACAGTCGTGTCTATGACAGTTACATTGACCCCTATGCAATTTTTATTATAAAACATTTTAATGTAGTTTTATTTATTTAATTTTAAACTGTAAGTCAAATTACAATTAGATTACATTAGTCATTAACGCGTAAAAACAAAAAAGTGGCTTTCCAAGGCTATGTATGAGTTACTTATTGTATAACGTAACGGTAACCATTAACATTTACGTTGATCGAAACGGTTAAAAAGGTCAATAAATGAAAGTGTTAAACTTATTTCATTATATTGTATTATTGCTAAACTGACAATATCGTTTACTTGTAATTGTATTATATGTAAAGGTTTTTAACGTTATAGGTGCAGTTATCAAAATACTGTGTAATACTCTTCTTTAAAATGTTCACTATTATTATTTTTTCAAGCTTACTTGTATTTTAAATTACAAATGAGCAAACTTAGAGCAAATGGACGAGTACATGAATAATTAAAACATAGACTAAATTCTTAAATTAATTGAAAGTAAAACACATTATGTGAGTACAAATTAGTATTCTGGCATCATATATTTCATACTTTTTCTACAGTTATAGAGCAGAAGACTAGTTTGGACTGGACTATCTATATATCACACACAAATAGTAGTAATATATCACTATAAAAACAATTGAATGAGTGAATGAATAGAATTGAACATAAAGATAAGAACACAAATCGTAGTTATTTTCGTTTGATATCGAGTATGAGGCCGTAGATAAAGCTATATATTAAGGTTAAAAGCGCGGTGTTGAATTATCATTTGAACTCACAATATCTCTATAAAAGTAATGAAATGGAAAATAGAGAGTAAAACTCACCCATTTTCTCTCATACGTCTCGTGGGTATATTATTTCGTAATGAAGTAAAATAAAATAATAAATAATATAACATTATAACATTTATATCTAGTCCGAGTCTACGTAATGTTTATTCAATAATATTTGAAGTTAGGAATAAAACATTAACCTTTTTCATATGAAGAGATCCTAAACGATCTCTCGTTATGTATTCTTAGTACTGAAAGGAATACAAAAAAGGTATTGTTAGAGGCATTGATATATGGATGCGCATATAAGGTGAGCTCGACAACTCGTATAAACCTTTAAAGGACTTACTCGTTATACGAATTCTTCATCCGCTGAAAAATGGCTCTGTCAAAGAACTTTACAGCTGAATATTTTTAAAAGAGCATCGCACATACTAACTCTATATTACATACATATTATGTATAAGCAAGCCGTTTATGTGGAATTTGAGTGAGTTAGGATGTATACGTATTTGTAAAAACAAATGTGTCCATGTTCATATTTAAATTGATATTTCAAAACAAATAACAAACAATCGTTATCCCCAGGGACGGCGAAAATATTTGAATTTAACATATATACCAGAAATTGGGAATGCAAACATTTTTCGGTACTCGTAGCGAAATAATTTGGGCCGTAGTCAATACAACGAAGACCTCGTATGCTAAAATCTCAATTTCAAATATATTCGCGTGTTTCGAGGATGTTTGTGAAGCAATATTTGAATTTTTCCACTTTTATATTCTTTAAGCTACAAAATTCGCTGACGGATCTAGATAGAAGACGCTTCGACGAAAAATTTGGTGAATGTTCTTATTCCATTTATATGACGTGGTCGTCGTGACGCAGTGAACATGGTCGGGATGTGAACGCAATGGTAATGGGTTCCATCCCCATTTGGATTGAGTAACTTATTTTTTATTTTTCCCATATGGTAAGACTAAGAGTTGCTACTGACGTCTTGTAATATATATTACAATTTTTTTATATAGCATGTTATAATATGTATGGTGGATAGTAATTTTCATTGTAAATAAGCTTGCTAGTAAATAAGCTTGCTATTAATTGCTTAATGTAAGATGTATTTATTACCACCATTTACATATTCTGAGCGGATACTCGGTTATTATAACTCATATCTAAAATATGAACATTTAGTTTTATATTTTCATCTGCAAATGAAAATCATTCATCTCTTTGTAACTGGACTTTTGAACGCAAACTATTTTAATATCGGAAGAATTCATTCGCATTAAAAGAAATGAATTCACTCGAAGAGATTCAACAAAACACCGGCACACCTACAAGCAGCTTTTACTGAATACCATGCACGTGACTCGCGGCTTCTCCGTTACATAATAAGCTATGGAAAGGCATCTACTACGCATTGAGTATTGAGGCCGATCACTTCAAAATATTTGGTATTACCAATACTTATTATTTTGTTATTTATGATATCTTACTAGTATTTTTGTCACAAATATATATATATATATATATATATATATATATATATATATATATATATATATATATATATATATATATATATATATATATATATATATATATATATATATATATATATATATATATATATATATATATATATATATATATATATATATATATATATATATATATATATATATATATATATATATATATATATATATATATATATATATATATGTATATCATTTAAATTATATTAACTTATGTAAGGCACATGTTAGACGCTTCAAGTATAAGTAGAAATGTATAGTGCAAAACAACGACGCCCACTTTGCCGGCTTTTTACGCCAGACTTGGTCAGAGCGTTTCGTAATTAGTCACAGAAGAGGCTTTTACTACGCCGCGTCGTAATTATAGCGTAAATAAGGTCAATGATCTTAAAAACCTCTTACACAATTGTTTGCATTTATTTTAATTAAAACCGAATCGAGTGCAAATTATTAGGTAATTATTAAATTTATTGGAAGTTGTTAACGACTGCATTGTTCTGTAAAATCATATTTAATAGTCTTAAATATAGTTACTTAATTGTATACAAATAATATAATTTAGGTATCTTACTATGTATTGTAATTTATACTTAGTAATTATCATATGAGAGGCTGTCTTTCTAAGTGGGGCAGCGTCTTACTATAAACACCGTAGTTGTGGGTTCGTCAACGGCTACATGAATTATCTCGAAAATTAGTTTTGCATAATTTTAAAAATCGCAAAACAGAGTGTCTTAACTCTTCATAACTACCCTTAGGTAGAACCCTTAGGTAGCCTGCCCAAATATTTTTACCTAAAAAAAAACCAGAGGAGATTTTATATTTTTTATATATTTTTACTTTTAACTAATTAATTTCAATTAGTTAATTCGAGAGCACGGAAAATATGGTGACATATAGACAAGCTGTCACCGCAAAACAACCGTCTACACGTGTTCCATGATCCAATAGATTTTACATGTCATGTATAACACCAGGCAAATAATCAAAATCACGTACAAGCTTAAATATTTTATCACTATTATTTATTATATTAAAGCAACCTTAGTAAGTGAGTGTTTATTATTTAATCACGATATATTGTCCTTTTTAAGTCAACTCACGATATGTCAAAAACTTTAATTCTTTGGGCATACAAAATGAGACATAAGTTTCAAAAGTTGCAAGGATCGAATATTGAACTTGCCTAAATTCCTTAACTAAATTATTACACGTTATATTTAATTAATTAAGTTATTAAATAGTTTAACACTGAGACCTCAGATTTTTATTGTTTTTAGCCTATCATACAAAAGTTAATATCTGTACCGTAACTATCACTTTGTTAGTCCTTTGTTAGTTCCTCGGTAGACACAAATATACCTAAATGTAGAGTAATGTAAAACGTAAACAGTAAATTTGTTTAAATTTAGAATAACTCAATTAATTGATCCCAATGGGAAGCAAACGGAAGAAGTTCGAGATTTGTGGCTTTAATTATCTAAATGCTATAAATTTAATTTCATCCGGAGTTCGCTTTTATAAAATCAAGGCGATTAAAGAAAAGTATTGGATAGTTAGTGAAGCGATGTAAAACTTGAAGTCTTCTAAAGATTTTGTACCATCAATTAAAACTTCCAAGACAATTTTATAAATGAAATAAGATAAATACACTCACTTTTAGAAGCCCACAGCTGGCCTTGATTCAAAGCATTGACGTACAGCCTCAAATCTCTTTCACAGTGCTGCGGTATAGAAGAGCTGTTACCATTTAGAATGGTCAACCAGTCATGGTGGTCCACAAGTTTCTTCATCCAGGCCATCCGAGACGCATTACCCTCCGTCGAGTTCACTTCTCCACAAACTACACTCACCAACACAAACAACACGACAATCATGTTTATGATATACATTTTACACATTCTCAATGAAGCATTGCCAATTTGTTCCAATTATTTATAATCCGTGAAGGCTGTTACAATTTCACACACATCGCAATATCTGAAACAATAACAGATATAATATATAATATATCAAACTAAATATGATACGAGTTAAGTAATGCGTGACAGAAGACAGATTTCAACGTATTGATTTTATTTAAAGTCAGTCATTTCTTACAGCATATTACATTCCAGTGTATATTGAAATAATAATTTATTTGTATATGCTTACATATAAATAACCGAAAACATTAGTTCCTCTAACGAAATGACAATTCAATATTTTTAAGGCTGTTTACTTTAATAAGAGAAATCGGAACCCTCGTATCATAATTTTGTCGTCCTATAAAGATATTTTTTCCAATTTACTTAATTTTATGAATCAAAGTAAAATTAATATGAAATATTCAAGTATAGAAAATTAGATTAGATATAGATAGATAATTAGATTAAATTAGATGGAAAATTTAGTTTTTCGACTGATGTAAATTGTATTTTATGGACTTAGATGATTTATGAAATGATATATTAAAACCATTATGATAATTTTTAAATTTAACACGACAAGAAAACCATTGACGATCACAAATTTATATTTGCATTTCGTCTCATACAAAACGATTGATGCTACAACAAATTTAAATTTGCTAATTTTTGTATCGGAATTCCCGGTACGCGATATTTTGAAAAATAATATTATGGTAAACTTTTTACTAAGGAAAACTGATAATATGTTATTCCTCTAGCGATTAGTATTTTTGTCAAATATTCTTTGAAAACTCCATTCAGCTCAATAATCGTAATTTCACTAAGTTTTGAGATATAAGTTAGCAAAAATAAATCCAGTACCAATAAATAAAATCAATCTGCAAAAGTATGAAGTTTCATTAAAACAAACCTCGCTATATAATCACTTTAACTCATAAAACTCTTGTTCGCGTACACTTTATATATGAAATGTTTCAACTGAAGAAATGTTATTTGCCAGATTTTCCACTTTATTCAAATATTGAACACAAAGCTTTATATACGAGAGAGCTTTTAGTTAATGTATTCTCTTTCACATATTATTCTAAACAATACTTTGTTCTTTTTTCTTAGTAAAATTTCAATATAAATTTTGAGAATACAATTAAAGCCCTCTTAAAAGTAATCTTTAATAATAATTATACAAGTTTATTGAATAGATAAGTATAATTAGTCTATTAAAATTTCATGTTAATAATTTACGGCTAGGCAAGCTAGTGTAAAAATATTGTTAACCGATTTCGTTCTTCATTTTCCAATAGGATAGCCACATTAGAAAATTATTAAAAATATCAATAGAATTCATACGATACCATCTATTGATTATTAAATACATAAATGTTCACAAAGCGGGCCAAAGCGCTAAAAGCACCCTGAACTGACGCGAGAGAGCTTAGCAGACACTGACAATGAGTACAAAGGCATTTTCGGCATATTCTAAGCTGCTTACAAATTATGTGTCATATAAGTTTAATATTAAAATATCACAAGCAAAATGTTAGACGGTTAAATTTTACTTTTTGACAAAATTAGTAGGTATGTAACCATATATATTAATTGTTATAAACATATATGAATATTAAATTGATTTAAAGGTAATATATAATACATAAGCATTTTGAAATTTTTATAATGAACAAAAATTACACATTTTAAGCTACTAAGTACCAAAAAAATTATTTTCGATCCTTAAAAAAATATTATAAGCGTCTAGGGAACAACTGCAGTAATTGTTATAACTGAGCTCGTCAAACACTACTAATTTAACAAATTTCTTGAACAAAAGACTTTGTTAATTGACACGATGTGACTATCTCGGTTCCGTTTTAAACAGAGTTAATATAGCAAAAATCTCTTAAATATACATTGCCACGGTCTATCTCGCATATAGTAGATAATGTTAAGGCATACCATTCTCAACTATTTTACTCCATCTTATCTATATAAATTTGAGACGATGAGGGCTAAGTGATTGAACTCAGCGCTCCATCTTACTAGAGCATGAAAGATAAAATTATTTATAACAATATTTTTCCCCGAGTGGGCATTGAACTCTTAACTATACAGTTAATTGCACTATAATAAATGTTTTTTATAGCTTCGCTATATCCCGCATATGGCAGGGTAGGCGGAGGGAAATGCAGGAACCATAGGAACCTAGTGATAAGACACTCCGTTCGTCCCTGGTTTCCGCCTTTTTCGAGGCATTGCGTGTGTGAGTAGCGAAACTCAACGCCACGCTTTGCCTAGTAATTACTTAATTACTTAAGATTTAACAATCTACATACTAACATTACATCTCCAAATCAAAAGCTTTTCTAAATCTGGCTTTCCGATTGAGTGCATTTAAATAATGAACCGATAAATCTAATTACACTAGTCTACAAGGAAAAGTATCCAAAATAATTTAAACTAATTTCTGCTTCTCTGTCGATGCAAAATTCGGATTGATAACTAAAATCAATTATTAGTTTGAGTTTTTACGATAATCGTATCTTTCGTGTTTAATGGAACTACCCACATTTAACTTCATAATGTTTTGACATTTACATAGTTAGTTTGTATCAAATATTCGAAATATTGTGATTTAGTGCTATTTTCTCTTAAATTAAGCGATATAGAAGTGTTAAAAGTAAAAAGTATAATACTATTTTTAGCAAAATGTCTCGAAAATGTGTTAATAATCCCGACAATTTTTGTTATATCTGCGGTGAGGTGATATTTAATAAACAAAGGTGTTGTATATCGCCTATAATAAAAAAAGCCTATTTTTACTGCTTTAACGAGAACATCAAACACCAGGATAAAAGCTGGGTTCCACATTTCTGCTGTAATCCATGTGCTACAGGTTTGAGAAATTGGCTGAATGGCAAAAAAACATCATTTCGTTTTGCAGTGCCAATGCAGTGGCGAGAATCGACAAATCACGTAAGTGATTGTTATTTCTGCCTGACGACTCATGTATTTGGAAAAGGCAAGGGTGTTTCTAAAAAAAAGAAGAGTGCCATAACATATTCAAATATACCATCAGCTACTCGTCCTCTACCACACAGCGATCTTCATCCGATCCCGAAGCGTCCTCACATCGGTGACGACGAAAATGAAATCAAGGGAATTTCACGATCAATTTCGTCAATGTCAGAATACGAGGTACCTAGTACATCAACACAGCCACACAGGATAACACAAATAAAAAAAGCCTGGGACAATTTTCGCCTCGTGACAAAAAACTTCTTGGGAAATAAGAAGAGCGACAACTACGCTGAACTTATTGAAAATATGTTGTCATCATACCAAGAACTGGGTTATAACATGTCCCTGAAAATCCACTTTTTACATTCTCATTTGGACTTCTTTCCGGATAACTGTGGGGCCTTTAGCGATGAACATGGGGAGCGCTTCCACCAGGACATCGCTAACACAGAAAAACGATGTCAGGGCAAGTGGAACGTTTCAATGTTAGCGGATTACTGCTGGACTATTCATCGAGTTACTCCAAAAGCAGAATACAAAAGGGCAGCGAAGAAACCACGTCGCAATTCTACTAATGAATAACATAACGGTATAAATTCTGTTATTTTTTCAAAAATCTTTAAAATTTTTTTTTTAATTATCGAGAGCAATCAACCGCAGTGACGTTTGAATTCAGCATAAACTAAGTGGAAGCTCGTATAGTAAATGTTCTAATTAAATTATTTTGCTAATATTCTTAATGAGCAAAGTGTCATTTACTTGTATTATACATATGTATTTTTTTTATTATAAAACAAAACTTGTTTAAGGTTTATTTACTGATAATAAAAAACAGTTCGCTATTAACTAGATTTAATTGTAACACGACGTGTGTATATATATATATATATATATATATATATATATATATATATATATATATATATATATATATATATATATATATATATATATATATATACATATATATATATATATACATATATATATATATATATATATATATATATATATATATATATATATATATATATATATATATATATATATATATATATATATATATATATATATATATATATATATATATATATATATATATATATATATATATATATATATATATATATATATATATATATATATATATATATATATATATATATATATATATATATATATTAGGCCTTTGAGCTTTATCGCTAATTCTTCAATACACAATACACTACAAGGAAACGTGACCTTTATGCTTTGAGATTGTTGATGTTTCCTTATTACTTATTACTTTGATACAAAAGGCCCTAACAAAAGAATCCTTTGAGGTTTATGATGGACTGTTCTTTGGCGAATATTAGAGATTGATACTGGATGCGTTCATTTTTATAATAAAATAAGTTTCATTATAAAAACGGAAATTCTTCTTCGCACAGAATTATAGTAAAACATACTAAAAAATAATTAGAATCTGTGGGTGACAATAATTTCGGTTGCAGATCTTGGTTTTTTACCAAATGGTTGCACTATTTCCTACTATAACACAATGCAGACAGTACAAATAAAACGTTGGTGTATGTCACTGGCCAAATTAAATACAGAGATAGTGTAGAAAATGCAAAAACCTGGCCCATCTGAACGCGACAAAAAATAATAATGAAACGAAAGAAAGAACAAAAAATGATAATAGGTACCATTATTTTTTGTTTCACATTTACTGCTAGTCACATATATGTTTTACGTAGAAATTCATTTTTAAGTAGAATTATTTTTTTATATCTTCACGGTTTAACCCGCACATAGGAGGGCAAGCAGAGTGAACCGTAGGAACCGTGGGAACGTAGTGTTAAGACACTCCGTTCCCCGCTTTCCGCCTTTTCGAGTCACCGAGTGTTGAATGGCGGAACTCAACACATTTTTTTATTTGACATAATAATTGTTTATTTATAATAATTTCTAAAAAAATTATAAAGTACTTCATACATCAATTTATTACGAGCACGAACTTGACTTAGTCAAAGAAAACATATGGAATGGAAACTCTTGAGAGTTTAGAGCAGGAAACTATCTAACTATACCAAAGCCATTTGCCACAGACTTGAAAGTTTCCATTAAATTTAATGATAGCTTCTAAAGTTTTTATTCAATAACCACTAAAAGACATTAAAGTTTAAGTTCATGGTATTTACTTTAAAACTAAACGTTAACTAATAAAATTATATATTTTTATTATTTGTTACTATTATCTAGTATATTGTGAACTTTAGAGAATCGTTAAACTAATGAAAAATAGTTTGTTGTAATAGGAAGTTCTTTTTAATATCGATTAACGTTTGTCTTTTTAAAAAATACCTTAATAATGATTTTAATTTTAAAAAAAATCTTGTATAATTTCTGTCGAATAACCACTACTATAGAATAAGTAATCAGCTATAACTTGTTTTATAGATTGATAGCTGTAATTATATATGCTATTTTATCCGTAGGTTCTATTTCTACATGATGAACTGAATGAGAATGAGCATAATAAAACAACATAATAACCGAATACTATATATACATATATAGAACTAGATGGAAAGGTCGTAATGTGTAAGAATTATAATAATATCACGTACTACATTATTTTTGAGGGTGATATGGTTGCGTGGTATATCTAATTGAATGTTTATAGATTAGCCTAAAAACACCTAAAATAACAAAAAATATATGTTGCTGATGCAGCTGCAAGGTCGTATTTTTTCCATATATTAAGCCTTGAGAAGCTAGTGATAAGACACTCCGTTCAACATTTCCTACACAATTTTTGAGACTACGTGCGTCGTGTCTATTAGAACGTGGAAATATATAATGTAACTACAGTAACGTGGAAATATGTAAATAATTAAATATAACATAGCGAGTAAAAATAGAACCCATCGCAATAAACCATCATTAAATTTGAAAATATTATAAATAATAATTAATATATACTAAATGAAATTTCACTAAAATATAATTCATAATAATACATTCCAAGGCTTACAAAGTAACGTATAGTGTAATTTTCCTTATTCAGCTTTCGTTCCTCATGACATCAGTCAACTCCGTTATTTAATCTAGAGCCTTTGGGATGTTTGCGAACATCGCGACTTATTTCATTACGACTTGTGTGCAAACGGTGGATGAATTAGTATCACACTAATTACTTACGAACGTGACTCGAGTAAAGCTTAGTACACACGTTTTATGCTTTATATATAGTAGTAGTATAGTATACAAGCAATCAACAGACAGACAGTGTAAATAATAAAACGTTAATCGTTTGCATCTGTACTGTTAAAATTATAAGTGTAGTAATATAGATATACTATAAAATTAAAGACTTTTAATATTTTTAAATATATGACAAACCCACGAAAAAAATATTTTTCCTAAGAAAACATATAAAATGTATAATAAATAATAAACATTAATTCAACGACAAAACAATATAAGATTGCGAGGAAATACATTATTTATAGAAAAACATTTGTTACGATTCGAAATTTAACACAGCTACGTGACGACACGTCTAAGTTGAAGAATATCCAATTTTCAAACGGTGACGACGCTTAATTGAATAATATATTCAAATTACATTTGTAATTTCGCAAACACAGCAAATTTATATAATTTCAAATATTCGCTGTATAATATTCTTCCTGATTTCTTAACTATGTGAAAAAATATTTTATTTTTACATCATTTTTGCAATTATTAAGTATGACTCAATAGTTAACCTAATATGTAACATATTAAATTCCTCGAAACTGGGATCAACTTCATAGCTATTTCACTATATGTGTTTACATAAACTCGTAGCAATAAGCATGTTTCCTTTTACGTAAAATTTCATATCAGTTGTTTGAAATATCAAAATTAGGCATAATAACGCGTAACGTTGAAATATTAAATAAATTTATAAAACACTTGAGTGACACAAAATAATTACGGTCCTAATAAAATATGTACACATTGTAAGAGAAATAAAAAGAGCACAGAAACTGCCACCATTAATCAAGTGAGCGATATGAGTTGCAAGCTTGTTATTTTATGAATATCATTTTAATGCATTGACATATTTCTGAACCATACTTCATTAATTTATACGATGACCTTAAAATACGTACAGCTTTTGTTTGGTAGCTTTTCAATTGTAAAGAATAAAAAGTAAATAAAAGTCCATTGTTATAATCGATTATTGTGTAAGGTAAGATAAAATGGATCAAAGATTTTCAGTTCTCCACTGTTATTCTAAAATCAGCTGCGTGCTAAGTGGCGAAATTTAAGTAGCAATATCTTATTGCATAATGTTGATTAGAGGATTTTTGGGCTCTGAACCTTAAACTATCGCTGACGCTACATCAACTTACAATAAATGCTTAATTTAATAAAAATTATAATTCATTTACATAGGCACTTATGTATTTTGTAAGTAACGAATAATCCCTATGCTGTTCACACAGGCTATTTTTATGTTCAATTCAGCTTCCTTTTAGATTCTGTATACATAAATTGCTTATAAAATAAAAAAATCCTAGCCAATTTACATATATATTTTTAGAAATAAAACAATTTCGTGGTTTGATTACCTGTATTGTCAAATCGAGATTGATTAGCATTACAATAGGCTCAATGATTGTCAATTGAACGCCATAGGCGGACTTATGACGGGGTATTGTGACCGGATATCAGCGTGGAATACAAAACGAAATTAGTTAAGACAATCATACCGCTTCACGCCCGTATATAACGCAAAGCTTCGTTTGTTAACGAAATATGAGAGTGACACGTCAGTTTTTTATGTCAAAATTGTAATATGAGCCTATATTAAAAGAACGAAATTGATGTTACATTCGCCTTTATAGGCCGCATGAACAAATTAAAATACTAATTACTTTGTAATTTTTATACAAAAAGATTAAATAGTCATTCTTGTTTTTTTAATGTTTAAAAAAGGTTTTTTTTTTTCATTAAACGAAGCTATTTTTTGTTATTTTTTTTACTTTCTTGTGTTTTATGTCGAACAATTTATTGGTATCAAGATGGCGTAATTTGAGAGAAGAAATTCATAATTTAGTCTAAAGCTTAAAATACGGAAATAATAAAAGAAGTGCTGAAAATTCTTATAAACAATTCAGTGTTTTATTAAAAAATTCAGCTAACTTAAGATTAACGACGTTATTTACAGCAATGCGGTCACCTAAAATCGTCGTGTGGGACACGTTGAATATGTTATGCGACCGAGATGAATGGCGAACGGTTACCAGTGGCCACAACTGTCGCAGACCCGTCATTTGCATGTATGTCTCGGGTCATCACGTATGCTGTTGGAAGGATTTCAAGCTCGCGTCTACGTTAAATACCCTTGTTAGGGTAAAATATTTTAAGCTAAATGGCTTTGAAGCTCTCATGCTTATATTATATATAAATATATAGTAACAACATAATTGTATTTGGTAATATTATATTTAAGCAGAAAAAAAAATTTGATAAAATGTGACGATGTAATATTTCTTTTTGTAATCCAGATATTAAATTAGTAATCAAAAACTTAATCAAATGTAAATTACATCCTTAGTTTTCAATGAATTTAAAATTTGTTATAACTTCACACTTTTTCCGACCATCTAAACTTAAGAAACCTAGTGTTAAGATAGTTCTTTCCTCACTTGTAATAATATCTTTATTGGAATAAACGGAAACGAGATTTTTCATTGCCATTAAGCAATAAAAAACTTTTCTTTAGAGTCTCCAAATAGGTCAATTCAATTGTTTTAGTTCATTAATAAAAGGGGCAGCCTTGGCATAATATCGTCAAGCTGCACAGTTATTTTTCTAGAAACAATATTAACTAAGATGATCCCTTCTTTTCAAGAATTTACAAAAGGGGAGAAGGAATCGTTTTAGCTGTTCCATATATACAAATTTATTAAAATATCGAATCTCAAAAGTAATCAAAATTTGCAATTACAAAACTTTCTAGAATAAATAAAATAAAGTCAATCTACTTCAATATTAAAGAGTTACAACATCCCCTAGGCTATAAATGTATGCATCCTTTTTGTTCAGGACTGTAATACTCGTAGAACTTTCCATTTATTTTTAAAGGGTCGCTTTAACCCGTCCCTACATACAAAAAGTATTATTGGATGAGGGCAATAAAAGAAAACAAATTTCTTCTTAATTTAAATTCTATGAAAAAAAGGTCTTACGGGAAAAATAAATAACTCAATGATAACAATCATATGTATATGTGCTTAATCGTCATGATTTTAAATAAAATAAATATAAGCCATTTGTGTAACGAAAATTTCAAATTATATTATAATAAAAAAATGTCAGTGTACCTTGGGGAAATAAGAAAAGTTATGTTAAATGAAGCGAGAAACAAGGCGTTCCGAAACAGCTATTTATTTTTATTGTAAAGTTACAGGATAAAATATTATTAATATAACATGGTGAATTTCGTAAAAATGTAAATACTTTAAAAGTAAACTACATTTATACACTGTTCAATATTAAAAATATTGTATTTATATTACCTATTCTATTTATATAATGTTACATTTAATATATTATAGCGTAAGCCAATTACGGTCCCAATGATGATGATACTTGAACATAAAAAAACGGTTATGTGTTATCGAGCGCTTAAAAAAAATTAACTTAAAAATCTGTTGAATCATCGAGATATTTCGAGGGTGACATACTATACTATTGTACTATAAGTACAGTAATAGCTTAACATACAGACATGGTCAGATAAATATTAACTTGTTTCATTACAAAATTGTATACTCGTATATCATAATAAGTATGTTACAAATGTCATATACTCTAAGGTAAATATAACCCTAAAAAGATATGTATGAAGATTACACGGGTATGTAATATGTGTCAAAAGTCGGAAAGGACAGAAAAGTGCTAAATGAGCGTTAAGTTGCGATCAATCGTGGAGTGGTACAATGTCGTATATCATTGGGAGTGTGAGGGCACGAGTGCCATCGCCAGCTAATGGCGTTCATCGTTCACTGAAAAACCATTTTCTACGGCCCGCAAGTATTATTGCTTTCGTCTTGACATAATCTATGTGTATAGTTATTACTTATGACGAAACACACACACAGACAAATCACGCCCGAGATATTTTTACATTGAATTTATTCTTGGTCTATACTACTACAAACTAAATATAGAGAATTTTGTTATAATAATCAGTCAAGTGTGCGTATATACATATTTCTTCTTCATATACTATATACATATTTCTAGGGAAATTTAATAAATTAATTTATTCTCGATACTTTCACATGATAGACACGAGATATTATGTGTTTGACGTATAGTATTCTAAACAACTTGTACCTTGTATAAACTAATCATATTACGACTGATATAAAAACGTGATAGGTATATCTTATGGTAGTAAAGCTAATAAACGGTGAAAGTTCAACGTTACGGGCCGCCGTTTGTTCGTTAAAGATTCATTTTCGCAAGATTATCGTTTATTTGAATGTCATTCGCATATCGTCGCTCTCTCCGCGTAAATGCGAGTGAATGCGAGTGTGTAAATTGTTTTTCGATACTTTTCTACGGAATGAGTGTAACAATTTACAAACAACCTGAAATGGAGCGGCAACTTAACAAGACCAGTTCTTTTGCTTCACTTGCGTAATTTACGCGTTGCAATTTCACCTCGATTCCGGTGCTGATTAATTCGGTTATGATAATGCTACCTACTTTTAAACATGTACTTAGTTCGAGAAATACCGACGAAATTCTTAATGCGCATATAAGTATATTTTATTTATTATGTAATATGGCCGCAATTGTTGTTCACAAGAAACCCAAAATTTTACCTAATTAAGGTATAAACTATAAATATAATTTTTGAATGTTAATACGATACCTAAAGTACTTTAGTTGTTGAAAATGTTGCAAATTATATAATTTGTTGAAAGTGCAATCAATTCGTGAAATGGATCAATATTTCATTAATATCAGTCCAGTTCAATTTAGTTGTTGAGTTAAAGCGTTTTGGGCCTGCTACATTAATATAACGTCAAGTTAGTAAATTAATTTGGCTCTAGTCAATTAATGACTGATAATTGAAAAATATTACGTTCAAGTTATATCACACTTCTAGTCGGTATTAGTTGCTAATTAAATTACGTGATCGATACGTTTCATTACGAAATACCAAGACATAACGAAGACAATTTCATTTTCTTGAGATTTCAAATTGGTATACAACCTTAACCTGGTTACTTCACTGACCTTATCAATTGTAAATTTGAGAGTTAAAAGTAATGCATTTTTAATTTTATAAAAATCAAAAATTAAAATATTACTTTTTATAATATTTTATATATTATATATGATTTTGGTTATATTTTAAAATATTTTTACGGGTATTAGCACTTGTACCTTCAACGTTAACTCATTAATATTTATTTATTTTATAAATATTCAATAACTTTCTAGTTTTGTGTTGAAGCTACAATAATTCAGTGGTTTATTAAAAAAATACAATACGAGAAAATAATTGCCAAGCAGTCAAGTAAAACGCGTAAACTCTATTAAAATGAAAATTTGTATAAAGGTAAAATCGCTATTTATTACATAATTTTATTTCTTATTTCTATTCATGATTAAATAATTTTAGTAAATTATTAAAATAAAAAAAAATACACACCTTTCAAATAAGTAGAAGCAGTCCTTTCAAATATATGCTGTAATATTTACTTAAGGAATTCGACATGAAAACAGCACTTCCTTATAAACTAAGCAAGTAAAATGATTTCCGATGAAAATCAACGAATCGGATGAGCGAACACTGGGCACTGAGTGGTGCGCCGGCGCAGGTCGTGTGAGCACTGAGCCACCACCAACCGGTATGAAAGTGTGCTGCAAGCTTACAAATTATTATCGTTTACACAGCATCCTAACACTGCCTATTGTGACAGATTTGCCAAAACCTTGATGTTTCCACTCGCGTTTTGTCCTCGTACAAATAGAAAGTGTTACGGAAGTACCAATAATCCCACAGCAATTTCTAGCGAAATGCGACGCAGTATCGATTATATTAAAATATATTTTATTTTTAATTAAAAAGAAGTTAATGTCTGTAGAAATTACGTAATTATTATGATTTAATGAGGATTTTAGAACATTGTTTTTAATACGATTGTCAATATGTAAACATTATGAGCTGCATTACGAAGATGCTATATATATTTCGACACAACGATGGTTCTGAGTTTGATTCGATCCTTATTCGACGAGAATAATTTGTTTTATCATTTTCCTCACTCTTGATTGCGGCGTTAATTTCCACCACACAACACGTAATCACAAAAATATTATATGCGGTATACCGCTAAAAATAATAAAATAAAGCCAAATAATAATGTGTAATTAAAGTATAATGTTAACTGACTCTTAAAAAAATTGGATGACTTTCTACAAAGAAAATAAATTTGACCCAAAGCATCATTATATGCAAACAAACCTCATTATTACAATACAAGAACAAGACGTTGTTTAACAAACATAAAGGTAGCTGGCATTATACGATTGATTTTTCTCTTCATTTTTCTTTTCTGTTTCGAAACAAAAGCGCCTAATTAAAGCTACTTGCTGAGCAAAAAGGCATGCTGGTATAATTATTCGAGCTTTGAAAAATAACACCTCTTCAGTAGTCGTCGAGTGCAAGCTGCAGATACATTTAGTTCTCACCGGATCTGACAGCACTGACATTATTTTTTTAAAAGCCTCTCTTTTCCATTTACATTCGCTCTGGAAGTCGACATAATTGCAATTGAAATTTATTTTTATTACCGTGCCGACAACTTCCTCTGTTACACTTTTTTTGAATACTTTGTAAAAAAATTACAGGCAGGTATTTGTATGCTTTGACTTTATTGTAAATTTATCATCGTAACATAATTAAGATCATTCTTTTAGCTTATTTTCGGCACCTAAAATCACACTTTTCTTTAAAAAACGCGGAGAGAGAGAGAGAGAAAATCTAATTTACATGAACATGATCATGTTTAAAATCTGAAACAAACTTTAGTATGATCGCATTCTTGTCATATTTATTTAAGTGATAACGTTATTAACAATACAATTTGAATGGTATTATTATTTAATGTAGATCACAGAAACAGCAACATGGTAATATCTCGCTGCTGTTGGGCTGCCCAAGTAACGGAATATTCAATGAAATTGCTACGTACATACCTACTCTGTGAAACGATCCTTGATAAATATTTTATAACCAAGCACCGTTGTTGTTTGAATAATTGCCGAAGGGAATTGCTTTACTATATTAAAATTGTACCTTCTTTTTATTGTAAGTTGACACTAATCAACATGAAAAACGTTCATTTAATTGAAAAAATATACAATTTTAATTATTTACAATGAATAAAAAAGTAGATGTATTTTAAGCGTATTTTACGTTTGCAATATTATTACAATATGCTTCTACTTAATACTCCATGGATCCGTCGTATAGGTGTGTCAGATCCATCGTGTTATAATGATAAAAACTAATATGAATACATGGTGCCAGAAATTATTTTGTTTCCTTAAGAATTTTTTGTTGATTTTATTTTTCTCTATTGATCAGTTGCTAGTTGTTATGTTTCTCTGTTCTCTTGCTGAAACTAAAAGTAAATTTAAGTTTTACACTAATCGCTTTACAAATGAATTCTATTAGTTTAGTCATAACCATGAATGTTGGCCACTTCACTTGTATTCCAGTCCATAGAGTCAATAAAAAAGTCTCTATGGTGCCTTTAATCTCAAAACAAAACAAATTCTGTCTATTAACAGAGTTGATGTGTCCGCCAAAATTACTAGCCAAAACTAGTATATTTTTATCAAACTTATATCCAACTTCGCTAAGAGGACTTTAATAACTACACTGTATAACATTATGACATATATTTCACTTTTTCGATTCACATAATGTTCCATAAATAAACATATACTTAAACATTGTAGTTCTTTACTGTTACATAACAATAAACATTACTTAGCAGATTCGGAATAAAAAAATCGTTTACCAGCAAGTTTTCATGTCATATGAGTAATAAACAATAGAAACTTCATGAGGTTGCATATTTACATAAGCCTAGGTAACCTTTATTCTTGATTTCTAAAAAAGTTCAATTGTAGTCAACGTTTATGTGTATATGTATGGAGGTACGTACTCCTTACGCAAATTTTACATAATTGCAAGATATGAGCGTGTACATTCGTATACCTAATTATTGACTATCTAAATATTATGACACCATTTAGCATTTGAAAGGCGATTATTTATGAGATGGTTCAAGGCTCGATTTCTACTCGGGGTACATTTCATAAAATATTTTCTAATAACAGTTTGTGTGTTCACTTTAAGGAAAATGAAAGCAGACAAAAAATATAGTGAATATGCAGTAACATTTTAAAGAACTTTCTACAATATGGCTTTAATATACGATGATTAAGAAGCAATGGATATACGTGAAAACTGAAAAACGTAGTTTCTTGACAGTGACACACTACAACCTACCAAGTTATATGCGAATTAAATTATTAAATAAAAATAGCTTTATATATAATATAGGTACGTCAAAGTTTAACTTGTTACTGTGACCGTAAAACTCGAAGTGGGTCCAACACCAACTAGTTACAACATTTCAACAATGTTTACTGCTTTATAGTAATTATTATTTACTCTTTTAACGTCCTGCATAATAACTTATATACACAGCCAAGACATTTCTGTATTTTATTTTAAATTTTATATACATTTTTCTGTGGTGAAACAATTTCGTAACTAGGCTTACAGCAGCTTCATATAACCTTAATTTTATGTATTTGTTTTAAATGATGTAACGATTACTGTAAATATGTACGTGCTATATGAATAATATTAGTAATATATGTGAATATCTAAAAAATACGTATATCATTCGTTAAAAAAATTATAAATATATATAATTATTATTTTAAATTAACGCGAGCGAATATTTGAAATTTATTGCAAATATAATCAATTTCAACCAAGTATCTAACAGAACAGGAAAACATTTATATTTGCGCAATACCTAGGGATGGCGTACAATTCCCGCAAAACTTGTTTTGGTCCAGCCCAAGCGCTACTGCTAGATAAACGTTAGTCATCTGCTGAATAAACTTGTACATAATCCATTGCATCATATGAGCCTATTCCCACTATTAGTATATACCGCCTTACAGTAATGTAGATGTGTTATAATTTTGTTTACCCGGTGGTTGGTGTGGTTACGCAATTGTTGCATGGCGAGACGCGGAAGCTCTACACTCGGCCAATAGAGCACTGCGCAATCGTTCGGTGCTTTATCACGATACTCATAATGAAAAATTATTCCTCGTTAACATAGCGTTGGCATTTCTTATTAATAATTAAATTTCAATCATACTCGTTTAAGTATGTCTTAGTGAATTTAATTTTTTTTTGCGTGTTTCACAGAATAGCAAATATGGGACAGCTATCGTCCTGGGTTGTCCATAAAATTATACTATACCAGCAGACCGCTCCGGCTTCGCCAGATGGAAATAATATATTTAAATAATTTTGGACTATGTACAGTAGATTTTTTTGCCTTCTTTACAATAAAGAGAAGTTAAGGTTTTTCTATTTAAAATTTCATCAAAATCGTTCTAGTAGTTTTACCATTTTTTCAAATCAAACAAACAAACTCATAAATCTTTTCTCTTTATAATAATAGTATAGACTTTTTAATAAATAATTATTAAATTGATATTTTTACGAGACGAATTAAATCCCCATTCAGGGATTTAATATTTCATTTCACCAACCTAGTGAGTTAAAATGTGGCGATGACTTCCGTCTTTCAGTATGAAGAGTTTTGACACTGTTACGATTTTCTCCGCCAACCTTGTTATATGCAGGAAACAGCGAATTACGTACATAATATTAAAAATGTACGTTATTAACTGTACATACGACTTTTTTTATTATCTACAACCTACCTCGCTTTCTTATAATCCCTTTGTATTATTTCTTTTTATAACATTTCCTCTGTCGCATGCAATGTTGGTACGAATAAATAATAAACTAGGAATTGTTAACATTTTCAAGCGGAATTCCGTAATTGCAATGTTGTTGTCTAATGTTGAATAACAGAAGGTCGTAATGTTAACTTTCTGCGTGCGGTATAGGTCTACAGTATATACAGAATGGGTAATGATTTGTGAGTAATTGTTTAATGACATGTAAAAAAAATCTTCTTGTAAATATTTTCTTTGATTCTTTTTAGGATTATGTACCTTAAATTAAATAATGGAACCCTTTTCCCAAAATCGTGTGGAGATATCACGTTCAAATTAATGTTAAGTATAGTCCAGTTCAAATTAATGTAATGTAATAGAGATCCGTCTAAGATAGACTTGAAGCTCTTAAAACTTCTAAATTGACGCACTCACGAAAATAAAGTTTGTGTTAAATTTTTACTGTCTTTGTCCGAAATTCACCACGTAAGAAAAATCTATGACTGACTTACAAAACTTTCCCCTGTAAATCCTGATGAATGTTACACAGAAATGCACTTTTACTATGTATGATCACCCAGCCTTCAATTATAAATAAATTTTTCATGATTTTATAGACAAAAACAATAGGAAATTAAAAACCTTTAAGTATATACAACTCATGCATATTAAATTGGAGAAGTTGCGAATTGGCCGCTAGTAAAATATAAACTTGAATAAAATATATTTCTACTTAACAAAGCATTAATAAGTTTCTGAGCTTCAATAAAAAATAGGTTAAATGGGAGTCGTATTCGTGCACCGACGGTTCCGTATCTTTCCGTTTCGGAAAAATATTTAAAACATAAAACTATCAAAAATATAAAACTTTTCAAATATAAAAATTCTTTTTTTTTATAATACTAATATAATTTTTCCAACTTTAGAATTTTTCAGTTAATCGTACTGTAAATTCTATGTCATTGAAAAATTTCATAATTCTAGGTCAACGAGAAGTGCCTAAAAGTATTGATTGTGCGGCGAATTGCTTATTTAGCTTTTATGTTTTATATAGCATTCCCTTAGAACTAATAGATCTAAATATTTTATCAAAATTTCAACTTATTACAGGTAAACAGGCAGACGGACAATATAGTAAGATCACTTTTTCGTTAACTTTGTTACCTTAACAAAGAGGAGAACAATCTCCTGATCTTTCACTTAAGTGAGTAATGTTATTCGCAAAAGTCATAAGCATACATTCTAAAATCACAACATATTTTTTCACGGCCGTGACATATTCTTCATTATTCTAAGTTAACAAATTTGTGACAACTCATTTGAAAGACAAAAGCGCAGGTCACGACAGACCTCATTATTTTTACAAGCAGATGAACTTGTTTGTCGTTTGAGCAATCCCTAGTTTCTACGTACTTGACCCTAATGAACGTAGAAACGAGTCCTGGCTGCGCTTATAATAGCATTCTAAAATGTAACACGAGTTTAATAGGGCGTTTTATAGATCCGGTCTTTTCTGCACCGTGAATTTTCTGGATTATTTGTTTTATGTTTGAATTGAATGTTTCAGTATTAGTTCTTGTATTTCAGTATTAGAAAGTGTAAAATTGATGTAACAATTTTTTTCTCGAAAGGACTTCTCCTTGCTTAATGCTCGATAAGCCTCAATTACACAACAAGGCATATATGTAAGCCTAGTCCACAGTATTTAATTTTTATATCCAACTATGTAGTAAAAAATCCAAGAGATGCGAATTTAGAATGCGCTACGATCAAGTTTTTATTATTTATGTATTTTAAGCCTGCGTCATCTCACTGCAGTAAGGCCTCTCTGCCTCCATTTCTTGTGGTCTTAGCAATAGCGTACTACTTGTGTACTGGTCGTTAAGATGTTTGTAAATTGTACTTCTGTTTTTAAAGAATTTAAGTTTTTGTTTGAAATCTCTCCGCCATCCTGCCTACGAATTTGCATTTTCCCTAATTTCGAAACATCTTTTTCTATCCTTTGCGTGATAAAAATAAAAATTATAAGACATTTTTCTATATCCACACCACTAACGTATAATACCCATAGCTATTTATTATTAAAGATTCTAGTTATCATATTAAGAAACAATATTTACGATTATATATGGTAAGAGATGTGAAGGTGACCCCTCTGTTGATCTTTGGGAACACAGTATCTTAGACACTGGAGGAAGGTCATGTAAAATGTGAAGACCCTCGAGAGGAAATATATGTATAAAGGTAATAACAGTAAAAGAGATATGCAAGGACGTAGCGTTTGGCGTTTCCTTTTCTTGCCCACTCCGCTAGTTATAGTGTGAAGCTATGTGCTGGTAATATGTATATATATGTATATGCATAGTGAGTACAGGTAGTCGATAAAGGCTAAAATAAATACACGCATAAAGTCGTCATATAATTTTATTTTATATAAAAATCAAATGCACGCATCCATCCTTCTCCTCACTATATATAAATACAATAATCTTGCATACGCAAATATTCAGAAAATAGCATTGGCTAATAACCACGTTTAGCTAGCATTTAACTCTACGTAAGATTCATTTAACGTAAACATTTTATAATACATGTGAATAAAGGTAAGTGTTTTATTCATTAATTTTTTTTATCTAATGGATTTATAATTTCAGTTAAATTTCAAAGTTTACATAATATATTACATTATAGATTTTTGCTATAATTTCGAATATTCGGCAATCACATAAAGCAATTACAACTATAAATAAGTACGAAAAACCTTAACACAAAGGAGCTGGCACGACGAAGTTCTAAATGTGTTACAATAATACAATTAAGTTAAACACTACATTTCAACGCACATTAAAATATGTACGCCACACAAACGACAATATACACAATAAATAAGATCATGGAATGTTATTATGATTTCCTTCCGACAGCTGGATAATCAGATATACGATAAAAAAATAATACTAATTTCGACAATGATAAATTATAGCAAAAATACTTGTTAATACATAGGCCACAAATAACGATATCGTATGGGCGCGCCGCCATTGCACGAGTCCGGCGCCGCTATCACTACTACAAATACCATGACGCTCATACGTACCTGGAAATAAAATAAAATAACATTAGCTTTACATAAATATATCTGCATATCACAAAAAGTGGGGACGGAGAAAGCAGGAACTAAGCAACGGAGTGTCTTAACACTAGGTTCAAATAGTTCCTGCATTTCCCTCTGCCTACCCTGCAATATGCGGGATAAAGCGTGAAGCTAGAAAAAAAATATCACAAAAAATAGCTTAAAGCTGAGAATAACTCTGGAATATCGAGATATTCAACTTAGAAATTGGACTATCTCGCTAATTTAACTTATATTTTTTATTATTAACATATTTTGTTATTCTATTCATATTTATAAGATATTAAAAAGATTTAAAAAGTCAAATAAATTTAACTAAGGCCTTATTCAACTTTGTATGCCAGCCATTAAAAACATTGTACTTTAATGTTGTAATAGATAGGCCCGTCTATGTATGTTACTGTTTAATTACGTACAATTAGAACGGTAATAGCATTGCGTGCATACAATTATATATTACGAATATATAAAAACGAAACTGTGTTACTTATTCTGTGCATAACGTATATCTTATTATAACATTTGCTATATAATTCTTATACAATAATACTGGGCTGCTTTTTTGGCATTTTATCTTTGAATATTTTTTAATCAACTTTTAAAACGGGATATTCTTATATGCATATCACAACAAATAATTTTTATAAAATTACTTTGATATTTTTATATGTTTTATTTAATCAAAAATAACTTCATGTTAAATTGCAAAATTCTCATTATTTTAATTATCGTTTTTCCCCATAAATTACTTTGTTTTTAAGCCTAAGTACGATTTCAAGCGGAATTCGAACCTGTAATTATTGCGCTCAGTCAGGCGTACTCTACTGCACCACGATGGTTAAAAAATAATTACACAGGTTAAGCTCGTTTCACGTCGATAACCATACATACATTGAGCAATTATGAAGGTATTATTACTTCTATAAATAATTGGACGGAGTGCGTGATAAATTGTGAAATTAATAAACGTATAAATATATATAATATTCTATTTATGTGCTTGTTATATTTTTTAATTTCGTTTAATAAGCAAATGTTTTGATATAATTTATACAATTACAGTGCCGCAGGCTTATAATTGGTGCTAAATGATACTTAATATATGCCTTATACTGATATGATGGAAAAGTAGCAAGCAAATGCCTAAATAGTTTTTATTATTATTTAAAGAGTGGTTATTATTGTTAAACTTTTGGCTAATTGAATGTATAAGTGTGGTAATTATATTTGAAGTAGGTTAAAAGAAATATTTTTTTCATTTGTTTATTTTTTACGAGGGCGAAACCCTCGTACTTATGGTGCTATCTAATTATTATTTAAATTAAATTCCATTTTTTTACTGTAATAATTGGTAATACTAAAGATTTTCTTAGTCACATCTGTGCCTCCGTTGTAAAATACATAAATAAAAAAAAATTCTAAACAATGTCAGTTTTTTAAACAAATATACTATAATAACTTTTTGTAGCTTCGCGCTTTATCCCGCACATGGCAGGGTAGGCTGAGGGAACTGCAGGAACCATATGAATCTAATGTTTAGATACTCCATTGCTCAGTCCCTGCTATCGTTGTCCTCGCTTTCCGCCTATCTTCGAGGCATTGCATATTGAGTGGCCGAACTCAACGCTGCGCTTTGTTTAGTTTCCAGAGCGAAGAAAATGGAAATAGAAAAATCCATCTTCCCCGAGTGGGATCGAACCCACAAGCGCTACGCCTAGACGCGACGCCTCTGTGCCACGACGGTCCTCGATTGAAAATTATCGACCAAAAAGAAAAAGCTAAGACTGTCACAGATCACCGACCGGCTAGTGCGCGCGCGCGTCCGCGTACAGCGTGGTGGCGATGTAGGTGGTGGGCACGAACCCCTCCTCGCGCGTGTGCTGGCGCCGCACGCGCGTCCAGCCGTCGCCCGCGTCCGTCTCCAGCACCAGCAGCCGCTCGCCGCACTCCATCTGCATCGTGGAGCCCGTGCCGTTCGCTGTGAGGGATAATTGTAAGTTGTAGAAAAGTAATGTTAGACATACCGCTATTTCCTTTCCGGCTTTCGAGGCATTGTGTGTCGAGAGAGGGAGAGTTGATGGAACTCAGCCTTGTTACCAGATCGAAGAAAATAAAAATAATTCATTTTTTTTCTTTAAATTTGAGGGAGTTGTCGAACCTACAAACTCTCGCTTTTCTAAAACCTCAGTGTTAATTGATGATTAAACCAAGCTCTTCAAAAAACAGAGCGATTGCCTATTATTTGGAATTAATCTGGCTTTTATATTTTCTTCCTAGCAACATTTAAAATCACAAGCGCGTAGTTTTACACATATTCTCACAGCAAGATAAGCTCAAGAATTTTGTATTAAAAACGCGACCTCCCCCTCAGCACGCTTCCACAATTGCTGAATCAACCCTACCCACTATTCACTATACACCAAGTTTCCGTTGCATTTTAGTAATAAGTAGTAACTAGTAGTCCAGTTGTTTTGTAACACTACAATATATTCATACATTATTAAATAAAAAAAACTTCCACAAACCTTCAAAAGCGTAAAGCGCTTTACAATATCCAAGCGGCTGTAGATCAGCTTCATAGTAGTAATCAAAATCAGACTCGTGGTCATCGTGATCGTGGTCGTCGTGGTCGCCGTTGGCGTGGTCGGCGTGGGCCGCGGCCAGCTCGCCGCCCAGGCCGGACTCGGGGGAGCCCCCGGTGCGACCCGCCGCGCCCGGCGCGCCCGCCGGCCCCGTGCAGCCCGTGCCCGTGCTCACCGACGACTCGGACGCGGAACGCGATAGGGACTCGCTGTTTGATCCGATACTGGAAAAAATATTTTATTATTATTATTTGCATTTAACATAGTAATATACAGATGTATCTGACAGAGCAGCCTTTGTCAAAACTATCTATAGGGTAAAATATTTCAAGGCTATATACAAAAAATTAGTTAAAAATGATCTATAGTTTAGGAACAGGATCAGTATTACAATATTTATACGTGCTGTGTAACGCGTGAGGTTTTCATCGTTAAATACGAATGACGTAAAGATATTGTACTACAAAAATACTATTAAATGTTGATAATTTGTCACCTTTCATTCAAATAAATAACCGAATGAGAAAGAGACATATCTGTTTGCAACTCTGACAGGACAGCGTGCGTACAAACGTAGACACGCTGTCCTGTCAGAGTTGCAAAAGTTGAGTTGCTTGACTAATGAAGTATTATTATGGAACAATAATTTAATTATTTACTTGATTGAAAAAAACATTATATTATTCTTGGACATATTATTTGTTTTATAATTTTACCAAATATAAATACTGTATAAAGGCAATACTTGTATAGTGTATACAGTACCTTGTAGCCTGTGTAGGTGCAGATCCATTGGTCCTGACGGTGGGATGCAGCGGAGGAGCGCACACTTGATTGTTGGCCTCCGCTAAAAGCTCTTCATACTTGCGTAATTGAGCCCTCAGCTTCTTCAGTTTATCACAACATTCGTTTAACTGACCTGCATACAGTCAATTTGTTATAAATTTGAAAAATGTTCTTCTACAAATAAATAAATAATCTCTATTTATCATTACTTATAATTTTATTTGTCTCAATATCTCATGTGGGCATAATTTTGGTTTGAGTTTAACTTAAATCATCTCAATTGTAATTAAGAATTTCATATCACAGTAAATATAAAATTCTTAGTAATTTATTATAAAAAATTGTGCCCAAACAATTGAAATGTCACACATAAAGTAAGTAGATAAGCTGCTGACACAATCAAACCTTCTACAGTCATTGGATCTCCTAGAGTGGGATTTGTTTCGTATACGCCTTTCATTTTCATCAATCCTTCCATAGCAGCTTGCTCCTGTGCAACCTGATAAAAACACGTTGGATTATTTTTCTTGATAATACTACTAAATGCATATATATTAAATATATAGATGACAACAATAAAACAATTATACCAAGCGCATAAGAATTTAGTCGACCTTCTAGCGAGGGGATTTTGGACGCTACGTTCAAGTATTCACATATTTAGATAAAAAAATCTATTATATTTATTTATTCTTTAAATATTAATATACCTGCTTGGTGAGTTCGAGAACTTTCGCCTGCAGTTTCTTTTTCTTCTGATTAGGTGGCAAATCTGAATAATCCTCCTTTCCATCCGTAGACATATTATTCTGTAATGTTGTAATGTTTTAGCAAATACACTTGTTTTCAGTAACTATATGTAAATTTCAAAACACATTTGAATTATTATTCTATTATATTTATTGTTTTTTTTTTATATTAACAATTATTTTTCTTTTAATGTTAATTAATAAATACATAAACAACAAATTATAATTAAAGCTCGCATAGCAGTAAGAAAGAGGTTAGACAAAGTTAGTAATAGTAAGTTAATAGTTAGTATTATAGGTAGATAAGGTTAACAAAGTAATTAATACACAATACAGAAGTTAGTAATAAGATCGTGTGTTATATATAAACAAATCATTGTATGCACCACGTTAACAAAAAGTATTATATAAGTCAGGTACAGAGAGTCTATATATGTATATAAATAAATTGTTTCCATGTTATTAAAATATGGAAATAATATTTAAAGCAAGCTTTTCCTAACATTTGCATTGTATATAGGTATTGTACGTCCGTGTTGGGTTATCCTCAATTACAATAAAGAAATAGATTCATACAGAAATGTTTTTTTTTGTTTTTCCCTAAAATAATTGTATTAAAAAAAACCCAATTGGTTGATGACAACATTCACATCCAAGTGACACACATGTGCATAATGACCATAAAGGACGAGAGGTGTCAGTGCGCTGTGTGTGTGCGGCAAACATTTTTTTTTTTTTTTTTTTTTTTTTTTTTTTTTTTTTTTTTATAGTTGTAATGGAACAGGCGTTTGTCTCCCATCTCACCTGATGGAAAGTGTAGATGAAGACGAAGGTGGTACACGCCCGTCCAGAAGAAACCTGTTCACTCTACTCTTAAAGGCTCCTGGGTTATACTTATCAGGAAAAATAGACGCAGGCAGGTCGTTCCAAATCTTGGCGACTCTCACCAAAAACGAGCTGCTAAAACGTTTAGTTCGACATTTGGGTATGTCAACCATGTAAGGATGAAACTTTTGCCTACGCCTAGTTGTCCGATAAAGGAATGGATAAGGCTTAATCAGTTCGAAGAGAGCTTTCGAGCACTCTCCAAAGTGCATCCTATAGAAAACCGATAAACTGGCAACTTGACGACGATGCTCAAGCGTGTGTAGTGTGCTATTTGAGAGCTTTTCATTATTAATTAATCGACGGGCTCTTCGGTCAACTGAGTCTAAAGCCTCCAGATGATATTTGGCTGCACCATCCAAGAGGTGACTGCAGTACTCCATGCAAGATCGAACTTGAGCAGTGTAAAGATTAGTGAAAGATTTTTCCTAGTTAAATTAATAAAAAAAAATGATAACGAATATAAATCGCACTAAATGAAACTACTTGCAACATAACATTATTTTACCTTCCTGTCATAAAAAAGTGTGACCTACTTTAATAATAAGATAACTAATACATACAAATATTTTTAAAATAATATAATTATCAAAGTCGAAAGAACTTTAGTAATCCCTCCATAATATGTAAAAAAATAGTTTCATTTACGGAAAATTATTGACGCATACATATAACAAAAATGAAATGTTTGAATGAACAGATCGCATCAAGTGACCCAGTATCGACATCCACACCGACACACAGACTGACCTTGAAGGAGTTGCACGCCTCAACGATCTTCTGTTGCCAAAGCATTAGGCGGCGCACGAGACGGAAGCAAACAAATTATATTAAATAAAGAAAACAGTGGTCAAACAAAGAGGAAACGCTAAGGATGATAGAGTATACACAATGTGGAAATATGAAATAATTGTGCTTTATGTGATTTTGAATAATTTTGTACATGTTGTGGATATGTACTCATACATTGCTTTCTCTTTTAAACTAAATTTTTCTGTTTTTAAATATATGTTTCGGCCTCTGGGTTGTGGGTTCAATTTCTGTGAGGAGTAGAAATTGTTAGAAAACTAATATATTTGTCCGTTTCATTCATATATGTGTGTGTTCATATATATGTATGAAAACAATTTACAAACACATTTTTTTTCTTATAAATAATTGTCTTTAAAACAAAATAAACAAACCAATTTTAATATTTTTACCAAACGAACGAGCACAAAATCCACACTTCAAAAAAAACATAACCAATGATCATTATTTATTAATAGCAATTAACATTATTATTACAATATGTATTTAATAATTGTCATGAATGAAAATTTAAACATAATAAAGGAAATAAGCCATGTCATGCATACAACTTACATCCCCACCAACTTACTTTTGTCCGAGACGCCGCCGCATTATATGAACGAATGAACCCAAGTTAGGTAGGGATCGGAGTAACAGATAAAAAAATATTAGTATTCAAATAATAATAATAAAAATACACAAATAAAACAATCAACTTAAATATAATAAATAAATTCCTATATAACCAATATATACCCGCATGCATATATCAAGCTTAAGCTTACGACAGCCCCGTTAGCCGTTATAGTAAATAGTAAAACATACAACAAACATACCTACATACCAAAAATTCTAACATTCCCACTTGACAATATAAAGTCATCTATTTTGTTCTATAGCCATATCAATTAAAAACTAAATGTGTAATAATATATGTTAAAACACTCCATTTCTTATAATAAATATATTAATATCTATTTTAAGTATTTATTCACATTTAGTTTATAAAGATATATTTTTAGTTTCACAAATACTACATTTCTATAATCAAAATTGATTTTTAAACTATACCAAGTAAATAAGCAAAATTTTGATGTTTAATGTGTAATTAATACTTGAATCAAAATATATATATTTAATTGTTTAAATGACCCAATTTTCAATGTATACCCATACAAAGTTTTAATGGTTAGGCACACATTACCATCCCTAATTGCATTATAATAGTCCTAAAGTAGGACAAAGTTAAATTGTTTATTTATCTCTTAAAAAGAATTTCAGTATTTTTCCATTACAATTTTTATTTTGATACACAAAACATATTAGTAATTCAGAAACTTCTTTCTGAAGTTAAAGGTGTACACAGTAATGATACTTTTTTAATAAAAAATGTTTGTTTCAAAAAATATATATTTAACCGAAGCACACTTGTAGTTAAATTATTAGGGAATTATTTTATACTAATATAACTGCATACCTGAGAACTTACAACTACAACGGTATGGTATAGATCAAAATGATTTGTCAACCTTTACATCTTATATATTATAAATAAATATTTATAAATCGCTAAATACACACACACATACACACACACACACACACACACACACACACACACACACACACACACACATCTTCACGCTCTATCCCTAGCGGGAATAGTCAGAGAGAACCAAGCACCAAATGCTGCGGTCCCTGCATACCTCCTTCGCCTTGTCCACTGTCGTCTTTATACATGCTGTCTAGGGAGTCCTCATGCTTTTTACGTGACCTTTCTCCAGTCTCTTCGATACTGTGTTTTCGAAAGTCAACCGAGGTCTCCCTTTACCTCTTTTACAACTCAATTTGAGTGAATCGCTAAGTTAGACGCAAAACTAAAGGCTCACCTTATTAGAACTGAATATAGAGAGAAGGCCGCCTCGCTTCTTAATCCTGTTGCCGGAGACGGTGCCGCGCGCGGCGGTCAAGTGGTTGTGCGTGGTGTGAGGCGCGGCGGAGTCTGTCGCGTCCGCGCCAGTCGCGGGTTCATAGCGGAAGTCGTCGGGGGGTACGAAACCGGATTTATACCTTTCTATTACTAGTAGTGTGTCCTGGAAATCATTACATGTTGTTAGTTTTAGAAGGGTGGGCGGAAAGGAACTTTGGAACTCGACTTTAGTTCCTCACGATCCATTGAATATTGAAAATACATACAACATTTTGTTACTGGGGTGCACCAACACCTGGGACCCAGCAGTTAACATGTAATGTTTCACCAACGCCTAATTATAACAGTGGGGAAATGTAAATATTGATTCCTCCGAGTAAAAGCCGAATCTATAACTGTCATATTTACAGCCAAGATGGCTGGATACATAAAAGATTTTTTGGAGGAAAAAAAAAAGACAGCGCCGAAACAGCTTGTCTTAAAACTTAAAACATACTTATGTTTCTTCGATAGCCTATATAAATACTAGGAAATTATTAGTTTGCGATATTCGAGAAAGTGAAAAAGCGACTATTTCGCTATAACTGGAATTTAATTTTTACTACATGATAAATAAAAACATAACCCTGACGTGGGAGAGTATTTAACCCTATCATCATCATATTAAAAATCAACAATTATTGAGCTATAGTAACCCCCATTACAACCCTCAGTGAGATGTATTGCCCCTTAACCTCTTCAAAAACGAAGTAGCACAAAGGTTGAGAGTTAAAATGCCCCTTCTACAGTCAACTGTTTTATTTAAAAATAGGATGTAATAACTTATACCGCTTATAAAATGTTAAAAAAGCTGCTAGTAAGCTTATTTAATTTTATTCTTACCTCTTTTTCGTTAATACTCTTTGCCGCTTGTTCCATTCCGTTAAGGCACTGTGTGATTATTGGGAAAACCTTTCTTTCGACATCCACTGAACTAAGCATGAAGTTCTTTACATTCTTTATTCTTTTTTCGTCCAAATCCTGTAAATATTGTTGAAAAAGTTTATAAGTACATATAATCAATATCTCAAAAAGTCTCAATTCACTTTGTTAAAGTAATAACAGTGTTGTATAGAAACGTGTTGTTATTTATTTTTAATTTTGTATGGTTACCCTACAATCGACCCAGTTGGCTCGCTGCCAGAGTGCAACCCGTAGGCGCCGCACTCCAGAGACATTTCACAGAATCGTGTCAAAGTTTAAATTACTTCCTATTATTAAACATTGTTATGTAAGCTTAAATCTCGAGCCAAATAGACCACTATGAAAACAGAAATATACTATTTCATTTTTACCAGTGTTTATATCAAATTTTCACACATTGAGATGTTGTGAATATACATTTATTATAACTAGTTTCTATAGTTTCACGCTCTATCATGCACTTGGCAGGGTAGGCAGAGGGAACTGCAGGAACGAGGCATTGTGTGTTGAGTGCTGAACTCAACGTCGCGCTTTGCCTAGTTTCCAGAGCGAAGAAAATGGAAATAGAAAAATCCATGTTCCCCGAGTTGGAATCGAACCCACACACCGTCGCGTTTCCCGTCTGTTTGGTTTTTTTTATAACTGTATACTGTATATTTCATTAAATCACTTATTATAGATGTATGACTAGAACGCTCGCCGTGTATTTACTTATAAAATTTGTACATTTTTTTTATCTGGTAGCGGTTGCTGTATCCATATTATAAATAAACTAATGATTACGCATGTTGAAAGTATTTTCAATAATAATCTTTGTTAAGGTTTTATATGGCAAAGAAATGGTAATTTGATAACTTAATTCGCATTCACATTTTCGCCGGGCTTACATAAGACCTTTATTAGATAACAATTTAAAAAGCGTCACAACGATCATTTGCTCGTAGATAGTTAATTGCAAGCCCAACAATGTTTGTAGCAGCCTTAACCTCATACACATAAACTAAATTTAAACTTGATAGTAAATTGGCACAACAACTGCCATATATTATTGGCACAGCGACTGATATATACTTGTTATTTTAAAATATAAGAAGCGTCGTACATAACCTTCACTGCACCGCCTTAAGTCCACTAGGTTAAATACGCCAAACTACTTAGGTAATTCTATTAAAAATTGCCGAAAACATCGACGTTTTTGACGCATATCAAATAAATGACTAATATAATTTAAATTTTGTAACTAATTGTGGTAATTTATATGAGTCACATAATAAACATTTACCTGTAACTGTTTAAAAACGTGCGGTAGTCTCTGTTCGTAGTGTTGTCTTTGCGCTTCATTAGTTTTCCGCAGTTGGTCCATGTACTCTTGTTTCGCATCCTCGCACGCTTGGCTTCGTAGTTTCATGTTTGTTTTCTGTTTTTCCACTTCCGCTCGACTAGAATACATATGAAAAAAAAACTAAACTTAACGCTTTGTCTGCCTAAATGTAAAAAAATCCTATGTATAACAATAGAAAACTACCATAAATTATCAATTTAGAATTAAAAAAATTAAAAACTCCATCGAATTCAGATGCAACAACTGAAAACTACTGAATAAGCCCTATATAATTATTAGATAATATTAAAAACCGTTAAACGCATACTAAAACCAAAATGGTTGCAGGCACAGTAGTGTTATTTAAATAGATATCAATCAAACAATATAATAGCATAGAATGTTTACGTCGTTATAATAACAAATGAAACACACATATAGCTTTAGATTATAGATTACGACTGAGAGTGGTTAATATTATTATTTATTAACGATTGGAATATCTAATATTACGAAGTATAAATCTGTGCGTTTTAGTCTTTTTTCCTATGAAAAGAAATTAAAATGCAAACTAATTAGTACATTAGTCATACGCTAAGGTACATTAATGTTGATATATCTATGTAAATTTAAAAATATAATACGTAAAGTGACTAAATTGTTTATGGTTAAAGCAATTACAGTCACGTTAGCAGTTGGCTGCTCTAAATAATAATATATAATAATACAATAATAATATATAATGTATAATAAAATAACATTGTCATGAAGTATGACATAGATAGATAGTAAACAATGTCGTTGAGTTTATTGTAACGCACGGCGAATATTAATATCTCACTTCATATATTTTTTTATTTGTCTTTTTTTATTCTTATATAGACTTCATTTTATTTTTTTTTTATACAATTTGAGTCTCCAAAGTATTGCTAGCTCTAGTTTCAAATAAAAATTAGAAATATTTTAGATTGCGTGAATACGATTAAGCTATTTTATAAAAAAAAGTCAGCTTACATAAAATTTAGATCACAACCAATATTCAGTTACAGATACAGTGTCTCAACACCATTCAACCGCAATGCTAACCACTGAATGTTTACTAATATTGTGCGAACGTCATAATGTTGTTTAGCCTCCAAGAAACATGGAATATAATTTAAAATGCAATAAGCGAAATATTATTGTCCCTACATATTTACAAACAAATATGTTAAGAATTCATTTATTTAAATGTATTATTTTAATACATAGCATACTGCGTTTGCACTACACTAGTATTTAATCTATGTTTGTTTTAAGAGTCATCAACACCCTCCAGTTTCCTCGTATCATCCGCTCACTATAAAAAGTAGGTACTTAAACACTTCATATATGAGGTTCACATTTTCCTTTAAAACTAACAAAGTCGTGTTTAATTAACAGTTGTTTCGTTACAGTTTTAGCAACAAGCTCTATATATTACCTCACATAGTGTCATATCCTGACCTCTTTAAGAGACATAAGGACACTTAAAATATAAGAATACGCCTTTGTTGGCTACTCTATCTTGCCTACATGTTTGTGACACACTTTCTAAAAACTAGCTGTAATATTTATGTGATAATTATATGACCAACAGCGACAATTTGTCTATTTGCCAGTAATATTACTAGAAATACATTTAGCATCTAAAATATAATAGATCATAGCCCTATATAATAATTTAATGTTAGATCCATGACGCTACCTCAATTTATAACTTATCTCCGTAATAAGTCTATTATATTATTGTCATTATAAAATTATATAAAACTCTAAGCCCCATCCTTATTCAGTTTCTTATAAATTACATTCCAAACGTTGATAAGTTATATTTACCTTAAATTGAAATCTTTATCAGCTTTTTGGAAAGCATCAAGTGCTCTTTCAGATTCTCTCGCTGCACGTTCATATGATCTCCTCGCTCTTTCCAACGCGCCTACAGCGGTACTTAATACCGCCATTTGTTTCGCGCCTTCATTTAAATGTTGCTGGAAAAGGATTTTAAAACATAAATCGCCGTAAATAAATATACAAGCCAAACTAATAACTAAAGCAAGTAACATAACTATTATAAATGCCGATAACTAAAATTATAAGGCCCTAATAAATCACAGGACGCAATCGAACAGCGTCTTACTGTAAAAGCGATGGTTGCGAGTTTGAACCACACTGTGAGAGAGAAGTGAATTATTGTCCTTTTCCCGCATTGGCAAATTAAAGTGCGGCGTTGATTTCAGCTACTGAGCACACAATTTTCGAATTGAATATTAAGCTGTCAGTTAAACGTCAAAATACTTTCTGAAAGACTATAAGACTCGTACTATACTCCTTACCTTTCTCTCTTCACGTAGTTCTTTGGCAAGCAGATGAAGCTCACGCACCACATTAGACTGTAAGTTTTCCGCGACCACTTCTCGTTGGCCAGCGAAGTCGTTTAACTCCAGAAGGAGTTGTCTAAATGCTTTGCAAGCCGTGTACCTAATGAGTGACAATGTTATCGTAACAAACATTTTGCACATATTACACATTTATTTACAAAAATATTATGATAAAAAATAGAAATTAACAAGACAACAACAACTACGACAAGCTCAAATAGTCAAAAGACAAGTAAAGGTGTCAATTTGGTGACGCCGTTAATTTTTAATAAATGGGTTGGTATAATTATTATTTACACATCAATTAATTTAAAATACAGCAGACAAAGCAGACACGTAACAGAAAGGCATACATTTCATTTTCCATTCAGCTTATATCAGAATATATACGTTGACTTTCTACAGAAGAAATCTTTTGACTAAACCTCTAAAATCATTTTTAACTCTAATATTACAGCTATACATAAAGTGTTAAAAAAACAATAATATAAAAAAGTTTTTAATATTAAAGAGCACTAAAGAGCGTCAATGTTATAAAAAGCAAGGTCAATAAAATACAAAATAAAGACCAAGATCAATTGGGAATTCAAACAAATAACTCTACATTAACAATCAATAAAATTTCATTGTATGAGTGGGCAATGCAAATTAAATAAAGAGCGTACTAACTGGTATTCCTCTTCCTCTTTCCTTTTGGGCTGGTAATTCTTGACTAGCCTCCTGTAAAGAACATAATATATTAAACAACAAATACCTTATATTTCATTTCATAAGTTTCTTTCAGTTAAGTTGTTTGTTCTTAATAAATCTAAAAGTACAAAAAAGTTGAGATGAGCATACATTAAAACATAATTAGAGTTATGTGATATGAGGAATTTACGTAATATTTCGTTCTACCATTACGTCAAACATATATTTATTCTGTGATCAATTTATAATGTGTAGTGAAAGTTATATTCCACAAATTAACATAATAAACTGGTAGAACGGGTTTAGATGACATCCTGCTAAATGTATATATAATATATTCTTATTTATTGTATACACGACGAATTTAAAACAATATGTATTGTCCGAAAGGATTATTTAATTAATAATAAATTAAAAGCCATTGTGGCGCAGCCAGTAACTGTCTAAACGTTATGATGAAGCTCCAATTTGTGCTGAGACTAATGTTTATACAGAAATTATTTTAAATTTCCGGATCCAGTAGGAGAAACTTACCTAATCCAGGGAAAAATAGAAGCGTGACGAATATAATGTTATTGTAAGGAAAGACGGACGCTTACCTTAGTTTTCCTGCGTATTCTAATTCTATAGCACATCTTTCCTTCACGAAGTTTCCATATTTGTCTAAGAACTCAATTCCTTTGTGTGTATGGGCGGCTAAGTTATCATACTGATCCTGTAAACAAATAAAATTGCTCGTTTAGTGCATACATATATAAACGTCGTCGTCGTAAAATCCGGAGGATGCGGATCGCGATATCGGGTCATCAGGAACTGACGCAAAACTGATAATTCACTGAGTACATTACATTGAACAATTGTCCATTATACAAATATATTTGTATAATACATCATTATAACTGGATACAGTAATATTCATCATACAAAACACAATTCTATATATAGAGATCTAACCCAAAGCGATGACATTTAACTTTTTTAAAAATACAAAACATGATAAAAATGTAAATCAAATACGTTTTCACATTTCAATTAGATCTCTATGCAATATTAGAAATCAATTCAATCAATGTGGCGATAAATATTTAATATACCAAGATGTTTCCACTGATTCCGCTCATCTCTATAATAAAAAGCCTATCATAGAAATAATGACGCGTATATATCTAATCCAATTAAGATATAATGAAAATGTTAATAGTGATGTATACGATAAGACAACGGCGTTGCCCTTGACTCGACTAGAGATTTGCTGAGGACAACGACACTTAAATGCCCACCTCCGCCTTGCTAGCCATTTAACTAATAATATCTATGTGAATATATCAAGTCGATAAAACTTATGAAAGGTACATCAACTATAGAATATAATATATCAATAATATCGTTACATAAATTATTAAAAAAATACTGTATTTCTATCATAATTACACCCCAAATAATGCATACATGCAAGAATTTCTATCAAATATTTACTGAGTACGAGTACCTATAAGGTATCAAGACATAAACAGTTTTATAGATCCGCTTCAAAGAAAATTAAACTTCTACTGTTAAGTAATAAATTTTGAAACACATCTCAGCAATACAAATAAATGACACCTGATAGGTTTCATCTACTTGCGTCGCTGCTCTGAATCATGATTTAAAATTATTTCGTCTCATATTCTCCCCGCTTTATGTATCGTATTCGGTCTGAAAATAATCTCACTAGTTTATAAGGTCTGTGTATAGATATTTGATATTAAAAAATAAAATATTGTCTTGTTTATAGAATGTTTTCAATCAAGCAGTACAAATGTAATCTTAATATAACATAACGTAATTAATATATTTATCACTACAATCATATATAATATTATTGACATGCACTATATCTATGTGCAATAATCTATTATAAAATATGCTTGACATCGAACAATATCCGTCGAAGTATTGTCATTCTATTAGTGCGTCCTTATCGTCGTGCATTTTCGTACGTCGTGCATAATATATTCCATTGAAAGCTTTTGATTAAGACGATGTGGTCGCCTGACTTGCTCAAGGAAGCTGACTTTACAATCAGTGCAGTGTTCAATGCACTTGGTAAAATGTTATAATAATGATATGTTATAATAATGAAACCTTAAGTTAATATAACATTTACTAGAGATGTAAAGACTAGTCAGTAAAGCCGACTATCCTACCACTACTGGACTTTATTCCTATTTCTTACTAAAATATATTATTTAAATATAAACTTTGATTGCTTATTAATATTTTTATTAAGTCGTCTTGATTGTTTATAGTCGTGACAAAATTTCATTTTTCTCGTCTAAGAATAGCCGCTATAAACAGATCTGGCAATATTTTTTTATGTCTCTAGATGCAATTTTTCGGTAGCGTTCCATTTTTATCTAAGGAGACTCTAACATAATTTCGCTTCTATTACTCTAATCATCATTCATTGATTTTTTTTAACATTCATATGTAGCAAATACGCTAGGTTTGGCCGAATAGTCAAGCCGGCTAGTCGGAAAAGTCATAATGGGCACGTCTCTAGTAAACTAAACTCTCTCAATTAGAATTTAATACATTTAAGGAAAAGAAATGGAGGATCAAAATTAATTATTAGTACTTAAAATATTATATTATGAGAAGATAAATTAAAGAAATAAGATTTTTTTTTCTTAATAATTGTTTTGCCTTTTGTTTATTATTATTTACACATTTTGTACCAATTTTTAATTAAATAGGAAGGTATATTACAATATATCTCGTATCCAATACAGGATAAATATATTATAATATATTTCAAGATTTACTATAAGGTTTCAATTCAGTGACGTAATGTTGAAGTAACTAGACGTGGGAGAACAGGATTGGTGGACAGCAAAGATTATTTTCCACAATATTTAAGTGCGTTTTATTAATAAAAGTGCATTTACTTGGTAGAATATTAATGCAAAAGCTATTCCAAGAGCCATTAAGCTACCCGGTTCCCCTTAACCACTCGTCGTCGGCTATAGAGACTTCATTTTACTGAATTCCTCTATCCTGGGTATCATAAAAGTCTTAACATTTTCACATTTACATCTTTAAAAATATATATTATACTTGTTACTAAAGTATAGAGTACCTATACGTGTAATTTCTGTGCACAATAATAATTAAAAAAAGAACGTTGAGGCGCAAAGGCGTAAGCGTCTGCCTGTAAACGCGACGGTTTGAGGGTTCAATTCCCACTCGGGGAAGATGGATTTTTCGATTTCCATTTTCTTCGCTCTGGAAACTAGGCAAAATGCGGCGTTGATTTCCGCCACTCAATACGCAATGCCTCGGAAAAGGCGGAAAGCGGGGACGGAGAAAACAGGGACTGAACAACGGAGTGTCTTAACACTAAGTTCATATGGTTCCTGCAGTTCCCTCTGCCTACCCTGCAATGTGCGGGATAAAGCGTGAAGCTACAAAAAAAATAAACTAACTATATTAATTTAATACGCAAATTTTCTTTTTATTAGAGAAAACGATAGTCCCCATTTTTTTTCTGAATACGCAAAAATCTATATCCGGCGCTACCAATGGAATGCGTCCAGTACTCGTCGTATCAGTATTCGGATCACACCCACAGCGGTTACCAACACGTGTAACCATACTAGTTGATTGACTAATTAATAATTATATTTGAATATTAATATTACCTATATTATCAGGTTTTATTTGCAACAGCAGCCATGTTCAAATAAGACACTTTCTATTAAGGTGCGTAATACAGAAAAAAAGGGGAAATCTCTACATAACATGTCGCTAATCTATCAACCACTAAGGCAGTACATAGTAAATGTATATGTAAACACCACATAGTAAATTAATTTTACCCATCTCCATAGCGATTTAAGTTACTTAATATATATTTTATAATAGATTAGTAAATTCTAAACAAAAAACACTACGTCCTTTCCACTTTCGAAAGCACATAAGCTAATTACTATATAAATTAATTTAATGTATGCCTAAAAAGTTGGAAAGTTACATTAATTCTCTGGGTATTCTCTAGATCCTGATACAGCTGACTGAAAACGTTTTGACTTTGACTTTGAAAAAATTGAGTTATGATACAAGACGATATGTAGGTACTAATTATGTGTGTAATAATCGTTACGTAGCCCTCCTACATCGGCTTAACATTCAAAAATATATAAATTGAATAATTTAATATGTACACAGTACACACTAACACCTACTAATTCACGTCATAATACAACGTTGACATTGAACTTTTAATTAACGGAAAACAGCTGTGTATTGTTGGTCCTATGATAACAAATACGTGTCACCTGTAACTAAATGTTCTACATTGAAATAGTCTTTCTTACATATTATAAATATTAGTATATTGATATTTAGTATATAGTATTTTGAGATTTATTTCACAAATAAGCAATTTATGAAACTTCAATCATCATGGTTTTCAGATGGTAACGACGTCTTCATGCTGTAAAATGATTACGAACAGTGACCTTGCAATCCAAGTATTCGTATCTCAGCGTCTCAGTTGAATGGCAATGTCAAATATAACATGCACAAATAATGCTTTACATTGTTGTATACCTATATACAAAACGTTATTATATTACACATAGCATATTACTATAACTATATAGCTATAGTAATATGTTTTGTGTAATTGATATTCATTTCTTATGTTATAAAAAAATAATAGTGTTAAAATATACTATATAGATAACATACACATATCGTAGTGTGATAATATTTGTATCAAGAAATATTTTTCATAAAGAAAAAACAACTGAATTATAAAATATGTTCCGAGTTTTTTTCTTGATAATACACAATATCATCGATACTCAATAACATATTACAAACATATAATTAGCTATGACTACATATTTCCAATCTACATTTGTTTCTTGTAAATAATTTAAATAAAAATAAGCACAAGTCTCTCACATTTTCATCGAAGACTTATTGTTACGTATTTCCACGTTTCATCTAATTGTTTTACTAGTTAAACAGCACTACGCTAGACACGTCCGTCACAGTAGGAGGTTAGTTTTCCCCTCTATTCTTCAAAGTTAGTAAAAGGCATTCCACAGAATTAATTCAAATACGTATATGAATGCTTCACACAACCTATTGATTATGAAACAAAAACTACGCAGAATTAATAGCGCCTTTGTTTATACTGCAGTAACCTTTCACACTATGTTCAAGCATCATTTTTACTTCCGTTTCGTCTTGAATGAGTCGACTCATTTATACAAAGTCACAATTTTTACCGGAACATGGTCGCTTGGTAATCATTTGATCGAGTGATGAATCACGCCGGAGGAACGCCCTGACCTTAACTAATTAGCACTCATTACTCATCCTCTCTTTATCATACAACAATGTTATAGCCCCTGTGATAAGATTACGATACGTCCGAGAACCAATAGGCGTGTGCAATGACCTAACATAATAAACCGAACGCTATTACTTCATTCACAGTTGTGCTATTGTTGAAATATTATTATAAAGGAACAAGGGCTGTTTATTTTCTAAGAAACGTTTTATATTTGTTTTAAAAATGTTGGACATAGTATTTTCTACTAGAAAAAAGAATCAAGTATTGAGTCAAAGCAAAGACAAATTTTTCAGTAAATATTAGGTAGACAAATTTTATATGCAGCCTGGCAATCTTGGATTAGTACCGCAATACAGACGCTATCTAAGCTAACAAAATGGGTAGGTATACAATTCTACTAACTATATATACAAATATACTAACAAAGAAAATGAAATATTTTTTAAATTGCTTTGTTTAAAATATTAATGTAATTAATTACGTATATTAAATATTAATTAATAACTACGTACTAAAAAAGTAAGTATACTGCAAATATATTATGATGCCTTGGCCCATGAGTCAGTATAATTCACACACTTAGGTCGACTTTATTTTTTTCAAATATACTTAAATAAATTTATTAGACAAAGAAATTATCTCATAAAAATATAAACTTTGAAGTGGGAGGTAATTAAGTTTTATTTGAAAGTTTGAAGAATTCTTCTTTGACTCTGCCAATAAAAGATGTGAATATCTTAATAAGTGGGATACATTGCAACACATGTATACTCGTATACAAATATTTAATGGTCAAAGTTCAATTTAGCTAGTCGGCACTCACAAGATATTTTATAATTATTATCGTAAAACTTTGTTATTTTTTTCTTAATTTGCTTTACGTATACAGCTACTTTCTCGTTCATTTTATTACTGGTCAGCTGTTAAAAATCCCTAGCAGATATATTTATACAAAGTTTACGCGGCTGAATTTGCCAATATAACTTGTTGAACAACTTATATTGGCAAATTCATTAAAAAAATAATGTCTGGGATAATCTATTTATTGAGGAAGTCTGTAAGCTATTTGGCATCACGTTACCTCATCGTTTCAATCTAACTTACTATACCTGTAGTCATAGTTACCTCGGTCATTTAGAAGCTGTAATTAATAAGTCTTAGATATTTTCATTTTACGACGAGGGCTAGCTGCAGATAAAATCTAGTTTATACTACCTTAAAGTAAATATATTTGTAGAAATTGACATAAAACGTACAGAAATGGGACAAATACATCAGTATTTGTTAAATAAACAGCTAGTTCATATAATAAGTTACGTCAGGCAAAGAGGTGATACAATTTAATTGTTACTGCCAACTTCTATTGTATTTAAAATGTGACACAAAGCAAAGTTGATACTATTTCCCTTTTCTAACTGTTACTTAAATCATTGAATTTTAATTTTATTTTGTGTAATCTGTTACTTAATGTTCAATTTATCATAGACATACATATATGTGGGTTTTGTAATTGAAAAAATATTTGGTCCACAGCGTAATTGCACGACATTCCTCATTTACAGGCCTAGAAAGATATTTACGATAACTCTGTAAATATATTAAGCTTATATAACATATTAACACGTTATGTATGTGCGTCGAATGTATTAGTAGATAACAAAACAACAGTATATAACTCTTTTTATTATCACACAATTGCAATGAATGTAGAATAAGGTCAATTATAAAAAATAACAGAGGAAATAACAATGTTCATTGATAGATGTAATAAAATTATCAATAATGCCACGGCATATGCCAATAACTAAAGTATTTATTAAATTGTGCAAGCAATCAATCAAATCTTATGTAACGAGTCACTGACATAGATATCGTATGGTGATCTCGTAGACGACTTTTACAACCACCTGTGTAGAATTTTTTAATTTCTCGTGTCCATGCAATATGTAAAATGGTGAGGAAATGGAAATTTTCAAATATTTATTTCTTTACTTAAGTATTACATTCAAATTTTAGATTTTTATAGCTTCACGCTTTATCCCGCATATAGCAGGGAAGGCAGAGGGAACGGAAGGAAGTGTTATGACACTAAGTTCCTTATTCCCGTCTTCTGTCGGGGCACGATGTATTGAGTGGCGGAACTCTACGGCACGCTTGCCTAGATGCCAGGGCGTAAAAAATAGAAATGAAGAAATAGTGGGAATTGAACCAGCAAAATGCTTCACGACGGTCCTCAAATAAATTTTATATTAGACTGCTATAAAAAATAATGGGGGATTCATTACTAAACATTAAAAATCGGAACGTAAGCCAACTTTCTCAGCGGCTTTCCAATACTTTTACTTATTAATATCAAGTCCCTATGAAAGGAAACGTAATGTCTTCATTTAAATAATAAGCCACTATTTATTTTTTAATACTCTTTGTGTTTCAATTTTAAATCATTTACAAAACATGAGAACATTAATTGCTAGTTCTTCTATTATGGATAACAATTTAAAACAACATTCCATATAGCATGGTGGACGCTACGTAACGATCAATAACCTAATACAAAACCAATATATACGTTTGATTTTTGTTTCAAAGTCTCGGTTGAGTCACGCAGGGTGTTAAGGGTGTATAACGGGTTTTGGGGTGAAGTGCCTACACTTTGACGTCACAGTCCGTGACTCACGTCAAAAGAGTAGTCTAGGGATAAATATTTACAGGACTAGGCGTCATCATCTAGGGTTGTAAAATTAAATATAAATATATACGAGTATACACTTTTATAAACATATTTTTGTAATTTTAATATATTTTATATACTTTTACAATTTAAGACTCTATGTATTACTTAAATAAGCACTAATTCTGCATAACATGTTAAAAATGTATCAAAACGAACATAAAATAATGTAATAACAATGTGTACTTCAAATTAACACTTCTATATTCGCAATATGTAGTGTATAAAAATACTTTCTGTCAATAAATGCTTTTGGTATAAATATCTAAATAATAGTAATTATTAAAACGTGTTCTCTTACTTTCTTCATCTAACTAAATGTAACTTGGAAATAAAATTTCAGAATTAAAACAAATATCTCAAAGTACGTGTAGTTACGTGCATTATACATAATCTAGATGCGGTTATCTTATCGAGCATTGTCATTAATGTTTCATTACCATTAAGTCTTGTTCATAAGAATAATAAGTTTGTTTCTTGTATTTAACAAATTAAATTCAATTTAAACAATTAGACAGTTAATTCAATATTAGTCTTGAGGCAAACTGTAGTGAAATTTTATTACTTATTTGTATACTTATTATAAAATCATACATTAATATATTAAATAATTAATACATTTGAGTAGATTTTTTTCTTTCACAATATAGGTATTTTAACAAAAAGAAACATAAAAGTAAATATAGTGAAACCCTGTCATAAAAAAAAAGATTTAATAATCACTTAAAAATTGTAACAGTACCTCAAAAATATTTTTGTTGAAAATATTTTGTGCATTTCACGGCGGTTCCTTCATTACAACAGGTACTATTCTCGTTGAATATCCCTTTTAACTGGGAACCTATTACGTGGGAAGAAATGCAAGGCGCGGGCGTATCGCATTGTCTGGATAGTGTATATAAAAAACCTTTTTGTCATTCTGCTGCCTATTATATTTACAAAGGGCTTGTATCCTGTCATCAATTCTGTTCATATAGTCAACAAACTAACAAATAACTACTGCTCACTTTTTGTATGAATAAAACAGTGCTAATTAAGTGATAAATGATTATCGGTATATCGAGGTGCTGAAGTGCTTGTACAAGAACGCCACTATGTCGGTTCGAGTACAGGAGCAATGTACCAAAGCGATTCCATTGCAACGAGGTGTGAGACAAGGAGACGTCATCTCTCCGAAATTGTTTACCACCGCAATGGAAGACGCTTTCAAACTCCTGGAATGGCAAGGACGCGGCATCAATATTAACGGCGAGTACATCACTCACCTTCGGTTTGCCGACGATATCGTGGTTATGGCGGAATCGTTGGACGATCTAAGCACTATGCTCGAAGACCTCAGCCGAGTATCTCAACAGGTTGGGCTTAAGATGAACATGGACAAGACGAAAATCATGTCGAACATCCATGTTGTGCCCACCCCGCTTGCAGTTGGGAACTCGCAGCTCGAAGTTGTTGACGAGTACGTCTACCTGGGTCATACGATCCAGTTAGGTCGGTCCAACTTTGAGAAGGAGGTCAATCGTCGAATCCAACTCGGCTGGGCAGCGTTCGGAAAACTACGAAATATCTTCTCGTCCAAAATACCTCAGTGCCTCAAGACGAAAGTCTATAACCAATGTGTGTTACCAGTGATGACTTACGGCACAGAAACGTGGTCTCTTACTATGGGCCTCATAAAGAAGCTCAAGGTCGCTCAACGAGCTATGGAGAGGGCTATGCTCGGAATTTCTTTGCGAGATCGTGTGCGCAACGAGGAAATCCGCAAACGAACAAAAGTAATCGACATAGCCCAACGAATTAGTAAGTTGAAGTGGCAATGGGCAGGGCACATAGTACGGAGAACTGACGGCCGCTGGGGCAGAAAGGTTCTCGAGTGGAGACCACGTACCGGCAAACGCAGCGTGGGACGGCCTCCTACCAGGTGGACCGACGACTTGGTCCGGGTTGCAGGCAGCCACTGGATGCGTATAGCATTAGACAGGGCGCACTGGAGGTCCCTGGGGGAGGCCTATGTTCAACAGTGGACGTCCTACGGCTGACATGATGATGATGAATTAAGTTCTGACATTTTAGTTTAAGTTTAAAGTTAACTAAAGAAAGATATCAAAAAATCAAAATGTGCATCCTTAAATCGCTAACCATCATGCTTTCCAAAAGCTCTTGAAATAATATTATAATTTTGTAAGATACTTATTAGTTAAAAAGGTATTTTTAAATATCTTGGAACTCAAACTTACATAAAATAATTTCATACTAACTACGATAAGTTGGGAGAAACACAATAATAAAGTAACAAGAATTTGTCTTAGGTTACCCGATGTAGACTTATGATATTTCTTAGAATAATATACAATAGCAGTATAGAATGTGGTTCAACGCGAGCCTCGAGCCATTGTTGAGACACGCGTGTTTCCGCTTTCTCGTGGAAAAATGCAAGCGCGTTGTTGGAAAGTAAACGTATGAACCGATTTCGAGAATAACACATCATAATTACCTACTTAATATAAAGTGAGTCACTGTAACTAATGATTGTATTTAATGCACTACTCTGAAATAGGCTTACTTACATTCCCCTTGATTGGTTTATTATTGAAATCGAAATTAAATATTGGGAAGTAAAACAGGTTTGTCGTCAAACGGTCGGCATAACAAAGTACTTGCTCGACAATGCAGTAGCAAATGCGAATCACGATCAGAATTCAATCACGATCTCAAGGCAACACGTTTTGAATAGTTGTGGGACATTATTTGCGTTACAACGATCGTTCGAAAGTAAGGAAGACTTATACTTGAATTAACAATTTCGTACGTAGTTACACAATAGTGATATCGGCTGTGTGGTGCGGTCAATTCTGCTATACGACGTAATAGCAACAAACAAGATAAAGCATATTGTAGAGTGTGGGTCGATGCGGACGTGAAATGATTATTGATACCAAGGTATCGGCTACAATAGATATTTTTTGTTAGGTTAGGTTGTAAAAATAAGTTTTAATGTACATTTGGCAGCATTGGACGTGGCGGCAGACAGGCGCCATACCGATTACAAGAGCCCACTGTTTTATACTTCTCAATATGAACAGAATGACTACATATACCCTTCGGTCGATTAACCACGACCTCTATTTTAATGCGTCATTCAATTTTTCATTTAGTTTTATGTATGAATGTACCGTACTACGTTACACAACGTTAATATCGGTAAATAAAATAATAAATAAGACCATCTATTTCATTTACTTTAAAATATCATTTACTACTAAGTAGAGCTTTTAATATTATTATTATATTTTGTTTTAAGTAATAAGAAAAATGAGGCTACCTAAAGTATACGTTTCTTATTAATATGAAGTGTTCAAACTTAGAATATGTTTGAACAATGGCAGTGAGTAGCAGATGTGCATAATTTCACAGTCGAATGGCGATAGTGGAACCGGTCAGCGGGGTCGACCGCTGCAGGTGTAACTTAGCTTTCATTACATGACTGACGATACACAGAAAATATTGATTTAAAAGTGCATTACTTATATATTTTTGATAATAATCCAATTATTAATTCAATTTGAGCTTAAATTGCTGTATTAAAATAACTAATTCAATAAATTACTTCATTAAAGCTATATGTATACTTTTACTCAAAAATTTACAACTATTAGTCAAAAATGTATAGTAGACATTTTACACAAAACAAATTATTTAAGTAGTAATTTAAAAAGTATGTAAAGAGAGAGAAAATCCTTGATAATGTAACGGAACATACTTAAATAAAAATTATTGTTTTTTGTTCTTTTATTGAATATTTTAAATTTACTCTATTTGTATGTAGCTAAACAGTTGCATTTGGATTTCTTCGTCTATTATTACGCGCCATCTATACAATTTATATTTCAAATAAGCTATTTCCTTTGTTCAGACGACGAGTTAGTTATCTGAGTCACCATTGCGCATGAACCTAAAGATAACCTAATCCTGACAACTAAACTGAAGCCAACAGCGTTCATATAAATACGATTTTATAAAAAAAACGGAAGAGTGGCCAATGAAACTGATGAGCATGAGTGCGTTAACCCAATCTCGCGGTCGGTACCTGAGACTAAATGCGTACCGGCTCCCAAACTTCCCAGCCACTGACAGCTACGCAAGTAAACAACCGTGCTCAAAAAATAAACTTTATTTACGTACTATAATTGTTTTATCTGCTTCACAAAGTACAAGTCTCAAGAAGAAGCGCTTAAACAATTAATTAATATTTAAATTGGACTGTATACATTAACGTATAATTTAAATTTGTTGGCTATAATATTTACAAATGTTATGTATCGCATATTCACAAGCCGCGTCAGTTTATTTTACCTTGAGGGTACTTTCCAACCTTCCAAAGTGCAAACACATTACATCAATCAGGAATGTTTTGCATTGGCAAGTTTTGGATTCAATTACGAATTTAGTCACGAATCAATAATACTTACGTGACGCTATGAACGTTTGGAAGGAATGACGCGTTAACATTGTTATGAGGTTATGGTCTCGCCTTCCAATGTATGCTAATACAATTATTGTTGGAATATGATACAGGAATACTCACAAGTAATATATGACGAGGTGTCTTTAGGGTAATTTACAGAACAATGATTAATATAAAAATACAAATGGCAACTAAATGATCTAGATACATTGTGTTCGCTGTGTTTTTATTCAACCATTTTCTATGTGTAACGTGTTTTCATCAAACGTCGCTCGAGCCATTCATCTCGCTTCTGAATCACAAAACGAAGTACGTGCACTTGTGTTGTTAACAGGTGACGCATTCAATACTAAGTCTGAGGGGAAAAGTTCTCATTCTATATTTGCACGTTTATTTTGAGGGGGAGTTAACTGTCAAAAATGGCGGATGTACTCAACTGAAGTAAAAAATATCCCCCAGATTTTTTAATAGCAAGTAAGTGATACATACATGTACAGTTGGCAAGAGTCAATGAAGCCTTTTCAAATTCCTTTCACGAAGAAGCCTTGACTTGTATTTCTAGTGAAACGATTATGCGCCAAAATATAATAACAAAAAAAAAATTTTATTCATAAGCATAACTTACATATTACAAAAATAAATGTAAATCAGTGGATATTAAAAATAATATATTTGAAAAAATAATAGAGGCATTGACATTGAAATATGAAGGGTATTGTTAAGTAATCTTTTTAATATTAAAAGCCGATATAATAAATATGATAATGAAGTAAAGGAAAGCGGACGGAGCTAGAGCGCAACTAGCAGAGCGCGACACATCACCCACTTGCTGAGGTCCGGCCATACAACTCACTCTGACACTTTCGCTACTATAGCATAAACAGAAATGCCAGTAACCTCGCAGTCATCTTCCTAAACTAATTTCACTCGTTAGATAGAAAATATCATTTTGCAGTAATATAAAATATTTAATGAATAAATCTATGTTGGTATGGCCTGGTAACGACATTAGTATTTTATTCATTGTTTAATAAAATGCGGCTGTGTATAATATTTTAAAGCTCACATAAATCTTAAGCGTTTACACATAAAGAAAATTAATCCTAATACATATAACTATGACTCGTATGGAATACTAACGATATTAACCGGCATTATAGCCTCAACTACCGTGTCCTTGAAATGTGTAGGAAACTTTACGATAAAACGTTAAAATCAACGGTTACTTGTTTATGAATTAATGTGTAACAGATTTTGAGATTTAAATTAGTTAATAAGAACACCTTTTTATAATAAAAAAAGGTGAAAAATTAGAAAAAATATTTAAGATATACAAACAAACGAAGTAAATACAACTAATAAGGTTAATTTTAGTCGTTAACAAATGATAATCAGTATATATTACAGTATTATTATTAAAGTGACAATGTGATATAAGATCAACACGTAACCTTATCTAACAAGGTTTTTATATATTTGTCCAAATATTCTCACGATCAAACCAATCAGATAAAACATGTTGTGTCTGAATGTTCGACTCTGCTGTTTGCTACAATAACTTACACACTTAGTACAAATTTATTTTAGTTAAAAAATAAGAATTTCAAGAACTTAAACTTATATAAAATCTGCAGTTGCTTAAAATCTTTTTATTTATTTAGAATATATAATTATACTTTTGAGTGTAAAAAACATTAGAATTATATGTAGTATTTCTATAAGCTTTACATACAAAGTAGATTGTCAATATTTTAGATTGAAACGGCATTCTAGTCAGATAGAAGTATGCAAGTGACCTTCGCAATTCAATTGCTTTTAAGTATTTGTACAATTAAACCTAACTTCCAATATCACTACAGCTTTTAGTTAATTTAAAATGTGGATATTAATATATAGAGCTATGTTATATATGGTACATCCATAGACTGGTCAAATTAGCATAGTATAAAGCAAAACTTCTAAAACAAATTAAGTCGCTTAGAAATTACTAACAATTTTGGCGTGAAAAATTTCCGCATCGTCATTAAAGACAAAAACATTTCTGGTGTTGTTTACACACTTATTGCGATTACCAATACAAAGTGATAAATTATACTAACAAAATTAAAGTGCTTATGTGAATTTCGTCTAGGCATTGTCTGAAGCTTAATTCATAAATAATTTCATAATTACATATTACATGTAACTACTGATTAAAAAATAGACTATTGGTTATAAAATAGACTAATAAGTAAAGATGTTATGTCATATACAATCAGATAATTGGTTTAACTTGTTTGACTTAACTTATATGGTTTTTGTCGCTGTTTATAAATCATGTTGGCATTTAATCAAATAAATCAGATTAGGAGCACTGAAGATAGTTTTTCTAGAATGTATTGACCTATAATTTTGTTTTGAAGTGAATTTTTGAAGCAAGTGCCTTTATTATTGATTTATTTTTGCGCGCGCTTGATTTATTTTTGTAAGATTAAAACGAATATCTAACAAATACAAGGCATATTTAGTGTAATATCACATTTGAGTAAGTGAACAACCTCGAACTTGAGCGCATCTATCTTATGTAAACAGAGGCGGGGAACGAGTTTTCTATCGAAAAGTTAACTTCCGCCTGTGGGCTAGCCAACACGTGCCAAATGGAGGAACCCGGCTGCTATAGAAATAAACACTTACATACAGTAATAACAAATCCAAACCAATAACCACGTCTAATTTTAGCCGTTTATAACTCTACCTAGAGTTACAAGCCTTTCGGGTAAGCAGTCTAGGCTCATATTCAATAATAATTTATTCAATCTTGTTAACGGTGAGATCGTAAACCATATTAATGATATACATCCTCACAAGCATTCGAAGTTTGTTTATACTTGACCCAAATCCACAAGATTAAGTGTGTCCGTTGTGTGAGCTCAGGATCATGAACATTTCGGTGTTGACATGGTTAGGTCCTAATATGAATTTTATTAGTGTTGTGTCGTGTCAATGTTAAATATAAAAATATTTTCTTATTTATATGCTTTATTTAATATGTATATATAAAAATAAACTTACCGATCTTAAAAATGTTTAATCGTATTAATATCAGAATGAAATAAAAATAAAAGAGGTAACTGTAGTCCAGGTAAACGTTAGAATTAACGTAGGCCAATAAATATGATTAACCTATCTAGTTGGTTCATGTGTCATTCGAGACTTCCTGTTTTGAACCACTAAGAAATGCGCTAATAACGGTAAATCAAGAATTCTTAACGAAGGCAAGTATTTATCATTTACTGTTTCCTGGACGCTTATTTTAAAAGTTTTAGAAAAATTTGATAATTTTCTCCAGTCAAAAATGCAAAACGCTTTTAACAACAAAACACTTTTGAGTTACTTAATAGATAGCTAATTTCAAGTACAACATTTATGTATAAATAATAAAATTATATTACGTGTGTAGCGTTGTAGGTTTAATGCCCACTTGTATGAATGACTTACTTAATTTTCTCTGGACTAGATAAAGTACAGCGTCAAGTCCCGTGTTTACAATAGTCACAATAACCATAAATTAATCGGCAAGTAAATATTAAATTTACTCACAAAAATCTCCGAAACGTCGTTGGAGCTGTGTAATTCAAAATAAGGGCGACGAAAACACAAAAAATCATTTGCCGTATGAAAAAATGTGAAATGTTACAATGTATGTTCGGATGGAAGCTTTTAATATAGAGTTGCTTGCTTATATTGTTAAAAGCTTTTAGACTTTCAACTTCGACAAGTTTTTATTTCATATTTTGCAAGTAACAACTCGTCTTACATTTTTAAAACCTCCTTGACTGCTGAAAACTGTTTGAGTTGGCAGATTTAAATTTACATTTGTATAAACAGGAAAATATTTAAATTATTACGAGCCTTGTTTTTGTTTTCAACAAAGCCAAATTAAATACAAGTACATATACTAAAAGTTTCTGAGTGAATAATGATAATCTAGAAACCAATCTCTTCAAAAAAAAACCTACTTACTTACTTAAATACTATTTGTGATATCTAGGTATCATTTTTGGTGGCAATGACGATCAAGTGACATTTGTGTTTTATAAGTACACAACAAGGTGGCTGAACAAACTCAACATATAAAACACGCTCGTTACATTTGCTTACACTTTCTCTTAACGTGCATTTTTTACATTTTATTATATTACCCAGAGATTCTCGCAGATAATATGTTTCTTCAAGCTAGCTATTTTTTGTATTCGATAAATTCTATGAAAGTTAATAACAATCTATGACAAACAATCCAACAAAGAAAATTGCTTAATTTCGCAATGACAAGAACAGTGATCGTGTTTTAAATGCTGAATACTGGCCCTGTTGCGTGGGCTAGCGTAGGACGGTGGCAGATCATGGCAGCAGTTACATTAAACCAACATTTAGAGTTACTCAAAAATAGCCACGAGAGGCTGTACGAACACTAAAAATTAGAGAATACGCACATCGATTTGCAACCTTATAGTTATGACTTAAGCGTTTCATATCGCAAGCATGATTTAGCATTCGACGCCATTTTATTTTATACAGCTCTGCGTATTCTGGTCAAACCGGTTCCATTCTGAAGTCTACGAATGGACCTGCTGCCACTCGCCAAATGAGGCGCACGCTTGCATTGCAAATAATGGCAACTTGTTCTGGATGGATGCCAAACTATAAGAATTTTTTTAGTTGGAGAAAATATGTCACAATATTTACGTATAAAATATAATTTTATATTGCTATAAAATCCTTATCCTATTCATATCTTAACATGTTGAGTATACTTAACCTTGTAAACTGATATTCTTCCTAATAGCGCAATTCTTTGCGCGAAGGAAGGTGCGGTTGTAATTCAAATGTTTTATAGTGTCAGGAAAAAGGTCACGTCCATGGTGAAACAAATCTATGAATATAACCTAATTAGATAAAAGCTTTCGCATCCATTTTTCGCAAAATAATTTCAGTATTTTTTTCACGCTTTATCTCGTTTATAGCAGGAAGCAGCAGGAAGAGTGGGAATCTAGTGTTAAGGCTCTCCGTTCCCCGCTTTCCACCTTTTAATATTTAAAAATACAAAAACCATTAATTAGATATTAGAAGCGATATATTTGTTTATAATAGTTTATAATATGTATTTATACAAAATCGTATTTTTTTAGTTGAGTCGTTTGCTACATTAAGTAATATATCCATAACAAACTAGCTACAAAAAATAAATGAAATAATTTTGGCGGTGACATCATGACATAATAAGGAAACCATATCGGGAACGAATTGGCTTTGTGTTAGCATAAGCTCATATTTATCTAGCTTCTCTAGCATTGTAGTATCCTAAACATGTGGCTTTAAATAGCATATTGATATTTTAAGACATAGTAGGTTTAATTAATGTTATAATTCGTGTGTGGTAGCGTCCACTTACAAGATACATTTTGATTGAAAAAAATGAGCTACATTTTTTTAATTTCTTATGTCCATTGTGTTTTTTTGAATTTACCGATATACTTTTAATTCGAAGACCATGTATTTATCGATCAAATTATACAGACATTGTGGTTTATTATTATTTTAAAATGGGGCAAAATAAGATTGAGGACTAAATAAAAAGAATGAAAATTTTTAAATCGTGTTAAAATAATATATTCTCATGCTAACGAATCGTAGTGCCTATCCAACTATGGCGAGTTTCCAGGTCGCGGTTACAAATGCTTAGCGAACTAGTTCACGGACTCCACAAGATAATTCAATTGTATGACACCTGCTCGCAAATAATAAGTATAATAAGTTCTTAATAAATCAAGCATGTTATTTAAATTCATGGCCGTAGGCTCTTTTTTATATTCTTAAAATTTATATCGTTATAAATTCCCTAGATTTTATTCGATCGACGCTAATGCATTATCAATCTCCTCAAGTGCACAGCTGCTCTAAAACGTGGTATGTTAAGAAAAATATATGTACATATATACCGTAACGTTATTCATATTGATATAATGATACGTTGTTTGTATTTAACGGCATATAGGTAACAGATAGGCTCATTTCACAACTAGTAAGTAGAGTGAGGAATGCGGACCGGCCGTAGCAATCGGCCTTGCATCTTGCCAACTGACCACTCACACTCTAGATTCTGTATGAACGCAACACTACAATTCTATGTCTCTATAATCATAACAAATATGTATACGGGGCAATGACCTGAAACAGACGAATTTAAACATCATGATTTTAATTAGGACAATGTAAATAGAATTTAAGATAATTTAGTGGGACACTTGTTTATAATGTTGATTGTTGGCAAAAAATTCTAGAAAACTTTTATCTTGTACAAGGAAAATATATGTTGTTGTTGAATTGTATTTAAGTATATTAATAAGATCAAAGATCTTTCGCGTTTTTGCGATACATACACATTTAAAATAAAACTTTAAAGTAAGATTAAATATATGTGTTTGGATTTTAAAAAAATTACTTTAAACTTTATACATTATAATGCAATTGTGTTTACTTTGAATTACATATTATTTAAATAACAATCAAGTATTTATTTTAAATATATTTTTAGCTTCATGATTTATCATGCTCATAATTGCTATGCAGGAGCTGAGGAAACCTCAGGAACCTCGTGTTAAGACACTTCTTCCCCGCTTTCTGCAATTCAATGCATGAGGTGTTAAATAACGGAAATTAACGCCGCATTTGCCTTTTCAGAGTGAAGAAAATGTATATAAATAAATACATCCTTTCCAAATTGGGATCAAATCCACTAACTACTGCATTAACAGACAGCCACAGTCTTTGCACCACAGCAGTCCTCTATTTTTATTCAACTAAATCATATCTCACATACACAACAAAAAATTAAGAGGTGTGGTGTAAGTTATATATATCTTTCATAGAAAAAAGTTTGCTATAATATTTTTTTTTTGCCTTTTTAATGTATATCTATACAATAAAATTATTTATATTCTATGTAAAAATTACACAATGGGTTAAAGTTAATATTAACACTCTTTTATAATCACATGTAATTATATGCATATAATAAATATTTTAATATTAGTATTTCTATATAAGTATTTTTATTAAGTTTTTTTTTTAATGTTATAAACTATAATGTTCATTTAATGTTATAAATTATAATGTTTTGAAAAATAATTTAAATTAACTTAATTTGTATTGGTAATCATTTTAAAGTTAAGAATAATTATAACATATTTTATAAGTAATGTTTATTATACAGTATTAATATACATCCAAGGTTATTTTCCTCAATTATAGCCATTTAACAAATGTAATATTTCTAAAGTATTTAGTTAATTATAAGGATGGATTAATATTTGTTCTATCATAAACTGACTAAAATAAGTGCATTAGTATACAACATTAAAAAATATCTGTAATGAGGCATTATTAGCATTAATCATATAATAATATCCCCTTATTAATAATAATTAACTGTGTAAATGATTAAAGATAGATTTTGTTAATTATGATTTTTAATAGTTAAATATAAATATACTACTTTTAAAAATTAAAAGTTTAGTTTACTACCCACTTTATTAAATCTATATGTTATAGTTAAATGTATATAAAAGTTTACTGAACTTATAGTATAGTAACGTAATTTATATACATACATGAAACTTAATGCACTTTCTATTCTTTACATACAAAGTGTGACGCAGAGGTTTGCTTGTGGAGTCCATAAAACAAACTATTTATATATATCTGCTTTACGATTCATATTAATGTATCCGTTAATATGCGTATTATAAATTATAAAACTTGCATACCGACTAATTCACATAAAGTGTTACATTACTTACCCAAAGCTCAGTACCCCAGTTCATTTTCACGGCGGGTTATCACTCACTTTTCACAAAAAACATTGAAAACCCACTTACACAATATTTAACAATGTAATAACGGCAATATTTCACAATTTTATAGTTTTTGTCACGATAAATATTTAAGCACCACCATTTCAAACACTAAACATGGCTGACTGACTGAATCACAGATTACATAGACAAAAACTTCTGTTTTCATCCCTTGACAAGCAAAAGTCGACTGACAGAAGATAAAAAAGGCTAGTTACACATGAAAATTTGTTTTCTAATGTTGCCAGCTAAAATAATTGAAAGGCTATTTAATTCTATAAGTTTTTAATTGATTATTGCTATTCCCAAAAAATGTATATGAAACGTGTTTGAAAGTTAAAAAATAAATATTTAGTAACAATAAATAACTAACTCAACACTTAGGAAATTTTATTTATTGAAATTAATTAATGTGATGTATCATTTGATACATAAATTTTAATGTGTCTTTCAGTATTGTCAATTCGAGGTTGCAAAAGTGATCCATCGGATCTTCGTCGGACCAACGTTGCACGGAGAATTTCCTGTAGATAAAACAAATAACTAAGGTATACTGTTTTATTTGTGACATGAGATAAATACTTTATATTAAAAATACATTTTTTTCATATGATTTTCAATTACAAAAATATACTTGCCTGAACAGGTTCTAAAATTACATGATGGCTTGATCTTCGTGATGTTGGAGGTCCAGTTATTGAAGAGTTGTGTGACGACGGCAATGGACTCTAAAACAGGATGTGAACATCTTATGTAAAAATTTTTTCAAAGTGTCTACAATGTATATGCGATAGCTAACTATGTTAACATTGTATTCGACAATTTATAATTTTAGCGCCATTCGACACGTAAAACACGTAACATTAACTAATTAGTAAGCATATAGAAAATTTTGATTGTTTTGACTTTGGTTACCTTAACATTAGGAACGAAACCAAAATCAACTGGTAAAGGTTGTGTCTGAATATTGAAAATCCCTTCTTCTGATGCTACTGACACGATCGATGGCCGTGCTGATAGTTGTTGAGCAAATAATAGTGGATCAGCATCTACGGTAATATATATAATAAAAAATCTATAGGACATTGGTAATTACAAAAAAATCAAATTATAAAATAAGCTTCTTACCAATATTCATTCCTTTGACAACTCTACGTGCTTGAACTACTCTACCAGCACTTCTCCTAAATCTTATACCTTTCTCTGCTTCTCTTCTTAGTTTTTGAGCCGCAGCTGCCGACTCCGCTATTGCCATAGACATAGAGCTCATTCCAGATCTTTTGAGATTAATATCCACTAAATAACTTAGACATATCGCGTTGGATAAAGTATGATCACTTGGCTGAAAATTAAATTTAGTTTGATAAAAAAGTTCCATTTTAATATACATATTTTTGTTGTATCTATGTATCGACTAGAAACTATACTTATATTAAACCTCATTTTATATACTTACAGATCCAATTTCATTAACACTTATATCTAGATGCCTTAACGGTGTCTTCACTAAGCCTATGGCTCTTGCCAATAAATCACCACATGTTGGAGGATTCTCAGCATTTGTCGTCGACCAAACACCGGCTGGAGCCTTTTGTAATGGTAACGACTTTATTCCACAACCTGAAATATTTAAGCTGCAAAAAAAGAAGTATATAACGAATTTTACAAGAAATATTGTTTTATTGATTTTTTGTATTGCATTTACCCTGTTGGTAGAGAGTATCCAATATCGTTTAGCCAATTCGGAAGCTTTTGTTAAACGCACAAAGTAACGTGATTTCTTGTATAACTTTTTTGCCTTTTGTGAGGTAGAGACTAGGTTGTGTATTTGATTGGCATTTTAAATTATTTCATTATACCAATTTTTATACTTACGATGTTAAATTACATCCTCTTGCAATAGCAACAGCTAAATGAGCTATTCCTTCTGAACCAAGGCGGTTATTAAGTCTTAGATCTAAAGTTCGTAATCCACAACTGGTGTGATTTAAGACATGTGAAATATTTTCTAAGCCTAAAGGACCTGTAAAATGTAGTGGATTGGGATGAGTTTTTATTTTATCTTCTAACAATAAGTATAGATTGAGTTTTATTATTATTATTATTACCAAATATATTGTCTGCCAAAATTAGACTTCGAATTTTATCACGTTTTGATATAAATTTAGCCACTGATGAAGCGCCATCATCCCCTATTTTGCAATGACTGAAATCTAGAGTTTCAATTTTGTGGTTATCCAAGAGTCCTCGAAGAATATATTTTAATCTTTGACAGTTCATATCAGTGCGAGTAATACTGTATAAATACAGAAAGAGAAGATATTATATTATTTTGCTGTAAACTACAAAGTATGGTAATGTTTTATTATATTATTTAAGACAACCAACCGTAAAACACGTAATTGTAAGCAATTCTGTAACCCTCTTGCTAGATTCTTGGCATCGTTATTTGTGAATTGAAACTGACTTCTGTTATAGGACACTCCAATATTTTTTAATTGGTAAGTAATGTGTAATTCAGACAAATTGTCTAAGCTTCCTAATGCTCCATGTAAAGATATATGGTCTATGAGTATAATGAAAAAAATTTTGCTATATTGATAATAATAATATAAATTTGTGACTCAAAATGTAATACCAGTACTTAAAACTATATATCACCTCTATACAATATTTCGTTTTTTTTAGCTGCTTGTTTACTTAGATTTTGTCTTTGGCCAGATATTATACCTGCCATATCTGGAGAAATATTTCGTTGTTCTGGTAAATCAGCTGGCACTAAGCTTCGGATAGATAGAGACTGTATGTAAGGTCCGCAAAGTTTAACTAAACGGTTAACCTGTAACAATTTCTGATTGTTTACAACATTTTTTTTATTATAGTCTGCTACATGCAGACAGGCATGGGAGCCAGATAGAAACTTATGTTAACGTACTCCGTTCACTAGACAAAGAAGTTTTGTTATATTTACTATTGAATAAGAACACAAATACTAATATGTGTCATACTTATGATGAAAGTGCTTTATGTAAAAGAGAAGCTGCTTACCTTTTCGGGATCATAGTGACGCGGATTCATGTTTTCTAATATATCAGCATAATATCTTTCCATAAATATATTTATCCATGGCTTTTGACATTCTTGTATAGGAAAATCAGACCATTTAGAAGAATAGTACCTCTTCCAAAACGTATCACTTTTAATATTATCCACAAGGATTTGTAGCGGAATATCTAGTTTTAAAATATGTAAAAAAAATTCCCTGTCTTTCGCAACAAAATTTTCAAGTTTTGGAAAACCTTTAAAAACATCAATATATTTTAGGTGATTTAATTCTATTATGTTCAAAGTTATTACTTTAGGATAATAAAATACAAATTTAATAAACACTTTTGCCAACCTGTCCAATTAACGCTTATTTTTTCTATGCATATTTCCACCAGAGTTTTAGGATGATTAAAATTCCAATCAAAATTTTCGGCTTTTAATTTTCGTGCCGGTTCAACTTCAGTTTTACTCTTATATGCTAGATATGTATTAGTGCTTATTACTATTGGGATATTCATATTTAGAGACAGTATACCTTAAATGGACTTCAGTTACCCATAGTAACTGCTAGCATGCGTATGTATATTTATAATGTTATTAAATCAATATTAAGATTATATTACTTATACTTTTTTGCTTACAGTTACTATGAATATATATGGTGAGTTATTATATAAGTGTATAAAGTAAATAAATATCAAAGTTAAATATTCGTTGCTGAGCCATGAAGGAGATATTTCAAATATAATTTATAAAAACTAAACACATTTTATTACATCAGGAGCTTTAAAACTTTTAATTGATCAAATTAAACGATGATTAACTATTTTTTTTAAATGTAATTATGTTAGTCTCGTTAAAAATTGATATATGAACATTGATTTGTGTTTGTATATAAGTTAATTTATATTTTGTTATTGTAATTAATATCTATATTATAATATCGTAAATAGTATAAAAAATTGTAAAAATTAAATAGATTTCTTAGACCAACATACTAAATTTTTCTTGATACCCAATAATTCTTAAGCAAACTTCTGGCAACATTATCATTTTCTAATACGTCTGTATTCTGCGATTGAAAATTGGTTTCGCCCTAGAATGTAGTCATGTCATTGATTGAATCTTGTTTATATTATTTTCTTAAAACTATCTAAATACTTAATTTTTTTACAAACAGCATATGATCACAAATTAAAGTTAACCATGGATAAACACAACAGTTCTGAATTATTAAACTCAGATTTTTCATTATCCAAGAATGCTAGTTCCGATTCATTGGATTCAGACTCTAAATCAAGTTCATTGAATTCCAAACACGGACAAGATTCCGTAAGTTTCCTAAAGGGATTAATTTATGCTTATTGAATTTATATTATAACTGTTGCAACTCGCGAAGCTACTTCCTGACACTTCAAAATTAAAATCATTGTTGTCCTAGTAGCGAAACATATACATTCTGTATCATTTAATATTTTACTATTATAATGAGTAAAAATCATACAATTCATATTTGCCTTTTTGTGAACCGTATACTTAGCCATAGAGCGCAAATAGAATTTCCAAAGGCTTGTATTTAAATTTATTTTATTATTTAAAAATTAACTGTAATTTATTTTATTTATAATAATTTTGTTTATATTTGTTTTAGACCCATGTGCTGGGAGATATTATGTTGTTGGATGGTGAGAGGGTAATGGGAGTTGCTCGAGATGTTACATACTTATGTCCTTATAGTGGCCCATCTCATGGAGTGCTTAAAGTTACAAATTACCAACTGCATTTCCGTCCAACTGAAGCAACATCTCTTCAGACTACCCTTAGTGTGCCTCTTGGGGTGGTAAGTAGTAATATAAAATATGTAAGCAAGCAAGTATCAAGCAAAATAATTTTGTTTCAAATTACATTAGAAGATTGTTTGAAGAGAAATTATTTTTGTACATTTTACCATCTTATTTGGTTTTTGTAGGTTTCACGTATTGAGAAGGTTGGTGGAGCTTCATCTAAAGGAGAAAATTCCTATGGTATTGAAGTGTTTTGTAAGGTATGTTTAAAAATATTTTTTACTTATTATAAATTTAAATATTTCAATTATTTTTATTAATATCATGTAGATGATTAGCAGCACAAAAATAAGCAGAATAATAATAATAAATAAAATCCTTACACACTCAAAATTTTTTTACATTTATATAATGTTGTATTTATTATAATAATAAAAAATTGACTTTTCGTTTCTATAAAACTGTTTCATAAATATTTCTTCCACATTTTAGGTCATTTTTTTGGTAATATTGGCAAATTTGGTTGAAATTGTTAAGAGCACATTATATAATTTAAAGTTATTTGTCACATATTATTACGTTATTTTGGAATAGTTGTTTAAAAAAAAGTAACAATTATTATATATTGTTTGTGCAAGCATGTGCATTGCGCACACTTAGAAAAATGCATTTTTTGTGTAGATTTTAGTTTATTTATAATTTTAACTAAAGTACATTTATGCACACACAATGTTTAATAATAACCCATTTCATGTGCTGTCTCAGTGATGTCACAAGCATATCATATTGATTCAAGCATACCAGACTGATTATCTGATATAAGTAATGTGAATTTCATTTTTTTAAATAGAATTAATATTCATTATTTAAGGCATACTTGAGAAAAAAGTATTAGGTCTATACCTATAAAATCATTTAGTATGAATCATCTTAATTAGCTAGCTATCAAATAAATTTAACATATTGCTTTCAGGATATGAGAAATTTACGTTTTGCTCACAAGCAAGAAAATCATTCCCGACGAGGTATTTTCGAGAAATTGCAACAGTTAGCATTCCCTTTGTCACATAGACAGCCTTTATTTGCTTTTAGTTATTCAGAAAGTTTCCCTGAAGATGGATGGAATGTATATGAACCCATTGCTGAGCTTAGAAGAATGGTAATAAATAACTTTATAAAAACCATGTTATTGGATATAAAGCCAATTTGATGTTTTTTTATATAAAATAAAAATACTTTGTATTTATGTTTGGTTACATACATATCTACATATTCAACTAAACATTTTGTCCCAAGGAAGGTCTTCATTTTTAAATGTGATCTTCTTCCAGTATCTTCTTTACTGTTTTAACTGAAGGTTATTCAAAGAACTATTTAATTATTATATCTTGACATATATATTACTGATATATATTTATTGTTTATTATCAAAAAAACCATTATTAAAATGTTAGGTTAATTAAATTCTATTTATTGTAACTACTATATATTTATTTAAAAATTCTATTTTACAGGGTGTAAACAATGATATGTGGAGAATCACCCGTATAAACGATAAATATGAAATATGCGACAGTTATCCATCGGTGTGGGCTGTACCAACTGCGGCTAATGATGACCTCTTAAGATCAGTAGCAGCGTTCCGGTCCAGGGGTCGTATTCCAGTATTGGCTTGGATACATCCGAGCTCACAAGCAACTATAACTAGATGCAGTCAACCTTTAGTTGGGGTTGGTATAATTTTATTAGTATTTTTTTAAATAAAATATTTAAAAAAACTGGAAAATTATTACAAATTTTCATCAGTATTTGTAAGCTCTTTATATTTAGATTTGTGCAATTTTCGAATACTCTTTATACTGATATTAAATATATTTTCTAGGTAAGTGGTAAGCGCAGCCGTGAAGACGAAAGATATATTCAATTAATAATGGACGCCAATGCTCAAGCTCACAAGTTGTTTATAATGGATGCCAGACCCAGTGCCAATGCTATCGCGAATAAGGCAAAAGGTGGCGGGTACGTGGCATTTTATATTATATTACTTAAACACTATAATGTAGTAATGTGACTGTGGGTTCAATTCCTATTCATTGATATATCTATTTTTTTGATTCTTTAGGTTCGGTGGACATACTAAAAAATTAGGTTAAGCCAATTGTCTATAATTGAATTAATTTAATCATATTGAAAAATATGCAAATAAAAATAAACTCTTCAATATTTCTAAATATTTTTAAATTGTATATTATATTGTAATTTTCATAAAATTTACTAATTTAAATTTAAACTTATGTTTTAGATATGAATCAGAGGACGCATACCAAAACGCGGAACTTGTGTTTCTCGATATCCACAATATTCACGTAATGAGAGAGAGCTTGAGGAAGTTAAAGGAACTATGTTTCCCACAAATAGATCAAACTAGGTACGTGCTGAATGCTCTTATTCATTATATATGATTTATGATGGGTAACTTGTCCATAAAGTCCATTAAATTATTTCTATTTCCCTGTTTTGTTGCGACAGAGCGCGCCTTGTAGTTCCATTACTTAGTTAATTATGTGATATATAATTTTACACTATCGAAATCAGTTCTACATAAACAGTTCATTTTTTCATGAAAAGCGTTAAAACTCAATAAAGCTGGCTAGGAAATTGCTCAGATATTCGAATTTAGAACACTGCATTTTAATGTTGCATATCGCAATAGTACACTGCACTGCAGCAACACCGAAATGATAATAATTTATGCTTCTATTAGGCAATCGAACACACTCCTACATCGCATTCATAGTCAGACGCTATGCCACGGTAGCTTCAAGTTAATCTGTCTATTTTAAAGAATCAAATAACATTCAAATAACAAAGCGCGGCGTTGAGCTCCGCCACATAACACGCAATGCCTCGAAAAAAGGCGGAAAGCGGGGACGGAGAAAGCAGGGACTAAGCAACGGAGTGTCTTAACACTAGGTTCCCACGGTCCCTGCAGTTCCCTCTGCCTACCCTGCCATGTGCAGGAAATAATAAAATAAAGCGTGAAGCTAATAAAAAAAAAATAACATTGGAGATTTTGACAGCATTTAATAAATTAAAGCAAAGCATCGTATCGAAAAGCGAATCTGTGTAGTAAAATTAAAATTGTAATAGTTATACAATTATTAATTTCATGACCTTGTTATTTTTTCTGAAATGAGCCTTTCAATTCATGTATATCATTAGTCTCATTTTATTTAAAACTAATGGAATATTGAAAACACGATATTTTCAGATGGTTCAGTGGAATAGAAGCGACTTGTTGGCTCAAACATATTAAATGTATATTAGCGGGAGCAGTTCGCATTGTTGATAAGGTGAGGCCAAATAACTCAATTATGATATCATTGTTTACAAACTTGCTAATTGCATCTATTCATTTAATTATGTTGTTGTTTTGTTGTTTTCAACTTAAAATAACAGTTATTATTAACATTTTAATAAGTCAATAATGAACGTCAAATAAAAATGTATTATTATCCCACCATTTTAGTATAGAATTTTATTATAATAATATATAAAAAGTACAAGCTGTTCAAAAACATTTAGTAACGTAAAAAATTCAAAACACAGCTGAATTCGAACCCGCACTCTTTGGAAATAAAACGTTTTAGCCAATAAGTCAAAAAAGCTAACAAATTCTTAAACTTTTACGGCCTTATTCATAAAAAGTTATAGCACCTTAAAGCTCGCTATAGTATGGTTGTCAAAAAACGTTATTCATAACTGCATTTTAGTGCCAATCAGTTCTATAAACCTATCACAAAGTTATAGAGCCGAGAACCCTACTATAAGATGTGTTTTAACGTCTAAAGATGGCCGATTCATGTAACAGCTGATTATAGCTCATACTAATATGAGCATTGATATGACGTCGTCGAGTTGCTTGTCATCAAGAATGTCAATTTCAGTTTCGTAAACAAAACAATATAACAATTGATATTTTGTTCGATATTTATTAACTATATTTAGTTATTAACAACTTTATTAATAATAAATTCTACATAAGAAAGGTGCACAGAACATAGGTAATACTTGTCCACGTCTAAACAATTTTCAATTCATTGTCGTTTTACTTCTTTTGACTTCATTTTTTAAAAATTAAGTAAGTTTAGAAACTAAAATAAAATAAACATTCGTGTTTTTGTGATAACAACGACGTAAATGAAGCCGGTAAATGTCAAGCCAGATCCAACAATATATTTTTGTACGTAATATTATCTGTGGTCATACTCTGTCAATGCGTTTGTCACTTATCATCTGTGGATTTACTGGTATTTTCGGCAGCAAGTCGACCGACTTCAATATAGTGGCAACATTGTGAACGTATAACTCAAATTAGTGACACTTTAGTTATAGAAGGCTTATAGAGCGTTTATGAATGCAAACATTTATCGAACGTTCTATAAGCCTAAAGAGCGTTTTAACTAAAGTATACTTAAAACGTTCTATAAGACTTTTTTATGAATAAGGCCGTTAGTGTGCACAGAAAATCAATATATAAAATTTTTTAGTTAGTTAATAACATATAAAGAATAGCTGAAACTTTTGAGATTAGAGAATTAGAATTTGTAAGAATCCAAGAAGTTTCAAGAAGCAGAATTTGGCATAGCATACATTGCTATGCCAAATTTTATGCCTTCAGGCAGCTTCCGGTTGCTTGTCTGTCATATCAAACGACATTGTCCATTTCATAGTTACATATTAAATAAAAAAAGGAAAAAAATAATATTTATTATTAAGATATATTTACTATATTTATTTGCAGGTGGAAAATCATAAAACGTCTGTATTAGTGCATTGTTCCGACGGCTGGGATAGAACTGCTCAGCTGACGGCGCTCGCGATGCTAATGTTAGACCCCTACTATCGCACGCTGAGGGGATTCCAGATATTAATAGAGAAGGAGTGGATTTCATTTGGACATAAATTCCAATTGGTAATTGTTTTTTATGTCTTCACGCTTTAACCCGCATATGGCAGAGTAAGCAGAGGGAACTGCAGAAACCATAGGAACCTAGTGTTAAGACACTCCGTTGCTTAGTTCTTGCTTTCCGCCTTTTTCGAGGCATTGCGTGTTAAGTAGCAGCTTTAACTCAACGCCGCCTTTTGCTTAGTGTCCAGATCGAAAAAAATGAAAATAAAAAAATCCATCTTCCCCGAGTGGGAATCGAACCCACAAACCATCATTCACAGGTTGACGCTACGCCTCTGCGCCATGACGGTTAAAAGGTTATTAAAAAATGAGTTATTATTTATTTTTTTTATAATAATTATTTATAATTAAGCATGTTTCCAGCGTATAGGACATGGAGACGAGCGCCACTCGGACGCAGACAGGTCTCCCGTGTTCCTGCAGTGGGTGGACTGCGTGTGGCAGCTGCAGCAACAGTTCCCCACAGCCTTCGAGTTCACTGAACGCTTGCTTATCACTATTGTGGATCATTTGTACACATGTAGATTTGGCACGTTCCTGTTTAACACTGAGAGGGAGAGAGTTAAGGAAGGTAAGAGAACAATGAATATATAATTAGATATACATTTAGTTTTAATCCTGTGCACTGTATTATGTTAATGTGCTATTTGTAAGCAACAAAGACAATGCTAAAATATTTGAAATTGTTTATGTGTGAAGAAAATATTGATCTTCATTAATTTTTTATAATATTTATCTTGATATGTACTGATGCTAGATTAACAGTATATGATTTATTAATTTAATAATTATTGTCAATTGTGTATTTACTGAACTAATTATATCTTAATTTTTAGAAGTAAAAGCCAAGACAGTTTCTCTCTGGTCATACATCAACAGCAGGCAGAACTTATACCTTAATCCGTTATACTGGGGACCATCTTCATTTAGTCCAAACTCTCCGCCTTCTCCTAACTCCAGGCCTCAGATGGTTCTAGTGCCAGTTGCTTCACTGAGAATTATTAAGTTATGGAAAGCTTTGTACTGTAGATGGAATCCTACTATGAGGCAACAGGTAAGATTATATTTAAATTGGTTAAAAGTAAATAGTGATTATACAGATTAAATATCTCGAATTTCATGTTTATACATTATTATTAACATTGTTATGTTATTACAGTTGTTTACTTTATTTGTTTATTTATTCTCCCTCAATATCTAAGTATTTTTGTAAAAATATTCATACAAAACACAAACATGTATACTGTGTATATATATATATATAAAAACAAAAAGCCATGTAATAGTAATGTAGCTAAATTATACATTATAATGCACTAGTTACACAATTAACAGGACCCAATATATCAACGGACACGAGAGCTGGTGGCGCTGCGGGCACAGCTGGAGGCGGCCGCGGCGGCGGCGGCGGGCGACCACGCGGCGCGGCAACACCGCCTCGGCCTCACGCCGCCACGCGTCGCCAGCCCTCATCATGTGTGAAGCCGGTGCTCACCAGGTACGTGTACCAGGAGAGTAGGAGTTGCGAAGTGGTTGTATAGTGTAAAGTATTCAGTGCAGCTCATTGAGTTATTAGAGCGTAGTTAGAAATAGCTGTGATGCTCACCAAGTACGTGTACCAGGAGAGCAGGAGTTGCGACGTGGTCGTATAGTTTAAACTATTTAGTGCATCTCATTGAGTTATTAGAGCGTAGGTAGGTACAGCCGTGATGCTCACCAGGTACGTGTACCAAGAGAGCAGGACTAGCGAGGTGGTTGTATAGTTTAAAGTTGAGCTTTAGAAGTGTAGGGACAGCTGTGAAGACGGGTGGCAACACCGCATTTTCCTATCATTGTTAAACTTGTCACTTCTCGCTGTGTGAAAGAATGGTCAGATAAGGATATGCCAGACCGTATGGAACATAATGAAATCTAAATTTTTTATGCTAGGGTTGCTAAGCAGGCCTGTGACCCTAACGGAAATTTTATTGATATCCAAAATAAACTATCCGTAATTGTAACTGATATTTTCGGATCAACATTAAATACAATTATTATTTGATTTTCGTTTGATAATGATTAGCGAAGTCAACACACAAGCGTCACAGCATGCCTCTACTCTTTTTGTCCTCTAAATTTTACATTCAGAACTAAAGTTATTTGAAACTATTGCTATATGTTAGTAATCGAAACAGATGTAACATTCTTCCTGTATCCATATATTATGTTAGAATAGATAGATAGATATGAGTAAACTATGTTATACTAAAATTTTAAATTTGATTCTACAAATGTGGTCACTTTAAATATGTTTATTAATTATAATCTTTTAAGGGTTTAACGGCTTGAATGTTTTCAATCCCAGGTGTAATAATTTATCTGAGATTTTTTATTTTATCTTTTGTTAATTGGGTTCTCTAATATAACATACATTTAAAACGTTTTCATGCATTTAGTTTATAGACTATAAAACAACTGTACTTTCACTGTAAGAAGCTACTTTATAATATAGTTATTAAAGCTAGCTTCTTTAAATCTATATAACTAACAATTATTTTTGTATTATATATAAAAAATGTTAAACTTTTGTAAATAAAAAGATAAATATTTATATATGTCATATTTTTTTCAGGTCACCATTGCTTCTGCTTAGAGACGAAAACTGCCTTTATTATATTTCCTTATATAGATGTTTAGTATTATGTTATAAGACATACATATGAACCCCTTATCACCTCTGTATGTTATTTGCCAAATTAGTTACTTCCTGTAATATTTTATAATATAATGTTTTTTTTCTACTAGATTAAGTTAACAAAATTATCTTAAATTATAATTTTTTTATGTGCTTTGATTGACCCAAAAATATTTTTATAAGAAGAGAAATTACATATGACTTTAAACCACTGTGGTATTTAATTATTTATCTAATTACAGTTCCATTTGTCATAATTATAGTATTATTGTAAATATGAATAAATTGTAATCACTTAGTATTGTGTTTTATTTTTTGTGTATGTAGTGGTTTATAAAATTTGTTTTCTATATAGGTATATATATGTTAAGATATTATATTTAAGATGGTTCATTATAATAGTTTAATTATAAATTGCTTTTTATTTCTGTTTTGATTAGTGTCATTTTGCTTATGAAAACAATCCTTATAGTACAATTATATAGTCGAAATTTAGTTTCCAATTGCTTTATACGAAATTATCAAGTAGATATTTACTGTTTACTTTTTGAACTAACTGTTTGTCATATAATTTGATTATAAATAATACGTATATGAACTTTGACATACTGTTGATAATATAGAAATGATACCCTTATCAATATTTATTTCTTGATTTTCTTACGCTATTTGTGTCTTTGCTGCTGAGTAACTTACATTAGTGCTTATTTCCAGTATTAAAATATTTACTTTAATATGTTTAAAGTAATTACAGATCGATGTGTTAGAACCAAAGCAAGTAATTTTTTGAAAACTTTTAAAAATAATAGAAGATCATATGCTACAAATCATGAATTAGTAACATCAGCTGATATTGTTATAATTGGTAAGTTTGCATAAATCTGTTGATTTGTTGATAATAAAATTAGCAAGCAAAATACATATAAATAACATTATATTTATATAACATACTAAACTAATATACTTACCCAAGTTTATGATAAAATAAATCATAAAAGATTTAAATATTTATCACAAATCTATAAAGCAGATCAGTTCTTTTGGATAAACCAATTCGCCAGAAAGGTCCAATTTGCCAGAAACTGAAGTCCTAAGTAAAAGCTAATTGTTTATTGTAACTAACTGGTCACGTAGAAAATATCATGCGCATGCGCACCTAATTATACATAGTTGGAATTTAAATCACTTCATATTAATAAATTGTAAGATGATAAGTTCTACACTATTAAATTAATTTTTAGGTGGCGGTATTGCGGGATGTAATACATTATATCAGTTGACAAAACGAGGAGTTAATGCAGTTCTCTTAGAAAGGAATAAATTGACAAGTGGAACTACTTGGCACACAGCCGGTGAACTTTTATTTTATAAATTTATAAAAATTTATATAAATTCCCATCAATCTATATTAAAACAGCTTTTGAGATAGTAACAAATAATAACAATATCTTAAATAGAGAAAACTTAGATTGTTGTTGACGACCGACATTCAGGAAAAGGTCACATACTTAATATTTACTATGTACACATAATATTCTTTATTGCACTAATATACGTGGGTAAAGTACATACACAATTAAACGTATAAATACACATTTATATTCAAATACTATAATAACTGAAATACATATACATTTTTTTTTAGCTTCACGCTTTATCCCCCACATGGCAGGGTAGGCAGAGGGAACCGTAGGGACCGTGGGAACCTAGTGTAAAGACACTCCGTTGCTTAGTCCCTGCTTTCTCCGTCCCCGCTTTCCACCTTTTTTTGAGGCATTGTGTGTTGAGTGGCGGAACTCAACGCCGCGCTTTGCCTAGTTTGCCAGAGCGAAGAAAATGGAAATAGAAAAATCCATCTTCTCGACTGGGGATGGAACCCAGAAACCGTCGCGTTACAGGCAGATGTTGCGCCACTGCGCCACGACAGCCCTATACATATTGATAAATATATGCAGTTGATTAAAATAAAACCACTATCTGAAGTCAATCTTGTGCATTTAAATTTGTTGGGTAGATATTTTTTTAATTGAGATTTAAAGGAATTTAAGGATGAATATTTTTGGATAGATTTAGTGGGTTGGTTCCATAGGGATGAAGCATATACTGAATAGGATTTCTGGAAGAATTTGGTATTACTCATCGGTGTGTCTAGCGTCGGCATGACACACCGTTATCGCAATTTCCTCAAACAATTGATTACTACCATTGATTGTGAGCAAAAGCTTTAATGAATATCTTAAAAAAATTTAAGCGGAGAACGGAGTGTTTAGACCCAACAGGCTCCTTCTAAATATTTGTAGGAAAAAATTAAGCGAGAATGTATTTATTCGTTCAATTTTAGGTTTGGTATGGTCTCTTCGACCGTGTGATCTTGAAGTTAAACTGTTACAAGACTCTAGGGATATCTATAGCTCGCTGGAGAAAGAGACAGGAGACCATGCTGGTTGGATTAACAATGGTGGCATGTTTATATCGAGAAGTAAAGTTAGTGTTATAATTTTTGTAATTTAATTTTTTACTTTACATAGGAAAATACAAGTTATTATAATTATATATAGTTGCTGGGAGTATTGATCTCGTAGCAATCATTTAAGTATATTTAGAAACGCGCAAACTTCGTCACAGTGAGGTCAAGAGGTTTTAGTAAGATAAAGAAGCGACAAATATATTGAAACAAATAAACTGTATTCTTAAAAGTATTAAAATTAAATAAAAAATAATAAAAAGCATGCTTGATACTATTAGGGTACATCATTTATTTAAATCTAAAGAAAGCATGCTATTTATTCATCAGTAACGCCTAAATATAATTATGTCGGCCAATAAAAGCTAACGTTCACTTCCACCAATCCAAAGCTTACCCTGCTATATGTAGGGAAAATGAAGTTATCATTTTATTTACTTAAATCTATCTTATAGTTGCGGACAGAAGAATATCTTCGACTACACACATTGGGGAAGGCAATGAGTATTCCCAGTGAAGTGTTAGATCCAAATGAAGCCCAAAAACTATTCCCACTTCTGGACCCATCAGTGTTTAAAATGGCGCTGTATTCTCCTTTGGACGGGACGATTGACCCAGCAATGGCGTGCAATGCGTTGGCCAAAGTTGCAACTAAAAATGGTGGAAAGGTAAAATTGTGCTATTTTTTTAATCCATTTAAAATTAAAGTAATAACGAATTCAAGTAAAATATAATATTACTTAAAAACACGTATCGTGCTATGCTCCAGAACGATAATACTCCTACGTAACAGGATAAACGGTCAATATACCATTTCAATTGTATGGTCTATAGGTTCGATACCCACTCAGAAAGAATTAATTATTTTCACTTCACTTCGCTCTGTTAATTAGACCAGGCGCGGTGTTAAATTCGCCACTAAAATTTTTTTTTTCAAAATTAGCAAGTGAAGAATTAGTCTTAAAACTAGATAAACCAAATATGTTACTAAAAATAGAGTATTTTTAAATATTGCAGATATATGAAGAATGTCCGGTAATAGATGTTCATTATAGACACAATTTACTTGGCAACAAAGAAGTCACAGGAGTGCATACAGATAAAGGATTTATAAAGACTAAGTGCGTCGTTAACTGTGGAGGTATGCTAAATTAATAATTTTAAATTGTTTTAAATAAATATATAATTCTGAATAACTTAGTAGACCTTAAAGTGGAGAAAGGAGTGTCTTAATACTAAATTTTACTGCGGTTTAATACGGTTCCCTCTGCCTACAGTTCCTTAGAAAGCGGAGTGTCTTGACACAATTTTTGTGTTTCTAAATACCCTTCTATATGCAGGATTGCGATTTGAATATACTAAACCATTAGTACTATCTCAGAAAATTACGATACAGTTACAAAATAAAAATCTTGCTTTATTATAATATATTTTATTTTTAGCTTCACGCTTTATCCCGCACATAGCAACTGAGGGAACTGCAGGAACAATACGAACCTAGTGTTAAGACACTCCGTCGCTTAGTCCTTGCTTTCTCCGTCCCCACATTTTTTAATTTTATTCAATGAAATGTTTTATTATTTTACAGGAGTCTGGGGCCCTCGTATCGCTAGGTTCGCTGGTATACCTTCCTTGCCGATAATACCGTTTAAGCACGCATATGTCGTGTCTGACAGTATTCCAGAAATAAGGGGCTGTCCAAATGTCCGAGATCACGATGCTAATTTATATTTCAAAATACAAGGAGAAAGCTGCAATATTGGCGGTTACGAAAAAAATCCAATAATGCTTGATCAGGCGAGTAATTTATTTATTACTATTGATAAATAATATTATTTCATAATGAAATTTACTTAACTGTTATTATCTGTTTGTAAGTGCTGTGGTGACTGTGGTTCTGGGTTCGATTCTCACTCGGAAACATATATTTTTTTCATTTCTAACATTCCTAACACAATGTCTCACAAATTGGGTAGCAAATAGAGAACGAAGTTTCTTAAAATTAAGTTGTGCCAATCGTTGATGCTATATTTTAATAATTTTATTTTTTGATAAATTTTATGAAGGTGCCAATATTTTTAAGAGTATTTTTATAATAGATTCATTATTTTTATTCATTCACTAGTACTCTGTGAACGTATATTAATTTTAAAGTTTCTGTATTCACCAAATATTTTACATAAGTTTTGTTATCCTATATGATTTAACAATTATCTAGGAACTAACAATAAAAGCCAAAGTTGAATAAAACTTACAGCTTATGCTTTAATTTACTCATTTTCAAAGCATAATTTTAACACAATCTTCATATAATTTTAAATTTATATTATTTTAATTAGTGTTAGTTAACACAATATTTATTATATAAAATAATTTACGTTACCAGGTTCCAGAACAGCAACATTTCCATCTTTACGATTTAGATTGGGATGTTTTCGGAGTTCACATGGACAGTGCGACTTCATTATGTCCGAAGTTAAGCAAAGTCGGTGTAAAAAGTACTGTTTGTGGGCCTGAATCCTTTACACCAGATCACAAGCCTTTGTTGGGTGAAGATCCTCATCTGTTTGGTAAGTTTTTTTATGTAGCACTAAAAATATACGTACATTGCAATATATAGATGTGGATGTACCCGCGACCCTAATTTAAAGCATAGTATTATAACTAACCTATATTAATTTGGTAAAATTATAAAACAAGTAATATTTTCAAAAATAAAATATTTATATTTCAAACAAGATAAAACGCCATTTGTCAAGTATGACGCAAACGTGGACTATCCTGTCAGAGTGGTACAGAGATATATCTCTTTCTCATTTAGCTATTTTTTGAATAAGAGGTGACAAATTGATAACGTTTAATAGTATTTTTGTAGTACGAGATGCCACCTCACGCGTTATACAGCACGTAGAAATATCTTGAAATTGGAAAAATGATCCTTTGCCTAAGTTATTAACAATTCTTAACATTGTTTTTTGTTCTAACCCTATAGATAATTTTGAAAATGGCCGCGCTGTCATATACACCTGTGTAATAATATGATATATTTTTGTATATATATTATGTATCTTAAAGACAGAATTATAATATATACATAAACACATTTGTACGTAGTTCTAAATATTATTTAAACATTTTGACAGGGTTGTACCATAACTGTGGTTATAATTCAGCTGGTATGATGTTTTCTGCTGGTACCGCTATACAATTAGCGGAGTGGATTATAAGTGGGCGGTGAGGATAAGGATTTATTAATTTAAATGCATGTAAAAATTTTAAATGTCTCCTTTTACTTATTATTTTGATAAATTTTATTAATTTAAATATCAGTAAAACTTTCAAAATATATCTTCTTTTAATTACTACTTCAATAAATCTTTCATTTTAAAACAAAAATTCTACTCAAATTTATTACAACGCCAATATTTTATAATTATCTAGTTCATAGGAAAGACTATACTTAAAATTATTTTTTACATAATTTCAGGCCACATTACAACATGTTTACTTTCGACATATCCCGTTTTACAACTGGACAGCTATCTCGACCCCATTGGGTAAGAGAAAGTAGTCACGAATCATACGTGAAGAACTACAGCATAGTGTTTCCAAATGACGAGCCTCTAGCAGGAAGAGATGCAAGCCATGATGCATTGCATCAGGAACTAATTGACGATGGAGCGGTGATGCAGGCCCGGGCTGGATGGGAGAGACCAGGGTTCTTTATTCCCGGGGAAAAGGTTAGTTTTTATTGATTTTTTGGATATATATAGAAAAATTGTGACATGTGACATTGGATATTTATGATTTTTAAAGTGTTAATCCACACTGAGGATATAAAGATTAAATGAAACATATAAAAATCTTGCGAACCGTGCTAGCGCTCTGACTACTGAGCCATGCGTTCTTTATCACGCTGCGTCGAAATTCTGTCGAAGGCACGGGTTCAAATCGTTTAAAATTTTTATGTTTTTTTTTTAAATTATCTTTTCTATTGTAATCAATTATAAAATTCTAGATTCGAGTACAGCAATACGATTGGGGCGGTGTCAATGATTATCCTAGAAATTTGGATCAGCGCTACGAAGACGTTCTCAGAGGAGAGTACACATTTGGATTCTCTAAACATCACGATATTGTAATTATTATTATTTTATTCTATTTAATGGATTTTTTTAAATCCGATTTTAGTAAATTAAATGACATTAATTTAAGCATCGCCTTTGTTGATGTAAAAGTAAAAAAGGCGATTTTTTGTAAAGAAGACTAGAAAAAAAAATATAATTCCAGATTGGCTCAGAAGCATTAGCTTGTAGGAACGGAGCGGCGCTGTTTAATATGTCATATTATGGTAAATTTTACTTAACGGGCCCCGACGCACAAAGGACTGCTGAACTCGCTTTCACTGCGGATTTGTCGAAGAAAAAGGATAAGTAAGATATTCCAAAATATATTTATAATGAAATATATTTATTTAATATAAATTTAAATTCAATACATACATATATTTTATATTTTAGAGTGACATATACATTAATCCTAAACGAAAAAGGCGGAGTAGAAGCTGATCTAACTGTTACTATCCTTGACGGTGGCAGTGGACAATTACATGAACCTATATTTAAAGTAAGCTATCAAAAAAATTTTTACTATTTATTTCAAATACATATATGTATAGACAAAGAAAGAGAGATGAAAATACTCCATTCTCCGCTTTGCTTAGTCTTAGGAATTATTGCGTGTTTAGTCTTGAGTAGAAATTGAACCTAGGACCATAATGTTTACAGTAATGTTTATTCTAATGTTCTAATGTAGAAACGAATAACGTTTCTTTCTTATAAGCTAGTGTACATGGTTGAGAACCTCCTAGTAAGTTATAGAAAAACCTGTGTCAGGAGGCCTCGCTCTTCCATAACTAATACATTTTTTACGAGAAATAGAAGAAACATTACAAGAATAAAATACTGACAAAAAAGAAGCCTTATATTAGCTAATACAATATAAAAATATAAAACCAAACTGTTTGTGTGTGTGTGTGTGAGTGCGTGCGTGCGTGCGTGCGTGGGTGCGTGGGTGCGTGCGTGCGTGCGTGCATGCGCGCGTGTGTGCGTGCGTAGGTGCGTGGGTGCGTGCGTGCGTGCGTGCGTGCGTGCGTGCGCGCGTGCGTGCGCGCGTGCGTGCGTGCGTGCGTGCGTGCGTGCGTGCGTGCGTGCGTGCGTGAGTATTATAAGCTGAATGAAATTACTTATAGATATGTATGTCGCATTGATTCTCATTAGTAATATATATATAATGTATAATGAACCCTTCTCTTAAAGGAGATTAAGTAGAATTTGTATATACATTTACATAACGGCACGATATAAAAATAAAAAAAAATCAACATAACTAAGATTTCTTTTAGTATCAAGTATAGTAAATTTGATATGGGACTTTAAACCTTTTTTGAAGTATTGGGTGATTTCTTCTTACGATTCGAATTTTTTTACTATTCAAGGGTCGCGGTTACTATGTTGTTACGAGTGGTTTCAATGCGAATCACACAGCTTCTATAATACGTCGCGTAATACACAAACATAAACTACGGGCGAATTTGACTGATGTCAGCAAACAGTTATGTATTCTGGGTGTCCAAGGACCGGATAGGTATCGTATACAAATCTATTATATTTTGTTTAGCTTCACGCTTTTATCCCGCACATGACAGGGTAGGCAGAGGGAACTGCAGGAACCTAATGTTAACCTGCTTTGTCCCTGCTGTCTCTATTTCCGATTCCCGCCGTTATTGAGACATTGCGTGTTGAGCGCCTTTTGCCTAGTTGCTAGAGCGAAGAAAATGGAAATAGAAAAATCCATCTTCCCCGAGTGGAAATCGAACCCAGAAACCAACCTCTGCGCTACAACGGTCCTCTATTATATTTAATGTTAAAATAATTATTTTATATGAAAGTTATCTCTATTACGAAATATACTAATTATAATATTTAATATTTTAATATTTATTAATATGTTTGATCTTATTAAAATTACTATTTTTGTATTAGTTTTTTATTTTTTACAAGTTTATTTTTTGTTGCATAGTTTAATATATTATTAAAATGTACCAAAAAAAAAGAAATGTATCATCGATGCATGTTGAGTTCACCTGTAAGTGGAATAACAACTTGTAATGTGTCAACTGTATTCGATTTTATTTATATATTATGCGTACATATATTTTGTTCGTGAACCTAAAACAACAAATAATTAAATATAATAACTAGGCATAGAAGAAGTGAATATTAAATAGGATGTACACCATTGTCATAGGCATACCTTATAGATAATTTAACTGATGAGTTCGGATCCCTTAAGCTTGCTCCTTATTGATTTTGCTCAATCAATAGATAATAATAACAAAGGCCGTCGTGGCACAGAGGCATAGCGTCTACCCGTAAACGCAACAGTTTGTGGGTTCAAGTCCCACTCGGGGAAGACGGATTTCCTATTTCCATTTTCTTCACTCTAGCAACTAGGCAAAGCGTTGAGTTCCGCCACACAACACACAATGCCTCGAAAAAGGCGGAAACTAACCTACCTACTAGGTACCTATGTTAAACTAGAAAAAATAGATATAAAACCTATACGTTTGCCAGTTTCACGTTTGGCCGAGCTTTATAATAAATTAAGTAATGTGCTGGATGTATACAATGACTCCTTACGTCAATTTCGTAAAAAAATTGTTAAGATATTTAAACTTCCCTAAGTACTTATTATTGTAATTAGCTCCTTGCATCAAATTTTTCGGCTTATATTGTAACTAGTTTTAGGTCTCCTCTAGTATGGGTAACTGTTAATTTTTTCTCCTTTTTTCTCTTTTTTTTATTTTAATTAGTATAACATAATTTAAGAAAATTAATCATTTTTAGTCTATAAGTTTTTAGAATAAGCATGCAGTGTTTATCTTTAATTAGTTGTACATTAGCGTTAGATATATTTAGTTCAATTTCATAGTAAAGTAAGATATTAATGTAACAACATTTGATAAACTTACTAAATAAATAAATAAATCTACCTACGTACACACAATAATAATAAAAAATTCTAAATACGACAGCCAACGCGTCCTCCAGCGCTACACAGACGCGGGTCTTTCCAACGACGCGTTCCCGCTACACACGCAGCGTAGCATCAAAGTGTCTAAGGCGCCTAACTCTCCGGACGACAAATCGTACACGTGTCGTGCGCTGCGCGTGTCGTGGGCGGGCGAGCTGGGTTGGGAGCTGCACGTGCCGTCGTCGCACGCGGTCCACGTGTACCAGGCTCTCAGGAGGGCTAAGGAGCTTAGGAATGCGGGCTGGCGGGCGCTCACCTCGCTCAGTGCGGAGAAAGGTCAGATGATGATAATATGGTCTTTTTTAGAGTTCCGTACAAAAATAACAAAACGGAACCCTTATCCGTCCGTCCGTCTGTCACAGCCAATTTTCTCTGAATCTACTGGACCGAATCAGGTGAAATTTGGCAGGATGACGTAATGCCCTGACCCGAACACAGATGTGTAACGTAAAAAATATTTTTTTGAAATAAGGGTAATTTTCGGGGGATAAATTAGGTAATTAAAAAAAAATTTGCGAATCTTACTTAGTCATATATCAAATGAAAGGACTTGTTATCAGGATCTCGAATATGTTTTTTTTAATGTAAGTAAATGCACACTAAGGAATGCTTGCTACGCTTAATGCGGAGTAAGAGTTATTTTTTAATTTATTTAATTTTTGCAACACTACTTCATTTTGCGCTATGTCTAAGCATTACAATATTTTTTACTTTTACACTGTCTTTGTTTAATAATTACACATATATGGAAAATAAGTGCTAATTTTAAGATCATATTGTATTATTTATCTAGAAACATCCGATGTTTGTCATTTTTGAGGACAATGCAAGATATGTAATTTATGCAAAAATATAGATACTTCATAAACACTAAAAATTATAAATCAAAAACTGCCCTTAAAGCAATGTTGTAGGTAAATATTATTGCTTAAAAAACAGATCTGATGACTAATCATCGATAAGGTTTTAAAATTACAACTGAAATTGGCATTTTCTCTATTCATCTACCTCGTTCATTAGTACCTTTTCTTGTGTATTAGTCATCATACTTATCTAAATTTTTTTTGCAGGTTTCCATTTGTGGAATGCGGACTTGAGAACCGATGATAACCCTATAGAAGCAAACCTAGGCTTTGCATGTCGTAAAGATGGTGACTACATCGGAAATGAAGGTGTTACTAGGGCAAGAAAGAATGGGGTTACTAAAAAATATGCTTTCTTCACTCTGGACGATAAGGTTTGCCATAGAAATTTTCTTTACTTATAATTACATTATAATTTACCTTTAATATATTTTTTGTTTAATTAGTTAACTATTACTCTACTTTGACTATAATTAATTAATTAAAAAAATATAATTTGTTTTTCAGGTTGCCATATATGGTCAGGAAGCTATATACAGAAATGGGGAGCTTGTAGGCTACGTACGGAGGGGAGATTACGGATTTTACTTAGATAAATCCATAGGTATCGGTTACATTACTAACAAAAATTCAGAAGTCACTAAGGACTATTTGGAAAAGGGCGAGTATGAAATTGAAGTTATGGGGAAGAAATACAATGCGAAACTCCATTTAAGATCACCATTTGATCCTTCTGGTTTGAGACTTCTTGGAAATTATGGCTCTCTAGGCATGGATGAAAACACATATGAACCACATGCTGGTCAGAATGAAAGGGCTGGGGGTAGTGAATAAATTAGGTTGATCTCATTTTTAATAAAGAATAATTTTATTAATGTGTCCTTTTATTCTCTTATGTAAAAGCCATGTCGGTTTATTATTCGAACAAGAATACTTTGATTGATAAAGTCAAGATATAACATAAAGTAAACATTTTTAATTACATCTATCCGGCTGTTTGACAAGATTTCAAAGATCATTGTAGATTCTTTATAAGTGAGTGGCACTTATATTTATTTTGATAGGCATTTGTCTTATAAATTTAAAATTTTAGTACACAATGAGAATGCTTCTCTTTGCAAGAGGTTGTCGCATTTGTTCTTGTGACATAAATTTCCTGTTATCACATGTACAAACGTTAAGTTTTGTACGCATTATTTATCGTTCTGGGATTTGTTTTTAATTTTATTAACGTGTCATTCCGTGGAAGCCTTTTTGAAGCGGTAACCGACATAAACTTGGACGGAGCCGCGGGTATCTGCTAGTCTCTCAATAAATTAAATTACCAAAATACTAGTAGGCGCAAGTAATTACAGCTCTACATGTGTCACCAACAATTTCTCCAATGCTGTTTTGTGTCAAGTGACGGACATATAAAAATATATAGTTTTAATAAATGATTATTGATATGTACTTAAATTTTAAGCTGCATAACGCTTTATGTACCTACAATGTATACGAATGGCAGCAATTAATCCTTTATTTTCCACAATGTCACATGCCTACTCTGATCTGAGTTTTTTAAGACTATTATTTATGCTTCACTTACCAGTAAGCAGGTCAGGTAGGACATTGTTAATAAAATAATTTGTATTTTGTCTAAAATCGATGTTATTAACTTGAATTTGTCAGTTCTAAGTCACAATATCGGTTTTAGAACATACATATTAATGTCAACATGCAAATTGACGTTTCGAGATACTCAATTGCTCATATGTCACTTGTCAGTCACATATGATACAATACTTAATAAACAAATATTCAACTGGCACGCTTGAAACGTGTTAACTTATGAGCGGAATACAACAATATATTTATTCTTAGCTAATAATAATGTCTGTAACCCTGCATACTGATGTTGGAGATATAAAAATTGAACTATTTTGTGAGAAATGTCCAAAGGCCTGCGAAAACTTTTTAGCTTTATGTGCAAGTGATTACTACAATGGATGCTTATTTCATAGAAATATTAAGGTCAGTATATATATTGAATCTAAACTTACAAAAGCTTTCGTTAGCTAAATGTTAAAATGTATTTCCCTATGTTTTTTAGGGATTCATAGTGCAAACTGGTGACCCAACAGGCACAGGAAAAGGTGGCACTTCTATTTGGGGCAAAAAATTCGATGATGAGTTTAAAGAAGAGCTCAAAGTAAGAAAATTCTGTAAGAATTGTTTAATAACTTGTCTTAAACTTCTAAATTCATATTTTCTTTAAATCCATAGCACAATGCAAGAGGAATGGTGAGCATGGCTAATAACGGACCTAACACAAATGGTAGCCAATTTTTCTTCACATATGGAGAGCAACAGCACTTGGATCTTAAATATACAGTTTTTGGAAGGTATTACGATGATTTCATAAATTCATAAAATATTTTTATACAACACAACTAAGCCTGTCTGTGGGTTTACCCATTACACTTATTTATTTAAAATTAAAGTGAAAAGCATTTGTTTATTATAACTTGTGGCCTATATGCTATTTCATGACTACAGTTTTTATGTGAAACCACAACAACCATGTACCTTCACAAACTTTCATGTTATATTATTTGTTGATTTACAACATTTAAATTATAACAGTATTTTGATTATAATAACTATTAGTGTGGACACATTTGTGTAAATTTAATGTAAAACATACATAACTTTAGATTATAGGTTGATATGCATCAAATGCTAAAATGTTACCTAGGAGGCTAAATGCTTACTTAGGCATTTAAGAAGATTTTTTAATAATTCTATTACTGGTATTGTTTCAGAATAATTGATGGTTTTGAGGCCCTCGATGATTTAGAAAAAATGCAAGTAAATCCTAAAACATATAAACCACTAACTGAAGTAAAGATTACATCTGTGACAATACATGCAAATCCATTAGCTGGATAATTTTTATAAAGACAATAAAACAAAATCAAACACTTCTGGTTTTATTTTTTTAACTTGTGGATTTACATCATGATTATCATATACAATATTCCAGATTATATATTTTACATACATAATTTTCATTAAAGGATTGGTAATAATTAAACCTATATTAAATTAATGCTACATTAATTCAAAGGATTTTAAGCCTGTCAGATTACTTTCAGAATTTTGTGCATAAATAAAAGGAATCTGTGGTCTACATTTAGATAAATATTGAGATTCCTTGTACAAGTATATTTTTTAAGAAACACCTAGTATATTTACAATTACAGCTAGTGAATGTTATTTTTATTAATTAATTACACAATAAACAGGTGGTATATATTTCCTAGAGCTAGTTTTATTTACTAAATCTAAACCTATGAATAGACAATGTTTAGATGTTTCCCATTCTTAATCACATTTTAAATACTGATCTAAGTGTAACAAGTCATTTTAAAATTGATATTCTGAATAAAATGTTATGTTAATAAAATTAATTATATAGTTTCTATGACACATTTTTCATGTCAAGTCTTAAATCTCAGGTCTCTAGGTCATAAAATTTTTCATCAATAGGGAAGTCTGGTTCATTTTCTTTCTTTATTTCCGATTCTGGAATTTTCTCATCAAAATTATCATTAAAATGAGATTTAATGTGTGCCACTAGGTCTGGTTTTTTTTCAAAAGTGGCACCACATTCTACACAAGGCATATTTACAACCAAGCATTCATGAGTCTGTTCATGTTTGTCAAGTTTATCTTTTCTAGTGAACTTTTTATCACACTGATTACAACTAAATGGTTTCATGCCAGAATGTATTGTGACGTGACGATCCAACTCTCTTTTGCGTGCAAATTTCTTAAAGCAAATTTTGCACTGAAACACTCTTGAACCAATATGAGCAATTGAAACATGTGTTTTGTAGGCATCCAATGAAGAAAATCTCTTGGGGCATTGATGACATTTTATATTTTTTGGTTTATTTTTGTTTGGTATTGTCACTTTATTTTTTTGTGGAGAAGGTTGTAATTGCTTGCCAGAGGTAGATGGAGTTTTTTGCATTTGACTCAAAAAACTTCCATCTCCAGCAATGTGGTCTGGTACTCTAGGCAATTCATAATCACTGGGATGGTTTGCATTGTCTGCATTGACTGATGTAGGTGAGGTCATTAGATTACTAAATGGATTAACATTCACAACCATGTCTTGAGTATTTTGGTCGCTTTCATATTCTTTGCGATCTGGACTGACTGGGCCATGTCGAACTTCATGCTTCAGAAGTTTATCTCGTCTTCCAAATGTTAAAGGACATTTGCGGCATGCGTAAGGCTTCATACCAGAATGTACTAACACATGTCTTTGCAAATCCCCTTTAGCAACAAAGCTGCGAGGGCACAATGGACACACATGTGGCTTATGACCTGCATGAATTCTCAAATGTTTACTTAAATTTGTATTCCTGGAGAAACTTTTCAGACAATATTGACATTGATATGGCCTGATACCAGTATGAACAATAGAATGTTTTCGCAAGTCAGATCTTCGCCCAAAACATTTGTCACATTCAGGGCAGTGATATGGTTTATCACTACCATGTACTTGTTTTGTATGTGCTACATATTGAGTTCGCTCTGCAAAAACTAAGCTACACTCAACACACTTATAAGGATGGTTAGGATCATGAAAACCTTGTTCATGTTCTTTACATTTGTCTTGTGTTATAAATGCTTGATCACAATACTGACACATAAAAACATTCTTGTAAAAAGAAGGAGTTTCTCCTTCAGGTGTATTATCTTGCTCTACATTGTCAGTTTCTGGTTGGTCAACATTTTCAGATTCTTCAGAAGAATCATAATCTAAGCTAGGGTCTACCACCATCACTACACTGTCCTCAACGATATAATCTTCTTGCTTTGGTTTTTGAGTTTCTTGAGTACTTTTATAGTTAAAACTACTTATTTCAGATGAATTTGAGGTTTCTAGCTCTTGAGCTCGATTTCTTATTTGGCGTAATCTTGCTTCGTTTTGAATACATTGTAGTCTAAACTTAGAGCACTTGTTTACTTTAAACAAACATTTATAGCAGATTTTAGCAGGTAAGCCATCATTTGGTTCCATCTGCAAATCGAAAAAAAAAATTACAAAAATAAAATATTTAACAAACATTTAATACTTAGCAATAGGAATGTTTTTACGTACCTGCAGTTCAAAACACTCGGCTATTTTCGAGGTTAGAGATAAACTTCCGTCTTCATCAGGAGAAGCCCCAAATATTGATACGGTAAGTCCACTTTTGTTTAGACAAAGACGACATAGTGTATGAAAATTTGCAATTATAAAAGAATCATCCATTTTGACCACTGAATGGAAGCGATATAGATCGCCTAAACGACTTTCGTTTTTCGACACTTAATTCGATCGTGTTTCTATTGTTTTGCTCTTTAAATTAGTAATGGAACGCCATTCCAGTGCTGTGAAAAATCCTCGAAAGTCAGGGGCTACGGTCCCTTGTCGTGACTACGCAATCGTTCGATCCAAGTCAACTAGGCCGATGTTTCGCGGCAGGGCTGCGCTAGAGGAACGTCCTGCCGCCCCTGCCGTTTTTATTATTAAGCATTCATTTAACGCTAGTGATATTTCAGAAAGTTCTTGCCACATAATGTTTGTGATAGTTTGAGAAGCTTAAATGCATTTAAAAAATATGGCTTACACCAATAAGAATTTTCAAATTTAAATTTAAAGTTGTAATAATACCGCGCTACTTTCGCAGAAAAAACAAAATTATCTGCTCCTGCTGCGCTAGTGTCGGTTTGCTCGTTCCTAATGGCTATATTATCCACCTTTAAATAGTAAGGATATAAGAATTGCTCCCATTTGTCGGAATTATTGTCGCATGAAATAAATTCATATTTAGCCAATAAGAAGTAGCTTACGTTGAGTAAATTGAAAATAGTTGCCACATAATAAAAAATATATTCATAAGCATGAATGAATTTAATTTACAGATACAATAATTTAATTTATTACTTAAGTTTTACAATTTGAGCAAATAATGTTATAAGCATAATAGTCCTTTTTATAAAATCAAATTTATATATATAATAAAAAATGTAATTGATGACTATCTTTTTATAGAAAAAGTAATAAAAAAATATAACTGCAATTTAATAGTAATATTATAAGTAATTTATATATAGTATATTATAAGTAATTTGTAATAATACCTATTCATGTTTTGTGCCACTTTTCATTGAGGCAAATTTTCATTATTTCCTGCATTTTCCGTAATGAAACTATACTATTGTATTCAACTATTAACGACACGCCCAGTGCCCACTCCTCTGCCCTTTTGAACTACGTGAATTTTATATATTTGGGCTCTACCAATTTTTTATATATTTACAAGGAAATATATATACAAGGAAATATTCTAACGTGTATACCTCTAAAACATTATTGCATATGTCAAGAATAATATATGCATGCCCCGAGCAGATATATAATTATTTTGGTAGCTTGGTGTATTGTGATTCTAATGAACTCAGACTTAACGTCAGGTTTAAATAATAAGAATTTAAAGAAATATATATTTTGGCAATTTATTTATATTTGGACATTAAATTACATTATTTTAACTATTTTTATTTTTTAAAAGTTTAGTATATTAATAAAACTAGATATATGAATTTCACAATTGAAAGTACCTCTATGGAGCATGAGCTTCAATAAAGGAATACGGCATATTTCAGTTTTTATAAAATCACCTGTAAATATTGTATTATCTAAATGTTTTTTAGTTAATATTGTTAATATTATATCATTTTTACTGTACGCAATCCATGACTTGGTCTGCGTCGACACAGGTTTCGTACTCTTCGTCGAAGGACATGCCGGCGTCACAGCTGAGGAGACGCGGGTTTCCTTTGTGGCAAACAACGTATTGCTTACAGCTCTTTCCGTATCTAAAATAAACATATATATGTATTTAATTATGTAAATCCTTCTAATATTTGTAATTTTATGTTATATAACTTAATAAATTTAATTTTTAACACAATAAAGTTGTGTGACATATTGCATTTACCTAAACTTCGAGTCATCATAGATTTGCTTGCCGTATTCGTCCACAGCTGGTGGCGGGCAGGAGTACTCTCTAAATACTGTAAGAATATGAATTTATTATTGAAAATTTATACTGAACAAATAAGATATGTGTAATCAAGTCAATTTTATACATACTGAGGGGACTACAACCAGGTACATTTGCTGGCCAATCGCAGCTGCTAGTTAAAGAGCTAAAAGCGAGTCCTGGAGGGCATGACATTACTGTGGCTAAGCCTTCTTGACACATAATATACTGTCCACAGTCAGAGCCTGGCATCGGGTAAAAACCATAACGATGGGGACACTGATCACTCGGTTGTGGTTCCTCTGTAAAATAAAATTGGAATATTATATACTTGTAATATTACTTACATTTAAAAATAGTCCCAAAGAACTTATTATTCATTTAATAATAATTAATAATATACACTGTTATCTACTTTAGACAAGGCGCCTGTTCTATGCCATTTATGTGCACGCCCAATGCATATTGTGGAAGACATTGCACATTGGGGTACCGAAAACGAAAATAATTTTAATAGATATTCATAAATTCACTCAAGTTACTGTTTCCATTTATTACAAAAAAATAGTTTTGTTATTTTTAATCTGCTTTAAGCTTATTATTTTTATGATGAAACAGGAAGGAGATACGTACGCGCAAGATCTTGGCTTCGACATTGAACTTCTGAAGGATATCCGCAAGGGTATTCTGGCCACTGAGCAGCAGGGTTGAAATGAAGCCCGTCCGGACATGTATTTTGGAATGCCAGATTGCTCTGTAAATTAACAAAATTGTAATATAAGTATTATATACCTAACTCACTTATATACGTAATATTAGACATTGTACTATTATATACCTTGCATTCAATGTAGGCATCACATTTATTTAAGATAGACTCATATCCGTCCATACTTTTGCAAATATAATCATGTAGTCGGTTAACTGTATAAGCATTATCTACCGGTTGAGACCATGGTTTGGCAGGTGAAACAGGTTTCTTGGGTTTTTGAGTTATTGTAGGTATGTATACTTCGGTTGTCGTTGGTACTGACGTAGTCCTAGGTTTCTGCTGTGACGGGTGCCAGATCATAGCAGGTTGTCGTGATGGTTTATTTCCTCCAACAATAGCAGAATTGGATGCAGAGGATGGAGGAATAAAATCATCCATATTAGGTTTTATCTCTATTGGAGGTTGCACAAATTCAATTGGTTTTTTTGTAACAGGTGCTGAAGGGGAGATTGCAATAACAGACCGGGTGGTTAATGGACGTTGAGTTACTGTAGGAACTTGAATAGCTACAGGTGATATAACATGCCAATTAATTGGTCGGTTAATTGAAGGTTCAACTATAGCAGGTAGAGGAGTTTCCGAAACCGGTTTTTCTGAAATTGGTGCTTTAGATATAGGTTCTTCAGATATTGGTTCTTCAGAGATAGGTTCTTCAGAGATGGGTTGTTCAGATATTGGCTGTTCAGAAATTGGCTGTTCAGAGATTGGTTGTTCAGAAATTGGCTGTTCCGAGATTGGTTGTTCAGAAATGGGCTGTTCAGATATTGGTTGTTCGGAGATTGGCTGTTCAGAGATTGGCTGTTCAGAAATTGGCTGTTCAGAGATTGGCTCTTCTAAAATTGGCTTTTTAGAAATTGGTTCTTCAGAGATTGGTGTTTCAACGTACACAGGTCCTGGGGATACTGTTTGTATCTCAGGTTGTTTTTCTGTAGATTGAATTATCACTTCCTCATTAGATGTAGGAACAGCGGCAACTACATTTACAGTTACACTTTCAACTGGCTTTGTTGAAATTGGACCGGGTGGTGGTGGTGGTGGTGCTGGTGTGGTTAGTATTCCATAATTAGGTCCCATTGACGGTCTTGGGCGGTTAAGAGGCAGGCGGACTGGCCCTCTTCTTGTAGATTGAATAGGTGGCGCATAGGTGGAAACTGGCTTATAGTTTTCAGGATACACAATGGTTAATTCAGTCGGCTTTATGGCTATTGGATTACTTATGGGCGGAATAGTAACATCTGGAATATGAGAGATGACACTCTCTTTTGGTGGTGCTACAGTAGGATTTGGTTCGGTAATAATTTCAATTTTTTCTGTTGTGGTGCTAGTAGCAACAGGAACAGATGTAACTACGGTAAATAAACCAGGTCGACCTCCAGGTCTGAAGAATGCTGGTCTTCGCGCAAGACCAAGTCTTCTTGGAACATTATTTTGAGCATCCGCTATAAAAAAAATATAAATAATAAGGTAACAATTGAATATGAAATATAAAAACATTGCTAATCAATTTATCGATATAATTGCTTACCCAATAATATTGGCACTAGAATTAATAACAACTTGGTACCCAACATTGTAAGCAACTGTTGATGCTCTTAACTAAACTGATAATAAACAAAACCAAATATGTATTTTATATATTATTTCTTATCACAATTTCAGATAGAATTAACGTTTTAATATTTTTTATCATCAATAAATTGACTGTACAATTAAATGGTGTAGAGTAATGTGGTTCGCCGCATAATTTACTCATTAATGTACAATAAGTAATTTCTTTGTTCAATAAAATAACTGTATTTAATTTTTTATTTCATATTTATGTCTAAGTGTTAAGAAAGTAATATATTTTCCGTTTTTTGTTTCATCGGACTTCATTAACTATTTTTTATTCTTTTTCTTCGTTATATTACCGCACGATATTGCATTAAAAAACGTATATAAACATCTATATGTAAACGGAGAAAAGCAGAAACTAAGCAACGTAGTGTCTTAACACTAGGTTCGTATGGTTCCTGCAGTTCCCTCAGCCTACCCTGCCATGAGCGGGATAAAGTGTGAAGATAAAAAAAAAGGAAATCGACTCACTATATTAATACATTACTGTTCCTTCTTATAGGATTTGAATTTATTACTAAGAAAATCAGTCTGGTAGTATATCATTTTTGGATTACTTAAATAAAAAGTATAGACATTAAATATAGAATATAGAAAATTAAGTAAAGCTGATGTGTATATTTTTTATAAGTTATTTTTGATCCTAAGAATGAATTACTTATGAATTCCTTTTGCATTCTAAGAATTGTTTATTTTTTTAATATTAGAAAAACCACTTTAGTTTACAGAGAAGAGCAAGTATGGGTTTTAAATTTATTTTAAATAATATTAAACTAATAATGTTTAGGTCAACTAGGTATAAGTAGAATGATTTGGTTGATCTGTCCACTAGATTATTTAATAACTTAAAATATTAAGCAAAGAAAAGAGAAATCTATGTCATTAAAGCATTTTTAGTTTTTAAAAAGCTTAATTTTCCTTCATTACTATAACATTAATGGTGGACTTTTGAGGATGGTAAAAAATATGCAAGAATATAGATATATGCAGTATATAGTAATAGACAGTTACAACGTATTCAGGCTGTTATACATATTTTATCATGATGCACGCTGCTATAAGCTAGTCTTACTTTATTACTAAAGTATTTATAAGCACCCATGCATTGTGGCGCGGTTATTGTATAAATACACATATGATAATTATGTTTTACATTCACGTAACTTATTGTTACTTCGCGCTATATTCCGCATATCGCAGGGTAGGCAGAGGGATCCTAGTGTTAAAATGCTAAGGTTAATGGAGATTAGTTCTCTACTTTTCGCTACCTATTGCATAAGTAGTGGAACTCAACGCCGCACTTTACGTTGTTCTTTTCTATTCTATATTTTTTGCTCTTACCAAAGCAAGAAAAATGAAAATAATGTAGAACTCAATATTTGCACTTAATGTATATATATATATATATATATATATATATATATATATATATATATATATATATATATATATATATATATATATATATATATATATATATATATATATATATATATATATATATATATATATATATATATATATATATATATATATATATATATATATATATATATATATATATATATATATATATATATATATATATATATATATATATATATATATATATATATATATATATATATATATATATATATATATATATATATATATATATATATATATATATATATATATATATATATATGTGTGTGTGTATATATCTGGGCATATGTATGTATGTATCCACCAATTTATATGTATTTATATAACACATGGGCAAACTAGTTTGGTTCATACATTTTGCACTTTTCTATTTTACTTTACTTTTTTACTTTTCTTAAAGTATAATGCCTCGGCTGCAATATCAATGTGTTTGCCTAAGGGTGTCTAGAGATGTGCAGCTACTTTACTACCAAGAGAAGCTTCAGCACTTCCACCATTTCTAGCATACAGCTCTTGCGCTCCACTCTACCAACTAATAAAGGCAAGTCAGTGGCAGGGGAAAAATTACAAGTTTAGTTACATAATTAATTCTTTTATATTTTTATTTAATTAATTTTAGCTGAGTAGATATCTATAAAACATGCAAAAAAATATCGCAAATACTACGCACTTGACTATATAGGTAATATAGCAACATGTATATTAATACAGCATAATATCTCATATAAGCATATACAAATACCCTTACAATTCAAGGTATAAAAAAGGCGTATTTATGAACGTTTTGAAGTACTTCATAGTCAAGTTGTTAATAGCAAGCTAAAACTAAATAAAAGTCCTCACATGCTTTGATTCTCCTGACATAAAAGTTTGATTTTCTGAATTCCACTTGTGCCTAGATATTAGATATTTAACATATCTTATTATATTAAGATGTTACAGGCGTATAGATAGACAGACATACTGCAAAAGTAAACCTATCAGGGTTCCTTTATTAATTGAGGTATGAAACCTCAATACCTAATTATTTCAGAATAGTTAAAATAGTTGACATTATTCGATTTTTCGACACTTTTGAGAATTGATATAAGTTCATAAAAATTAAGAAGACTTCTTCTGTCGGAGGGCTTATAATTTCGTAAAAATAGATCTTAGACTCTTAGGTTAAATCGGAGAAATATGTTCAAAAACCATTTCTTGTAAAATTAATTACGAATACTGTTAAGAACTCATAGTTGCAGAGGTAAAGGCGGAAAATATTTTAGATCGTTTATCTTTAAAATATTTAAATCTGTCTGGTCACTGGTCATGTTATAAGCTAAAACATTTTAGCCCTCCGAGTAAAAAACTATTAAGTACGTAAGACGCGTATTACGTATATTTTTAGGGACATCGATCTCAATAAATATATTTCATATGCATCGCAGTCAATCAAGATATATGTCTCTAGAAGTTTTTATTTTATGTTAAATTCTGTGTAACAAAATCTGTGTTTTAAATATATCTTTTTATATTGCAGCTATAGTAACAAAATTATTTTAGATACAATCACCAAATCGACATAATTTGAAATATCTTGTTCATCTTTAAAATTAGCAGATTTACAATTTTATTATATTTATGTTCTTGTAAGAACATTTGTAGACAACAAACACTAGTCTCATTGATTCATGGCATGCATTTCGTTTCTAGATTCTTGTCTGGCTAACATAGTTCAATTTGTGTATAAGTTATTATTTCAGAACATGTTTTAATTAATTAATATATAAAAGTTTATAAAAATATTATTTTATCGCAATCCTTTTTATGTTTATAAACTGTGTAGTGCGCAATATTTTTGGTATTTGCTAACTTCAAAATACACTACATGCAAAAAGATAAAATAAAAAACAGATGTAAAAATATTAAATTGTTTTTTTATTGTTTGTGGTAATTACAAATCTATATTATTATTGAATCTATAGAGGAACAGCCTTGACAGTACACGCAACAAGATCAGCGTCCATGCAATGGCCGGTAGCAGCATTGAATGCAAGTCCCATGTCACAGGACAGGAGGCGAGCTTTTCCTTCCACACATGAGAAGAAACTGAAGCAGTCGCCGTCGTAACTATAATAAACAAAAAAAGTTAAGTAACTTAATCGTTTTGATAGGTAACTTATATTTGTAGGGAAACGGAGTGTTCTAGCACTATATTAAAAAAGAAGAAAAGAAAAAGTAAGATGTTGGCTTAAAAAAAATATAAGAAAAAAAGTTTCGTCATATAAATAGTTAAAGCTATTTATTTTGTTATTGTTGTTTCCAATACGTGGTTAGAGTGCATGAAAATAATATTAATAATAAGAAAAAGTGCTTTGGAAATGTAAAATGAAAGTAAATTAAATACCTGTGGTTAGTCACAATTGGATTACCGCTTTCGTCAAATGCGGCGGCTGGACAAGTGAATCCGAGAAATTCTGGAATAAATGTTACACGGTTATGATTATGATATAACAAAACTATACTACGGAAACGATATTTATGTCGAAAATAATATGTCATATTAAATTTTATTAAAGAACTCTGAAAAATCTTACGGTTTGAGTTGCAAGTTGGCACATTTTCGGGCCAATCGCACTGAGAAAGGGCAGGGTTGAAGGCTAGACCAGAAGGGCACATCATGTCGATGGCGATGCCATCAATGCACATTCTGTATTGACCACACTCTCCTGCTTGATTCAATGGTGAAGGGAAGTATCCATACTGCCGAGGGCAGTCAGCTGTCGGCTGTGGTGGCCCTGATGACATAAACCAATTATTTTATAGAAATTTAAGAATTATATATTTTGTATATATATTTTTATCATAATATATATATTTTTATCATAATATAAAAAAGTCTTTCTTGAAGCTAAGTGTTTTAAATTAGTTACTATACACTATTTAAATAGCTACACATATTAATAGAGTCCAATTAGATCCAAAAAATAACAAAAATACAACTGTAAGGAACACTCACGAGCACGAGACCGTCCATTGCATGGGGCATCCATGGGGTAGCTGCAAGGGTAGTCAGGGAATACTGCGGCAGGGTTGAAGTTGAGACCATCGGGGCAGACCATCTGTGATGGAACGTTTTCCTGAAAGAAAATATTACAATATTATATAAAACAATATTATTTTTCTGTAATTAATTAATGTTTATTAATAGATAAATCCTTACCCTGCATTCGACGTAAGTATCACAGCTTCCCTCGTTTGCGAGGTACGCATTACGACGAGGACACGTCATGGCTGGGCTGAGCGCAACCCCGTTGCCTATAAATAGATCGTAGAACATAATTAATATGAATTAATAATAAGTACTACAAAATGAAATAAATTGTTTATATGTCTTAAATTAAATTTTATAAAAAATTTATTTGTTCACTTATTTTTTACGGGAAGTATTTTAAGCATGTTAATGAAGGAATAAATACTAAGATTGAAGTATAATTAAAATATAGCTTTTATTAATTAACAATCCACAGTAATGTGGGATTTATGACTATACTTACACATGGCAACCATAACAGCGGCGAATATCACAAAAAAGTACATTTTTAAAATATAAACTACTTGTATCACCTATTATTACTCAACATTGAATGATGCTTACATTGTATTACTTCACTGATTTATACTAAAATAGCTAATTAACTTAAACGAACATTAAATTAATAGTAGTTAGTTTAGTCCATTCAACACAATATGTTAATTATAAAACATGAAACCAAATTTATACCATTAAAGGTTGAGGTTTTAGAAATAAGCATATTTAATATTAATATTAATATTAATTTGTGAGTTATTTTAATCGTTAATAAATTATTGGCACAGATAATATATTAAACAGCCACACTGTTTCACTTTAAACTCCACTAGAATCGTCAAGAACGAAAAATATCTTTTGATAAATTTTCTCATTTATTTTTTTTTAAATAAGAAAAAAGAACAGAATTTGATATGAAATATAATGCATTCCTTATTTTTCTATAACATATTTTTATTATCCTACTATATATATATACTTAGTCTTGCCCACATAAATATTGTTAATAAAGAAAGACCACGATTTTTTTTTTATACGTAACATTTTATTCCTTTCATAGTGAGTTTAGCGCACATAATACATATTCTATATTATAACTATTAAAAATATACAATGTTTTATTACGATAGTGGTCCCCATTGGCTGCCCAATACTATGCTCTTTTAAACGTTCCGAGGCCAGGTTATCACTCAGCCGCACGAACTCTTTCTAGAGGAAAATTCTTCACTGCCAACCGAATGGATCGTTTTAGGGACTCCAAATTATCATGGCGTTTAGAGCAAGCCTTACTCTCTAAAACTGACCATAAATCATAATCCAATGGATTTAGGTCAGGACTTGACGACGGCCAGTTTTCAGTGCTGATAAAGTCCGGAACGTTAGTTTTCAACCAAGATTGGGTGGATCGAGCTCTATGACCCGGTGCCGAGTCTTGTTGAAAGCACCATTCTTTGTTATTGAACATGGTGTTAGTTAAAGACTTAACTACCGTCTCAAGAATGGTATTTTGATAAACTTGTGCCGACGTTTTAATACCTTTTTCACAAAAATATGGCTCAGTCACCCCTTCATAGCTAACACCCCACCAAACCATCACTGAAGTGGGATAATGCCCACGTTGTACTCTGTTTACTAATTGCGAAGCTTCTTTAGAGCTTCCAGCATAAATACGGTCATTTTGTTTATTAAAATACTGCTCAATTGTAAAAATTTTCTCATCCGTAAACAAAATTTTTTTGTGACCTCCCTTTGCGTACCGCTTAAGTAGTTGTTTGGATTTTACCACCCTATTCTTCTTTAAATTATCAGTTAAGAAGTGACCAGTACGTCTCTTATAGGCTGCAAGTCCTAAGTCATCTTTTAATATACGCGACATGGTTCTAGGAGCTATCTTCATCTCCCGAGATAAAATCTTTTGCTTACGGACAGGATTTCTTCGAATTCTTTCCCTAACTGCTTTAATCACCTTTTTCACACGAACGGTACGTGGACGGCCAGATCTTTTTCTGTCACAAACAGAGGAGGTATCATTGTACCTATCAATAGCCCGGTAAACAAACATTTGACTAATACCAAGCGGGTGGAGGGTTTTAAAAATTGCACTTTTCTCCATACCTACTTTATGTAAGGCAATCACAGCGATTCGGTTCTCTTTATCACCCCACTCCATTTTAATATAACAAAATATTTAACAATATAATGGCGCAAAAACAAGAAAACACATCAAGCAATCATATAAAAATGACAGATTCCAAATTCAAACGTAATATTTTCTTTTTTTGAATAGTAACAGTATTTATGGCCAGACTAAGTATATCTATAACATATATAGAAAGGTAGCTTTCACAGACTCTTTTAAATTTTATACAAATTAATATCTTGAAATATATATTTCTCTCACTTGATTGAAGTTCTCAGATTTACTCTAACATCATATAAAAGAGTAAAATAATATTATACATATAATTTATTTATTTTATCCTATGGGATGACAATTTTGGTACAAAAAGTAGTCTATGTTCCTCCACCTGCTATATTTTCCGGTGAACATCTAATAAAATCAGATCAGTTGTTCAGTAAATTAAGCTTGGAGAAACAAAAAGTCAGACAGACAGAAGATTACCTTTTTATAAGGATCTTTTCCCGATAATAATTACCACATTTGAAACGGAGTTTACAAAATTGATCCTTCGGTTCATGCATCATGCATATATCAAGGAAAATAAGGATTCATTCATATACATATATAGACAACTTACTTTTTAGAGAGTAATTCACCTACAATAAAAATCGCATACCTTATAGGTTCGTCTCTATAGGGTACTTACTTCTCGTTGACTTAAAATAATTACGATGCGTTGTATTATTGGAAAAAAGCAAGAATAAAGTTGAATTTAGTTAACTGTAAAGCCACAAATTTCTCCTATTAAATTGTGTACTTCCTGCTAACCTAGAATTATAAAATTATACAAATTCCGCAATTCCCGATTCCATGTCGCACTTCATCGTTTTTTGGTGTTGCCAAGCCAATTTTTTATATATAGAAATATCACCCAAGAAGAAGAATAAAATTAGTTTCCGGTCATTAACATCCATTAAAAATTAATTACTTCTCAATAAATCACTCGAACGTTTCTCGAAAGTATCCGAATAAAAAAAATTTCAAAATTCCTTATCTCTCTCGAAAATATTTTACTATGCATATTAGTGCCGTTACAAGAAACGTAGATCTACGGCCACTTGTTAGTTTCTCAGGTTATTGAAAAGCACCTATTAAGAAAGAAAACAGAATAATATGTCAGCAGCCTGAAACGAGGTATATAAGTCCCGTCCAAGAAACCCTGCATACAGGTTTCAAGCTGAGAGGAAGTGAAGAAAGTTGTGATGAGTCACTAGCTACTCTGTACCTATATATAGATATGTAAATTGCTTTATGCATAATAATTTATCAATGTTTACCGCTGTTTGGTATGTTTCATAATAACGCAAATGTAAATGGGGTTTTGATGTCATAATATAAGTAATGTGTATAATAAAATTGTTTCGCAAGTTATGTAAAACTACCTGTACTATTATTAAAAACTTCAATTTATATTAATTACTTTTAAATATTTTATTAATAGCTTTTATGTTTGGGACGTGCTGGGAACTGTTATGTTTGTCTTAAGCAGAACGTTAAAGATTAGAATCAAGTACATATAAGCTCATTTACTTGAAGATGGATTTACTTGAATATGGTGAAATTACATCTAATTCTTTCTTCCTTAATGTTCTTTTTTATAGCTCCACGCTTTATCCCGCCACGTTTGCTTTATTACCATGGCAGGGTAGGCAGAGGGAACTGCAGGAACCATAGGAACCTAGTGTTAAGACACTCTGTTGGTACCTCCCTGCTTTCCACCTATTTCGAGGCATTGCGTGTCAAGTGGCGGAACTCAACGCCACAGTTTGCCTAGTTGTCAGAGCACACAAACCGTCGCGTTTTCTGGCATACGCTACTACTCTGCGCCACGACGATCCTCTAATATTTTACTTATTAAACAATATTACGAAATAACTTATTTCTTCATATAGGAATGAATATAGAAAATTAGGTTAGTTTTCTTTATTAAAATTTCCGTATTAAGCATTTTTAAAGCGAGATCAAGTACTAAATACATATTTCTATATATTTAAACAGGATTGCTTTAAATATCTATCTATAATAGAATAAAATAGTAAAACAACTGTCTGTAATATGAATGTTTATATGACAAAAACATGTCGAGAGTTTTTTATAGTTGTAAGTATAGTGTGTTGTGTACTTTGATTTTATTTTTATATAAAAATTACTTAGCGGGACTTTATAACACGCGCCCTTAGGAAACCGTCATAGCGTTCTGCCTGCTTATACGTTCCCAATAGGCAATATTGAGTATTTTGTACGCTATTTAGCTTACATTGGCTACGACCATCTAAAAATATACTTAAGGGACTTGATCTACGCCTCTTGGAAACTCCAAGCATTCTGACTACTAAAAAAGGCAAATTATTTTTAAATGAAATATATATTTTGTTATATTGATGGTTTGACCATTATTATTACATCTTCTCTAAATTAACATGTTCGAGCAGCGTGCGTGAAAGGTTGATTCAGTCGAATAATTTTAAAATCATTACTTGATGTGTTGATAATGACTTTTTACCTACAATATTATTTTCGATAATTATTTTAATAGCTTTCATCTTCTCTATCGAAATTAGTATTTAATGATTATGATATATTTTTTATTCGGTGATTTAAAAAAAAATACCGGATTTAATGTTTTTAAAAGTAAGTGGTAGTAAGTAAAAATTCATTGCCAATCATATATCACAAAGAAAGCCTGATAAGAGGGACGAGGGAAGCCAGCAGTAGGGATTGACATTTAAAAAAATAAAAAATATTTATATATATTATAAAAAAATCTTTAATTAATGCAATACAAAAAGTAAAAAAAGGAAACTTTCTATCAATGACTATATCGCTTATTGTGGAACAGCAACGTTACGGGTGCAAGTTACAGTGTCAGCATCCTCGCAGCGACCGACAGAATCGTCGAACGCGTATCCAGGGTCACACGAGAGTAAACGAGGCAAGCCATTTACACATGAGAAGAAGGAATAGCAATCGCTTTCATACCTGAAATATAAAATTTTCTTTTTAAACAATTCTCTTTGTATATATTTGCTTAACGGTAGACTTATAAGTTCTATAACTTTTTTAACATCTTAAATCACCATATTTTCGTTATATGCAATACTTACTTGTGGTTTGTAACCAATGGGTTGCCATTCTCGTCTAGAGCTGCAGGAGGGCATTTATATCCGACGTATTCTGAAATTTTAAATAAATTAGTTTATGCATATATTGATTAGATTCACTATTAAATCAAAGAAAATTATGAAATCATATGATTTTTCATTAAAATTCGTAGTGGAACCCATACCTTCAGCGTTACAGGTAGGTACGCGATCGGGCCAGTCACAGCGAGCAGTAGCAGGGTTGAAAGCTAAACCACTTGGGCAGTACATTTCACTGGATTTGCCACCGTTGCAGATTCGGTAATGACCACAGTCAGATGGGGAAGCCAAAGGAGATGGGAAGTATCCATATTGATGAGGACAGTCAGCAGTTGGCACGGCAGGTTCTAAGCAAAAAGAAATGTTTTAGATATGAATAAAATTTAGAGATTATTAATATTTCGATCTTAATTGTATCATGTTATAGTGAAATTGGTTTAAATTAAAACAATTAACTTACGACTAACACCGCGTCCTGTGCATACCACGTCCTGGGGGTAACCACAGGGGTATACAGGCCAAGGGGCTGAAGGATCGAAATGAAGGCCATCCGGGCATTGCATGTTCAAAGCTTGGTAATCCTATAAACTCACGAAATAAAAGTAATAGGCATGTATACAAATAACACAGGTTTTATGAAGAAATGAGGCTATTTGAATTAAACTTACAAGACATTCAATGTAGGAATCGCACTGCCCATCCACTTTTAGATACATGTTGCGTGACTTACAAAGCGAGCTCCGCTCTTCTGCACCCTGGCCTGTTAAAACATTACATTATTTAACTTTAGCACAAATAAAAAATAAATATTGAGTATAATTTATTCAAAAGTACTTACACGAGGCCAAAATGGACAAAACAGTAAAACATATAAAGGTATACATTTCTCTAAATGTGCCTGTAGCCTGTAGCTTGTAGACGATGAAAGCTGATTCTGATGAAGTAATGTCCAATGCATTTTGGTTTTATACTGTATAGATAATTATTTTTAAACGAGCAGATGCTGATAGCTGATGCATATCTCATTTTGTGGCTAAAAATCGTTGAAATCGTTAAATTAGAGGTTAGTTTAAAAAAAGATTTATATATGGGTAATGTTTTATTCGATGAATACAACTATTATTATACATTAATTTATGTTACATAAAGTGGTTAAAGTAAAATAAATTCAACAGTGATTCGATTTGGCTTACATGAGATGTTTATATATACATTTTTTTTTACAAAATGATTACAAAATTTACATAGGTACTATTTATACTCAGGACTTTGAGTTTCACTTCCATAGTATTCGTATATTTCTGGTTCTATGGTCGTGGTTGGTCGATATCTGTAAGATTCTTTACGGTTAAATCTCATTTTTTCAAAAGCTTCTATAGCGATGAGACGTTGCTTTTCTGCTTCCCTTGATTTTGCAGCATTGTTGCGTAGTTCTTGAGGACACTCAGCTACTTCATCTGCTGCGACGCAGGATTCAGTTAGATCATCGAAAGCAGAGAATCCTCCACACGTGAGACGACGAGGTTTGCCGTTTATACAAATAAAGTATATTTGACAATCACTGGGAGACCTGCGACATAAAAAAAACCATGGATGTATAAAATTGTCATGTATAATTGTTCGTTGTTTTCCTAAATTCTCTGAATAAAATTAACGTATCATATTTTATTAAAATATACATAGGTATATAAATGATTCAAATATTACAAATATGAATTTTGTCATTATTAGCTAAACTATTTGCTTGAACAAATATACGTAGGTATATTGTAAAAAATACATTTAAAATTCACCTCAGTATAGAATTATTTTAAGAACGTGACGACGTAGGTATAATACGATTCCTACACTAGGGATGTAGGTATGTCATGAATAATAATTTTGTAATCTGATTTTTTCAACCGATGCTCGCAAGGTGTTTAAAATTGCTTGCGTATTTTGGTGTTATTCACATTTTACTCTTGGGACAAATTTTTTTTATATAAACTTTAAGATTTAAATTGGTCAACATTACCTTTTTAAGTAATCAAACGCATTATTACTGAGTGCATTTGCCCTATTTATCTACTTATACTTGTTACGTGATAGTATCGAAAAACCAACGAAATACTTCAAAATCTCCTTATGCTTATACAGACTAGGATAATATTAATATAATGTAGGTATATAAGGTCAATCAGGATACTTGGTAAATATAATTAAAAAGTAGAATATTTCACGTTTGCTTTTGAAGATGTCCGCATATATTATAAACATACGACTTGGTATTTGCTAATACAAAATTACATAATCCCAAGGTCCTATGGTTGACATTTAACCACAACTAACCTGACCGGTCATTAGGTAACCAGTTTTGACTATCTCTTAGCACTAAAGTCATAATTGTAGGTATGAATTGTTATTTCTTTTTAGGTATACTAATAGGCTTTGTTGAGACACCGAAATTATTAGTTATTTGTAGTATTCCTTATATATTTGTAATAAATAAAATAACTAAGAGTTGCGTATGACACATGAGGATATGACACGCTAGTGTATAACAAGTGCCTGAGATAACTGGCTACAGGTACAGGTTAACCTGGTACAGGTTACATGAAAGCGAAAAATATGATGTAACAAAGCCTTTAGCCATTTTTATAATATAAAATATGCAGCACAAAAAGGATTTATTAGTTTAAACAATTTGTGCGTTCTACTAAAAACCTAAGCTTTGTAATATTAGTTATTAGTATAGTATATTTATACCGTTGCAGTAATATGCTTTATTGAAAATTGTTGTGTAAAAAATTCATACTTGTTTAAAATTATACTAAGCATAGTTGTCATCTCCTTGATCTAGCATAACAAAGTGTGGTGCAAGGTTCAAATTTTGGATATTATTCTATATTTAAAACAGAGCTTTACGCGACAGAATCTAGTTTTAAAGCAATTCTTTCCTCATATTCTGAGATATTGTAATATTAATTCATTTCAAGAGTCAAATCCAACTGTCAGTTTTATAGTCATAAGGTGTACCTGTGAACCACGACGACTTCAACCAATTAAATGTAAGAAACGACGTTGGAAATAATACACACTGTTTACATCTATAAAGCCTTGAATATGAAATAATAGAAAGGTTACCACCTAATGCACACGTGAATTGTTATTTTTCGTACCTATTACATAATCAATGAAGAAGATGCTGCAAGATTAATGCATAAGTATTGCTCGAGGCTTGTTGGCTTATTGGATGTATGTGAGACATTCCAAGGATGTGTTAGAATTGCCGGCTTAATTTTATACCATATATACACTTAAATTGAACACTTGTTTTGATTATAATCCTATATTAGATTTTGAGAACAAATTTTATGTACTTATTATTACTAACGAGATAATTACGATGCTAATCATTGTTATTAACATATCATCTTGAATATATAAACGAGTAAGCTTTATATATGCATATCCTCAATTATACATTGGATATATATAATCAATTTTGTCCACATACATTAGCAATATTTATAGAATGTAGTGACAAATGAGGTAAAGCCTCATGCAACAAGGATTACTTACTTTGCAATTACAAATAATATACTTAATTCGAAACGTAATATAATTTATTTATAAAACCTTCTTTTTAAAATGAAAAACGAAGTTGTTAAAAACAAGTCATTATAAATGCAAATTGTTAAATTTTTATGTAACATAAGTAAATGTCATGGAAAAAGAAGATCGTGTTCAGAATAACTTATTAATTATTTAGACTCAATCATTCTAATTTAATTTTGATTTGGTTTTTCCATTTGATAAGTATGAAACAATATGCTAAACATACAATCATTTAAAACATTAAATGTATAGAGCACTATATGATAAACTTAAGTGCGAAATGAAGAAGAACCTGTTTACTGCGTATATATAGCAATATATGCAAAGGAGATGTAAAAACACTTTCAACACTACCTAGCCGGTATTGGGGAGGTGTTGAGCCTAACCAGGTCAAAGTAATATACAATTCTAATAAACATTGTGTCAGTCTATAATAGTCTCTACAATTCAAGTAAACAATATGTGTTTAATTATAATTACCTGTAAGTTCTGTAACCAGCTGGTGGCCCTAGTTCCTTGGAGATTGGCACTTCCGGGCAACGGAAGCCAAGGAACGCTGAAATTTCAATTTTAACGCTGAAAATATTGTATTATATATTGACTGCACATATTTTAGACGATGTCGTAAATCGGTTATAGTTTTAGTTTAATCAGCCAATCCATCTAAAATTATTTTGTTGCAAAAATATCAATTTTATTTTGAAATACTATAATTTTGAAATATTTTAAACGTTTAAGTTTGTTAAATAATGTGTTGGTGAAATATTTCACAAACATAGCTTTTACAATTTCATTTTTGTGGACTACATAACTTAAAATTTTGAATGTATATTTGGTTATATATAGATTGAAACTCATTAAAACAATAATCTTACAATTAAGGCCAGGTTATGTACACGTGTATATGTATATTTTTATTATTTTATGGCCAATGACATCTTTCCTTAGCCATTTGTCATACTGATCGCCTATTAAGGTCAAAGTCAGACATTGCCAATACAAGAAAACCAAAACACATGCAACGTTGTACCTAACTCGGAATGGTCATATTTTTTTACTTTTACTTGTACCAAAAATTATTAAGTAGTCTTTAAATATCTTACAGAAATTTAATAAAAAACATATAATAACATACTATATATATGCAACTACAATTTTTTCTTTTTTTTAACTTCAAGCTTTTCAAGACACATACATTACCTATGAGTAGGTAATTAAGTTTTAATCATTTAAAACTTCATTTTGAATATTATAAAATAACTGATTTTTTCACACTATATCTGCAACCTATTTTTATATTTACAGTTCATATAAAGCCTTATTAAGATAATTTAACAATTACCTTCAACGTCACAGTCTTTAACTTCATCAGGCCATTCGCAGCGGTAAGTTTCCGCACTGAATGCAAGTCCTTCGGGACATGTGAAGTCGTAGCCAACTCCGTTCACACAATTTCTGAAACTACTGCAGTTGCGAGCATCCCCCGTCTTAAAGTAGCCAAATTGGTTTGGGCAGTCTGCTGTTGGCTGGGCAGGTTCTATGATGAAATAAAAACATTAAATAAAATCTTGGTGCAAAGGCGTAGCGTCGACCTGTAAACGCGAAGGTTTATTGGTTCGATTCCCACTCGGCGAAGATGGATTTTTCTATTTCCATTTGCTTTGCTCTGGAAACTCGGCAACACGCGGAGCCACTCAGTAAAGCGTGAGGACAAATAAATCATTATAATCATTTAAATGTATAATTATTAAGAAACAATGTTTTGATTTCAGGCTGAAAATACATGACTTAATATCCTGAGGCATTGGTTGGTTTTGAGAAACTTCAAGGTGTCCAGGAAAATGAAATATAAGAACAGTGGTATTTAACTCAGCAGCCGCGGACCATGTAATGTTATACGTATACAGATTATATTACACCATCGTGGCACAGTTGAAATGCGTTAGACTGGGATCACGGTACTTGTGGGTTCAAATGTTTTAGTCCGATAGTTTCTCGACTTGATTATAAAAAGTGAAGCGTTAAATTCAGTTCAGGTATAAACAAGCAGAAAACAAGAATGCATGCCCTAATATTATTTCTGTCTACAGAAGGAGCTGAGAAAAAAATAATAATGAAACCAAATAATCATTGAACATTAACGATAATATCAAACTTTTTAAATTATTTTGAAAAAAAAATACTACACGGTATAGAAGGTAAGAATCATAATTTAAAAATAAACATTAAAAAGTATATTGTCACTAGTCGAGCTGATTAAAAAAAAGTACTAATGATTTAGTCTTTACTTTTTAGAATATCAATGACTTTGTTTTTGTAGTTACTAATTACTTATCGTGGTATTTATGCATGTACATATGTAAGACGTAGGTATTAAATGATTTTTGTATTAATTAAATTTAAATTGACTTATAAGAAAATTAATTAAAAAGAATTACGAATTTCACTAAAATAATATCACATGTCTTCTAAAATACACAGTTACAATATTATAATAGTATTTAATATCAAAACTTAACATATGCAACCTTTATTGATGTGATTTCAATTTATTATTCAATGATATTATAATTTAAGAAGAAGGTTAATTTAAATAAATTATTATTTGATCATTTATTTTAAATATCCAAGGCTTCTCTCAATTTAAAAATAAATTTTAAGGAATGAACCGGACTTATATAAGAGTCTGACCTTGACCACATCTACATATTACATAAAAATAATTATATTTATCTTTATTTCACCTTAACGTCTTTATTGAAGTACAAATTTCGGTATGTTTTTTATTAGTTTTATTATACCAGAAATTTAATTAAATTATAACAACACAATAAAACGTTAAGATAGTAAAGTGTACTAAAATGAATAATTATAAAATATTGTTTGGTTCATCTTTTTTAATGTTGCATTACATTTTTTGTCGGATCACCAAATGTGTCATTATAGTAAGGTCATCACTTGTTTTCCAGCATTCCTTGCACATATCAGGGAGGATGGAGAAAAAGTAAAGTGTATACATTTCGTTCTATGCTTTATGCTAAATTAAAAAAATTGGATATAGAGTAGCAGAAGTGAATGCTGCACTTTGTCTTATCGGAGCGAAGAAATTTAATATGTGATTCCACGAGTGGGAAGCGAACTCAAAACCATCTTGTTTACAATCCTACTGTCCTACTTGTACTGTAAAAACTTGTATTGCATAATTTTTAGTCATCTTTTAATAAAATGGAGAGAAACTCTTCAAGCACGCACTTTACCGGATTTTATTAATAATACATGTAAATTTTCAACTGTGACTCAAGAGTTACTTACGTAATGACGAACGTGCGAGACAAGGAACATCAATGGGGTACTGGCAGGGGTAAACGTTGAATTTCACATTAGGATTGTAGCGAAGACCGTCAGGACATTGCTTTTCCGATGCTGTACCATTCTGTAACCAAATTGTATAATTAGCTTATATAAAGAGGTTAATACAAAAACCTATTAATATGTTTCAGGGTAGTAGACGTATTCAACCACGCAAAATTATGTATATACGTGTGATTCAAAGATGTCGTCAAACCTGACTTATATTCTTTGATTCAGGAACTTTTTAACTTTTCTTGTTTTATGTATCTTTTTGGTTAAAATATATTTTTGTTTTAACGCTTTATCTATAGCGCCAGACATTACTTTATAATATAAAAATGTATAACTAAATATAAAAATGATTTACCAAGCATTCGATATATCTAGTCACAGCTGCCAGAAATAGGATATCTTTCATTTTTTTCCCTACAGTTATTATTTCCAAGGGGTACGGGTGCAGGCTCCTCGATATTCTGCTCACGACGTCTTTGGTAACGGCTTAAGTGTTCGTTTAATTTTGGAACAGCGTTAAAAGGACTGACTGTACTACTGTCTTCGAAGTATTCGAAATTTGGATTTTCGTTCAAGTCACTTTGGCTTCCAACATCATAAGATACAGTAGATCCTTGATATCTGATGGAATTTCTTGCTTGTGCATATGCTGTAATATAAAAGGTTTTCAGAAACTTATGTGATTATCAAGATGCTCTTCTACATAATATTAAAATGCATATTACAAACAGTGAAAAATTGAAAAAAAGAAATTTTCGTAGTATATATAAGCAGATAAGTAATTTAGATACTTAAAGAACATATAAAAAGTACTTAAAATGTGGATTAACACTTTAAAAATCATAAAAATAAATTATTTTGATCTTTAACTTATTTTCTAATATTAGAGTCTACTGTAGAAAGAAATATAAAAATCTTATGTAATACTAGTATTATCAAAAACGACTGAAGAATACCCATAATAATCAAGTAAAGCACGTACGAATAATTATTTACTAAACTACTGCGATGGTGGTAATTTAATCATTTTTAATTTTTTAAAGTTCATTTACGTTGGTTATAAAAGGTAATTCACATTCAGATTTTATGTCAATATTATAATTAATAATGTAAATTAAACTTTACGGATGTTACCCTCATGGATACGTCACTTTGAATATTAATAGGTAGTTGACATGTCAATGTTCATTTTGGTCTAGTTGTCTTTTAACTTGTAGGTCATCCTGTTACATCGTTGTAGATAAGCTTAATATATTATTATTTATTACGTATCGTAATGGTATTGCGATGCAATTATGGCATGGCTGACTAGAACCTATGGTTGTCGGTTCAAAATTTGAAGGGTATACCGTTGGTGTTTATAAGAAATCGTTTTAGCCTTAAAGAAAAACACAAAAATATGACGTGATATTTCTAGTTTTGGCAGCAATCTTTTATTCAATGAAATATGAAAATTAAAATAATAATTTTTCAAATTGACATTTAAAAAAATCCAGTAAGGAAATTTAGTCTGTATAAATTATAATATATGCATTATTAACAAGTTATTTGTACCTGCTATTCTTTTAAACGAACTCTATTAGGATTTAGGTCGTCTTTAATATTGTAATTTTGTATAACGATGTTTCTGTTTATCATACAGCTTAAGGTTGAACGTTATTTTTAATCATAGCTGTTCGTTCTGCATAAAAACGTTCACAGGCTATTATGTTCAAATGAGATATATTGCGGAAGACAGCTAATTAAAAGTAATAATTATAGTACCTAATTGGTATTATGTATATCCTACTTTGGTTTGGTACCAATAAATAAATTATTGATAAATAATTTATTTAAATAAATATGACAAAAATAAATTTACATTTTTGATTATTTTTACTAAAATATTGTGTTATTTATTTTAATATAAAATAAATAAAGATAAATTAAAAATTTGATTAATTTTAAAAATTAATCATTTAGCTATAAATTTAAAATACATAATTAATATTATAGTTTCTATTGTTAAAATAAAAATATAAATGTTATTTCTTTAAGATACTTACCGACTGCAAAAATGCACGCGAATACTAAAGGAGTCCTCATTTTGAACACAACACTACTGGACGAGGTCTACACTTCCAATGAATAGCCGGAGATGAGTTGACTACTGACCTTGGGGACAGACCATTGTGAAACTTGGTCTTATACCCCACCTTGCGTGACAAGGAGTTCGTCACTACACCAGGTAGTAGGTGTAGGTATATATGTTTATGTGTGTTATGAATATATGTTTCTAGATATATTTCATGCAATCGTTATAAAAAATACTTTTAGGTATTGATTGTGTCATTAAATTGAAATTTCGAAGAATTAAAGGTTGCTAAAATTCTTAATAAAGTTCGCTTTAGACAGTTTGTACGTATTTAAGAAATGCCAATGTTGTATTTTTTATCTACGTTCATTTATTACTTGAATATCAAGTTAATTAATAACTTATGAATCCGTAACTCTATATAGGTTTGTTTTGTTTCTTTATTATTTTTATTTTCATTTTATATGTATATTGAGTACTTTCCTTCATATATATAAAAGCTTTAACAAAAAAAATTAAGTTATCAAATGTCTTTTTAGATAAAAATTGTTTCAAGAGCGGTCGTATAAAATAATATTTCATAATAGCAAATGCACCGAAACACCAGTTGTATTGTTTAGGCTGTAGGTCTTGCGGTATATAAAGTAAGTTTAAGAATAGTTGATATATTTTTAGAAATTTATTTATTACTATTTTCTAATTATGTCGTAGGTACTTTCAAGCTTCGATTTAATTTTTACACTGAATATAAAACAAAGTATATACGCTTAGCAGTATTTCGCTTTAATCGTTAAAAATAATCCAACCACTTAATTCACAATTAGTGAAGTAAGGTTAAAAAACGTATAGAATTTAAGAGGAAATCAGAAATGCCAATACAGGCATGGGCATTGGGTTAATTATTTATTGACAGATTTATTTCAATCTATTTTAGAGGAAATCATTGTAAAAAATTATATTTTCCCTTGTATGACCAGTGCATCATCCCTAAGCAATGTGATACCTATAAAAGTAACCAAGGTTGAGAATACGACGACAAAGATGAGTAATATTACGACACTAAGGCATGAATGGAATTAAAAGGGATATAATATTGTTTTTATTATTTGCTGTGTGATTCATTACTTAACTTAGACTTAACATTAAGAATTAAAATATTTTTTATTTCATTTTAAAGGTTAATAGAGTCCCTTCTATCATATGTTTGGCATTTGGCTAATAGGCTAGAAATAGTATTTTGTATATTCTCCTTGCGACATTTTTTAACCATAGCCTTCTTTATAGCATTTACGCGATGTAGTCTATCTGACCAATTTAAGGGTAATTTATAAAGACGCTCTGATGTTTTCTGCCTTTCGATACATTGTGTATTGAGTGGCGGAACTCAACGTCGCGCTTGCCTAGTTTCCAGAGCGCAGAAAATGGAAATAAAATAATTCATCTTCCCTGAGTGAGTATCCAATCCATAAATAATCGCGTCTACTGGCAAACTCGCCTCTGCAGCATGACAGTTCTCTAAAAAAATTATAAGTTCTTACATCTTCACTTAAATACTATTGCGCATTGAGTAGCGGAACTTAACGCCGCGCTTGGCGAAGATGCCAGAGCTAAAAAATGGAAATAGAAAAATTCAACTACCTCGAGTGGGAATCGAACCCACAAATCGCATTCCACACAGACGTTTTGTCTCTGCGCCACGACGGGGCATTTAAAAATTATTAACTTAAATGATGTTATTAATAATTAGCTTTTAATTTTACTAATGAGGACATTATTTGTAGACTAATAGATTATAAGGCCGGTTCGTATAATTTGGAAAACCCATCTAGTACGACATGATGCGAATCACGTAATTCGCAGATCAGACTTAAGATACTTACCGAATCATCGCTTCATTATTATTCGATTGTCAAACGCTAGCATTAGTTATGTACTTTATAGATAGGTAGGTACTTTGTAGGTTTTATAGATGGTGTTATCAGAAAAATGATATTATACCTACTTCTTATTATATCAATTATTTTATCTCATTTACATATGAATTTTCCAGCTGGAGATAATATTTTAGGCTTATAAAAAGTTAAGCTAATCATTAGCCCTAGATTATTGTCAGCGGCTGATCAAGAGTTCTGGACGCCTTAGGCTAATGATCAGAACGCGCCCCCTATGTGTTACGGTCGCCAATAGTAATATATTACTTACTTTTGTCTTTGTTTGTAAAAAAGTTAATATTGTATTATAAAAGTTTTCATAGATAGAGTTTCGTTTGCACATCGGCAAACGAAACTGACGTTGTCTTTTAATCTGCGCGTCATTCAAGAAACCCTTGAGTGGCAAATCATTTTATTAGCTGACAAAGCACTTTAGCATTATTTGACCAAAATCATGACACGTGACTGCAAGCTATCTTGTAGAAAACCAAATCCATGTAGCGTTTGGCCGCATAACTTGTATTGGCTGTATGTAGACAACTTAGTTGTTACATTCTGGCGATGCATGAACGTGGTCATCTAGTATATGAAGTTGCTTCGACTTTAAGTATTTTTTAAATATTTATACTTCTGTTGTTATATGTAAAAAAGGACGAGAGGCAGGCGTCATACAAGTGAAACATTTTTACAACAGATTAGTTATTAATTTAAAAATTGTAGTAATTATAATAAGCTTATATAAAAATCTTTTTTCATGCTTTAGCGTTTGCAAGTTTTTCTAATTTTTTTTCTAAATTAATAGTTTGTAAAAAAAATCACTTTCTATGTATATTAGCGAGAGCGCTGGAAATTTTGGCTAACGGAGCGTGTGGAAGTGGAAGTAATTTCTTTTCTTTATTTGCAGAAATTTGCAGTTACACACTCATTATCAAAAAAAATTTAATATTATCTCCACATTCGGGAACTTGCATGAAATATTAAGACATTTTATTAACTGCAACAAGCAGGTGTTCTCGCAGAAGTAGAATGCTCGGCCTTGATGTCAGATATTAAAAACTGCGCCAAATGGACGCACTCTTCTGCAAAAGTTCAATTTCTCTTCTGCAAAAGACTCAACACTACTTTTCACAGCAGCCAATCCCACTAGACGGAGAGAATGCGCTGGACAAGGAACAAAAGTAGCCAGAGGATTTATAGCTTCAATTCTTGACTGAAGACCTTTGTATTGACAAGACATATTGTTAGCGTTGTCATAACATTGGCCACGATAGTCTTTTATATCCAGTTTTAAAATGTTATCAATTGTTGCAAGAACAGCCTTCTCCATGTTTTCACCTTTATGACTGCATTTGGGTAAAAATGTAATAAAGCGTTCAACAGTTTCTCCGGTGGGCAAAATGTAACGAATTATAAATGTCAACTGATCAGTGTGTGAAATATCTGGAGCAGAATCCATGCTTATCGAGTAATATTTAGCTTTTTTATATCTTCTTTGATCGAAAATGAAACTTCATCAGCCAGACGTAAGATAAATTCGTGGGTTAACACCGATAACAAGTACGATGGATCACCTCTATATTTTACCAGTCGTTACAATTTTACCAATCATAAGTCCACTTTTGGCAAGTACGAGTGTTCTTCCATATAATTTGTATGCACCACAAAACACACGACCTATGGATTCTGAGTATACTAAATAAGTGAAGCCCTTCATAATTTCGTCATTAACAAGCTTTATTTCAAATATATTTTTAGATAGAAATCATTTTTGATTTTTATACTGTCTTTCCGATTAAAAAAAATCTAATTTTCGTTTTATTGCAATACTTTATTAACAATTCATTAAAAATTCATCGTTTCCTTGCTACAGTGCAGGGTCACTTGCTCACTCACTTTTTCGACCACCGACCGATTCAGGTTTAGTCACTAGTTTGATATTTTATTGTTAAAATCAGACATCAGCAAGCTTTTTCAGTTTACGGCCCATTTAGTTTTAGTGTTCTTTCTTGGTTTAGTTTAGTTGTAAGAAAAATTGAATTCATTAAATTTCTTTGTAGTCTGGAAATATGAGAATTCATATTTTTCTTTGCAATCTCGAACCTGAAAAAACAAATAAAATCATCGCTTTTCGTTGTAGCCAAGATTGTATTTATCAACATTTAACTAGTTCGGAAATGCACCACAAATGTGCATGGTAAAGACACTACAAGAGATTGATGTGCAAGGTGCATGCCTGTCTGGCTCTACGAAAATTTCGATAAATTGATATACCAGAACGGCCAATTGCAAATTTTATGACGTAGATATCTCAAGAATGGCTGGACCGATTTTTTAAAACAAGGACCAGGAATATAATTTAATATGATTTTTACTTGAACGGTTAGTTCTTGAAAGAGATTTTAAAATTCTGTGACTTCATAAAAGAGTCATTTTGCTGTACATAAGAGTACCACAGGGTCTCGGTATAATATTTGGCGTCGTTCTAGACTTATTAACTAGATTTATAGTGCTTGCGAAGATAGCATATAATAGCATTCCATAGCGCCCCCACGATCCTCGCGCCCCCTGATCCTCGCGCCCTAGGCTATAGCCTAATTAGCCTAAGGGTTAATGAGGCCCTGATTATTGTGGGAAAACGATCAAGGAAAGAGGAGACGAACGAACAAGGAGCTCCAAGGACTTCAAGATCTTTGCGTCATTTTCTAGTTACGAAGTAAGCTAGTGTGCGTCCCTATTCACTTTCGCAGAATCACATATATTTTATCTTCTCTCTTTAGTTGTTGCTGTTCCTTCTATCCTTCTTCTCTTCCTTCTCTCTCTAATCCTTCTATACTCCTTACTTGAAGAAACAATTAAGTTTCTTTATGAAACAAACTCACGTTACTTACACTCCAACAGTAGCCTATTGCTTGAAATTTTTCTTTTTTCTTCTTCCTTTTTCTCTAATTCGTTTACTATTGAAAATACCCGACTATGAAAATTTGATGATTTTATTATAATTATTATTTTAAGTTAATTGTGATTTAAATGTATAACACATAAGCGTATATGAATTGAATTTGTGTATAGTATATATGTATAGGTGATATTTGTATTATCAATTTATTTATATTTTGTGTATGCTTGTGTTATGTAATGTTTTAAAATTTTTAAAATATATATAACTTTGTATATAAAATAAATACATCACTTTCTACTCATATTCCGTCAAAATTTGGTAACTTAAACGCCTAAATATGAAGTCATTAAATATTTTGGTCATTTTATGGACTTATGCTATATAATTATAATGGTAATATATCTATGTCATGAAACACAGCATAGCAAATATAAAACTAGAGGAGGATGTGAAATTTTAAGCAAGAAAAAGGTGTATGATAATGAAACTCAATACATTTATATACAGGTAGAAAAGGTATTAAGATATGATAGTAGATTTGCAAATGCTCTTACAATATTTTTTACTGATATAGAGATCTAGGAAAAATTTTGTAAAATCTCTGGTATTCAATCTACAGATATCAAATCAAGTGAAGCCTTAAAGATCTTAATTGGTAGCGTAGGGATAAAACAAGAAAGCTTCGTCCATCCGACAGTTATATGATATTTTTCAATTTATAATAGTTTATAAGTTGTAAAAGGAAATAATCTTCGCTCGACGGACTCTTCTATAAAAAGACAAGTCTCCAGATCTATCCTGTAAATATCCATCGCCGTCATCATAATCAGAATCAGAATTTATATTTTCTAAATAGCGAAGTCTTCTGTGTTCTTTGGCTGCTAATTTTAACTGTGGATCACATCCTTGTATTCTATCAGCTGGCGCGCAAACATTACTGTCTTCATCATAACCCATGTATTTTTCACAAACATGACGACGTGGTACTCCGTAATTACAGCTATAATAAACTTGACAGTCTGTAGGTGACCTGCAAGTAAGAAACTACTAAGAATTCCATAAATTCACTGTATAGGTGCCGGATTTATCACATAATGGGGAGAGGTGTTCAGACCAGCGCCTTTAAACTGCATTTTCACCTTTTCTGTGCGAACTTCTCCCACTAACATAACCAAATTGGATTCTCCTACTGCTGTGTTAAACGACTAAAAATGATAAAAATGATAATTAGCCAAAAATTGCGCTGTTATGTATCTTCTGTCTCCTACTTTTACCATATAAAAATTACCACTAAACCTATTCTTGGTCAATTCGTTACTAAGTCCGAAACAATTATTAAGTTTAAAATTACGATATTCATATTAATTAATATGACATTAAACTGTTAGTTACACCACTATTACGCATTTTAAGTTTTCTAAAGAAAGAGAGGAACGGGCTCTATGATAAAATTCCAATATCCTCAGGGATATACAACTGAGAAATCCTTTGTGGGGATGTTTTTAAGGAATATTTATTCATAAGATTTGTTGAACCAATTATTATATTTCTTTGTGCTCGTGCTACTGAAAGACTAACCACTTCACATATTACCGCTTCACCATTGTCTAAGGGTACTCAAAATATTACTAGCATATGCTTAACTGTTCCTACTTCATTTTTTATGTAATTATCAAAATTTTGTCCTAAAATTATAATAATATTTTAAGTTCTGGCTGAGTGTCTTGTGCTTATTGCATTAATCTTTATTTAACAATATAAGTATATATAAGTATATTTGGTAGTATATTATCCTATTTTAATTGATGGTGAAAACCTTACCGAAAAAAATTATATCTTCTCTTATCTGGACACACGATACCAGCGTAACCTGCATAAAACAAAAAATATTTTTCGACATATACTACTTATTTTATACCTTGGTATCAAACAATTCAACTATTTATATATTTATCTACCTTCAGCATCACATTCCGGGACTTTATGAGGCCAATCACACCGTAAGTTGTCTGAACTGAATGCAAGGCCGTTAGGACAGTTAAAGTCGTAACCAACACCAAATTCGCATATCCTGAAACTGCTACAGTTATATTTATCTTCAAGTTTGAAATAACCAAATTCACGTGGGCATTCTCGTGACTGAAATGCAGCTAAAACAAGAATAATATGTCATTTTAATAAAATCAATTCACATTATTAATTTTTTAACAATTTAAATAAATAAAAAAAAATAATTATATTTTCTTATAAATAAAACCTACGTGACATCTTGTTTTTGCAGGGGACATCAAGGGAATATTGACAGGGCATACTTCTTTTACTCTTTTTGGTATCAAAATGTAATCCATCCAGACACTGCAAACTAGTAGCAACACCATTCTGTAAAAATTATTAAAATTTTGTATTTTTTTAATAATATAATGTCAGTGAATATAATACTAAATTAAAAATTAAATGTTTAACTGTTTTATTGCTAAAAAGATATGTAATGTAAACGATATCTATGTAAAATGGAAAAAAAACTTTGAAGAACACTGGACGGTACTGCGTGACAAGTTCAGGGGTGCTTTATATACTGAGCTAGTAAAAAAAATAAACTTTTTTTAAAATATGTCGGTTTGACATATTTTAATGCACACACTCACTTTGCATTCAATATATTCGTCACAGGTTTCAGGAAGAGAATATCTCTCATTTTTCTCCGTACAATTGTAATTATTTTGTGTTATTTTAATAAATGATAACTGATAATAATACAACCGATCTTCAGTATTATATTCATCGTTAATATGAATATATATCGAAGAGTTTTCTGTATTAGGTACCGCAGTGGTCTCAGTTTCTTTTATGGTTAAAGTGCTATTTTCAATATTATCTTTTAAAGTTGTTATAGTTGCACTAGTACTGCTAGCATTAGTTAAATTTGTATTTTCTGTTTTTGTTAACGTGTTGTTGTATGGAAGTGTATGTTCCGTAGTGGTTTTGACATAATTTTCGGTGTGGTAGATCCATTGCGTCCTCACGTAGCCTGAAACATAGAAATAATATGTAAATACGCAAATGTACCATAGAAATATCTCTTTATATTTTGTTTATTTGGATTGGATGGATAGATTTTTGCTTCACTCTGCATAAAGCAGATAAGCAGAGGGAACTGTAGAAGTTGCAGGACTGGTCTTAAGATAGTTCCTTTCGTTCCGCCTTTCAAGGCATAATGTGTTGAGTGCTGGAATTTAACGCCGCGGATTTCAATACCTCTTGTTACTAGAGCGATGAAATTGAAAATAATTCATTCTCCCCGAGTGGAAATTAAATCCACATACCGACGCGCTTACAAGCAGAGGCTATGATATACGCTGGTTATGCTTTCGAGCCACGAAAGTCCTCGTCGACAGTAATCATTTCACTACGATTTATTAACTTACTTAAATGAAGGGTCATAATAGATGAATTTCGCTTAAGGCACGTATGAACTACTGTTTATACTCTATAATTTTACAAAGTTGCATAATTTCATAATTATTAGTTGCATTGACGTCATCGAGGTGGAATTAATTAAATTCTATTAAAATAGGATTAGGATTTAAAATATGTATTCATAATCTATATTATTTTCTGTCGTGAACAATTCCCCAGTCTCTTTGTGTTAATATGCGTTTATATATATTATTTGTTAAGCTTAGTAGTTGTTACCGAAGTGCCGATACATAACATATTTTTCCTTATAATATCATATAAGTCACGTGTCTAAGTTTGATAGGGTAAAATAATAATCATAGTGTTTTAAAGCAATGTTATACTTGTTTCGAATGCATATATATACATGTATACATAGGTATATATATAATTTGAAAAATATACTCACAAACTGCATATATAAACACTATTCCTAATAAAATTTTCATTGTGAACACTGCACAGTCCATTGGCGTTTAAGCCTGAAGTGACTCGTCTCATAAAAGTTGGCCTAAAGGAAAATAACTATATTATAACTCGTATGTATTGTTTTTTTTTGTATATCATTCTAAAAATTTTTAGTTACAAACAAGTCTTACTTTGTACTTCTTTAATTTAATAGAAGGGATAAGCATATGAGGTGTCGAGATTAAAAGAGGTTTTTTCTTTATCAAGTGTCAAAATATGACATTTTAACAGTATATAATAAAAATACAAAGCCTTTGGCTAAACCAGTAATTGAATCAAATTGAGCACAACGAGCATTTTTAAATGAAGCAGGTAAAGGCAGTAGCAGCAGGCAGACAACAAAATAATTTGTTTGCGGATTTCACCTGCATCATTTAAAAATGCTCAATGTGCTTATATAAAAAATATTATGTATGTAAATATTAAAATATGACGATAAGTTTATTATTAAACTTTATGAACAAAAATTAATTGAATACTGCCACAAGAACACAGCTAAGTAGTTTAGTTTATTTGGAATTCAAAAAACAAGGCCAAGCGGATATTTTCCTGTTTCTTTTAGCTGTAGACATAATAAAAACTATAATTTTGATCAGTAATATTTTATTTTATATTTATATATGTGTATTTCTATATACATGAATATGTGCTTGTATTAAATATGGGATTGAAAGCGTAGTACATATTATGATGATAGCCACCATCTCAATATATTTATCTATATTTAATCTTCGTTAGATCTTCTGAAGTTTTGTAATCTTTAGTAATATTAGTTTTAACCATCTCCCGTGTTGTGCAGTAAATCATTGTCTGTTGCGTGTCCAACATATAGTGTCACAGTTTAGCTTGTCTAGCCAGAGGAAGTGGAAATATTTTAAATATAATAATTCTCTCCAGTTGTGGTCGAATTTATAACGATCGCGGAATGTCTTACAGTGAAACACTATGCGCCAGAGCAGATCTAGTCTTTGATTTCCTCACTTTGTTCAGTAAACATATTTATTCCTACAGAGTAATTGCAGACGCCTATGCTGATCCTTTAACCCACAATTAGTACGTATAAATAAATATTTTTTTCAATAAATTAATTTAGTCGTTGAAGTTTAAAAAAGTATCAACTTTCCTAATCTCTGCAACAGTTATAATAAATTCGTTGTAAATGAGCTGATTGTATTTCTATAATGAATGCTGCACACGTACAGTGTAGATCAACTTCCTTATCTCGGGCCGCTACCTCATCAACATGCACTGTGCGCGTTGTCTGGATTGTTGCGGTAATTTGGGATTTCGCATTACATTTCAATTTTAAACGTTATTGGTCACAATTGTTTTTTTTAATAATTTGAAAGATCAAATTATAATTATACCTAACTAAGAAATTACGCTCATCTTAATTCTTCTTCTTCTTCTTTTAGGGTTTTTTAAAATTTATTTTGTTTTATTCTTCCCCTCGCCCAACCCTCTAATATAAAACGTGATCAAAATTACTTTAATGGTAATAATACAAGCTATTCTTCATACAACAATAATATTTTTTTATAAAAAAGTTAAAAAAAAAACAATTATTTGGTTTTTTATTTAAATATTGTTTATGATTGTCATATCATATGGGTGTACAATAAAGAGAATATCTATCTATCGATCTGTTTGCTAACTTTCAAAGGCCTGCTCATCATCATCTTCCACAAGCCTCTATCTTTCGCCGTGTTGGCTCATGTGCCTCCAGCAACTGCTTTGCGTTTTGTGCGGGCGTCCGTCTTTCCTGCGCTCGTAAGGTAAAACCCAATGCGATAGATATGTTCCATATTCCCTTTCCTCGTGTGATGTAACCAGATCATTTAATTGTTTTGACGGTAACAGTAATATCTTTTGTTTGGATATGTTTATTTCTTAATACTGTCCTAATATTGTTCTTCATTTGTAATACAATAATTTCATATAAAATTAAATTGTAATTGCTATTTCCATATAAGTATTTTTATTCTTACTATAAATTCTAGCTTCATTAAAAATGAAAAACAAGTGAATATTATCAATTTTTTATTTCCAATTACAATGTTACCTGTAGACTTTTATGAAATTCACATACAAGGTAAAATTCTTAACTACCTTATTTAGTACACATTGATAAATACATTTTCATAAATGATCACATTGAGAGACTGTTTATAGGTTATTGCACTTACACTAATAGGCAAACTTGCCCGACAAGTGAAAACTCACCACATGCGTATACCATAACCGAACCCCATTTATATTTAGCCTATAAATAAACTAAAGTATAATCAAAAGAATAAAATACAGTCATATATTTTAAATTAGAACTAAGAAGTAGATCTAAAGCGTATGTATAAGTAGATTGAACCGCACAAAATGATAGATGAGCTTATTTTTTAATAATAAAATATCATAGTTTTAATGATGGTTATTTTTATGGCAAAAAAATTATACTGTAACATCGTTTTGTTAAAAAGTATTATATAAGATAACACTTTTAAGCAAATTACATTGGAAAACAATATATATGCTTTTTTGTGTCCAAATTAATATAATAATTAATAATTAAAGTTTATGTCGCACAGAATAAATCTAATCTTTGTTAAAAAACTATATTTTTTTTTACTTGTAAATATGACATTTAAAATTAAACGTCATATTTAAAATTGAATTTAATTTGGAAATTTAAAACAATCTACAAATATAAGAATGGACGTAAATGTTCTCCAGGCACACTTGTAAATATCGATTACCATTATACTGACATAAAACTGTTTAACACCAATGATGGCCCTAAAAATTGCTTAAAAATAGCAGTATGCAGAATTTTTCTATCATTACAAGCTAAATTAAAACTATTTCTTACACTATTTCGAACGTGGTGAGTTTAATCACTGTTATAAAATTATCATCACTAGAGCCATAAGGCTCGTAATTTTACAACTAGCATGTAGGCTGTATATAAACTTTGAACATTCATATCAAAGTCACTTAAATCTATATATGTAAAATAGGCATAAATAACCTTACAACAGTACTATAAATGTTGATTTATATACGCACTTTTTGGAATCTCGTTGCAAGCGAATATGAACTTACGTAGGTACGGTTATTGGCTTAAGAATGCTATTACATATAGTTAAATAAAATGCACATCAGGAATAGCTCGTACGTTATACGATTAAAATGTTCTAACATAAAATTATAGTCACCCTAAATATCTTATAGAGATTTTGATTTCTAATATATTATGTTAGCTAAGTAAAAGAAAACTAGAATAGTCAATAAATCACTAGTTATCGTAAAGAAGCACTTAAATGTAAGAGTCAAGTGTGTCTTTACTTGCACCGAATACGTAACGAGAGTTACATAAAAGCAAATAATTATATACAACTTAAATCTATGTTTATCTGACTTCAATTGTTTTTCAATATAGGCCTCATGTAGGAAGAACAGTCTAGGAAATTCGGTTTGACCATACTATGAAATCGGAATAGCGTATGATTAATACAATACAAAATACAATTTTAGTATAAACGTACAGGCACTGTGTTACTCGCTTTAAAAGTCAGTGACACGGATTCGAGGATTTTAATGAATATTGTCTACATTAATTATATACGAATAATAGTGATATGTATAGTTCCGAGTCGACGCTGTCGGTAAAGGTCTAAAAAATAGAGGCGGATGTACGCACCCTGTAAAGCAAATGTTGGCAGCACTGCTTTCCGTTATATTAAAAACGACTGTTTTTACAAAATCGATACCTTGTTGTTTATCGATATTCGATACTTTTTTAAGTCTTTGCAAATTGCAGTTTTAAGTTAACCCTGCTACCTTAATCACAGCGCACATCCATTTCGTGTACCAAATAATGTTTTGAGCTGTGGCATAATAATCGATTTAATATATAACGATTGTTTGCCAGCTATTGCGTCCCTCTTGGCATTTTTCACAAAATGTTTTATACCAGGCTTGTGTATGAGGAACGCGTTGTTTAATATCATGAAATCATAGTCCTTAACACAGAGGATGTAACCCTGTAAGATTAAAAAATACGTTTAAATATTGTAAAAATAATAACGAATGAATGAATAAATATATGTTTTAATAATATAATTTATTGTATGTTGTCTTGGAGTACACATTGCATGCGACGAATGAGAATTACTAGAAATTCGTTTACGTCGTCGAGGTGAAGTTGAAACGATCTCTTATTTATATATTAATTTTATATATAATATTTACTTAATTTTTTTTTTAGCTTCACGCTTTATCCCGCACATGGCAGGGTAGGCAGAGGGAACTGCAGGGACCATGGGAACCTAGTGTTAAGACACTCCGTTGCTTAGTCCCTGCTTTCTCCGTCCCCGTTTTCCGCCTTTTTCGAGGCATTGCGTGTTGAGCGGCGGAATTCAACGCCGCACTTTGCCTAGTTTGCCAGAGCGAAGAAAATGGAAATAGAAAAATCCATCTCCTCCGACTGGGGATCGAACCCAGAAACCGTCGCGTTACAGGCAGACGTTGCGCCTCCGCGCCACGACGGTCCTCAATATTTAATTAATATTTCTTTACTTTTAAAAATTGTTTTTTTTTTTTAATTTTTAATGTCTATGTACTTATTTTATTACCTGCGTCATTTTATCTTTCTTGCCTTCCCAGCTGAGCCGCTCATCGTAATATGGGTCTTGATGAGTTCCTATAAATATAGGCTCCCAATGCACAAACTGCCTGTGCCGCTTTCCGACGTGGAATATGTCCATTTCTAAAAATATAATATATATACATTAATAAATGAATCATATTATACTTATAGTATTAAGTTCTTACAATAGTTTCAAATAAAACTTAATTTTTCTGTCTCTTTAAAAATTAAGCACCAAGTAAAGATTCATTTGAAAATAACCTTTTTTTTTTTTGTAAAATTTATTTGTAATATTTTAACGCATGTCATTAAGGTATTTAATATTTTTTTAAATAATATTTAAGTGCAGTTTTGTATATTACCGATATTCATATAAATAAAAAACAAAGTGTGATATCCAATAATACAATATATGTATACTATTGAAAAACTAATATTTGTTTATAATAAATAAACAATTTACATAGCAATTATGTAGTAGCGGTAGGTAAGCGAATTTGCAAATTGGCGTAAGAATAGAGCCAACCAGCTTGTACGTCGCGGTCATTGAACCATAATACGCAATTAGAATGCCCCATACGACCACTCTATGCTCTTTATGGCATAAATAGCTCACGACCGACACTGTGAGATTAATTGGCAATGCATCGTAATTAAACAAGCGTATACGAATCGACCTTGTTTCAAAAAACTGCAGTCTCACCCTTTTATATCGCTATAAATGTGGCGGACGTCAACATATACACATTCTCATTTTCGAGGTGACTGCACAAAAAAGTAATTTTCTGTTACTTTTGGTAATACATATAAATAAAACGCGACATACTAAGACATTAATCTGAGGGTCTCTTTAATAATGTACGTATAAGGTGTAAATAAGTGACTTAAATGGTTTAGACGACCGTTCGTGGTGCAGAGGTGTAGCGTTTACCTGTAAACGCGACGGTTTATGGGTTCGATTCCCACTCGGGGAAGATGGAGTTTTCTATTTCCATTTTCGCTCTGGAAACTAGACAAAGCGCAGTGTTGAGTTCTGCCACTCAACACGCAATACCTTGGAAAAAGCGGAGAGCGGGGACGGAGAAAGCAGGGACAACGGAGTGTCTTAACACTAACCTATGCAACAACTAAAAGCATTGTGGAGTACAACTTGAAGATGGCCATAAAAGACAGGAACGCAGCGGTCACAACTTCAATTATAGCGGACATGCCCTAATATTTATGATATAAGTCGCATCAAAGCTTATTTTTTTTTTGTCATTATTGTGTAACACTATCAAGTGACCTTAATTTATTATAAAATTTAATTTTACTTAACCAAGGATAAAACATATAAACTTGTGTAATTCGTTTATCAGCCATAGCCTTAGTTCTAAGTAATATTAAATATAAAAAAAATGTAAAGATTATAATAGATGTTCATTATGATAAATATTAATTCTATGTATTAATATAATCAATATTTGTAATAAGAATATATAGTGTAAGTTAAAAAAGGGTACGGACCAAGTGTCTGTAGAGCTATTTTGAAATAAAAAAAAAAAAAAACACTAACCTAGTGTTAAGACACTATTGTTCCTATGTTTCCTGCAGTTTCTTCTGCTTACCCTGCCATGTGAGCGTAAAAATGGTTTTTTATTAGAAACACTTACGGTTAGTCTCTGGTGCGTTCATCCATTGCTGCCCCTGGGGGATATTGTGACAATTGGGACACACAAACTTGTGGAACGGAATGGCAGTTTTGTTGGCCAACATCGTTTGAAGCTCTGTTTTTGTCGATGGCACCTAGAAACAAATTTTTAAGATAAAAGATATATATTATTTATTTAATATCTTAATAAATTAGATATGAAAAAAGCTAAAGTTCAGGCATTTAACTAATTGCAAATAGATCAATACAGTAATAAAAAAGCTCTTTTTAACAAACTACTTACTTGAACTTTGGCACCGACTTCAAATATGCTTATGGGAAACACTCTAGGTTTAGTGGAAGTGCTTAATGGCTTAGCGTTTCTGGCAATCATATTTAGGAACCTGGGTACTAAATTAGGACTAGGATATAGCTCTATGTCAGATGGCAATATAAAGTGAGTAACTGCAGCTTCTCTAGCGATGTTCCGTGCCACGTTTACTGGGTACAGGAGATTTTTCGCTTTCATGTACGTTGAATTTGCGTTGACATTGTAGGGTGGTTTCGCCGTACAGTTGTATGGTGTTTGGAGGAAGGTGTCTGGATTTGGTATCTGGAAACAGTTTATAATATTTATTATTACAATTTAATAATACATATTTAATTTATTTTAATCTGTAGTATATTGTAACGATATTTTAATTTTAAGAAAGTGAGTAAGTTAACCTCGCCCTATGAAAAACGAATTATATAAATGACATAATTATTATTTTAAATTAATTTTAATTGTCTTTTATAACAAACTTACCGAACTCGGTATATGCTTATGAGAAAAGAAGACGTGGAATGTGACGAACTGCTTGATGAGCTCGTTGCCCAGGCAATCTCGCAAGTATCTGATGCTGTTCACCGTTGGGCCCATGTCTGCTCCCGGTGCGTGAATAGCAAGACTCACCGGTGCCATCCATCTGCAAATAATATAACAACTTTTAACTATATTGTTAAAGGCAAACACAATTAAATAAATCGATTTAACCACAATATAATACTATTCAAAAAGATAGTACTAGATTTATCTACTCTTAAACGTATAGACAAATCCAATCCTATCTTTTTGTCTGTCTAGATCGAAAAATCATGAAAACATGAAATAAATATATAGCCCAGTGTAGAATTAGATCAATCTTTGCCATATATTGTTCCTTAAATTAATGAACCGAATATATAATGCGACATTACATACGTGATATATCATATATTTGATTATACCTGTCTATGACAAGTTTCTGAACCCAGATAAACAAAGGTATGTATATCTCTTTATTCGCATAACAATAGACAACGTATTTTTTGCCATATTTTTTTAAGATTTTTAAAAGGTCAACTTGAAATAAATCGTTTACAATGTTATGAAATTCGGGAAGATTAAATTCCTTTACTATTTCTTATATCATTGATGATAACATAATAAGTAGTGAATGAATTTTGAAAGATGGCAGTTATACGTTGATAAGATAAAAACACAAAAGCTGAACGGTGGAGCCCGAAGGTGGAAGACAAAATCATGGGATCCTGATTAGTAAACCCATTGCCATTTCTTCTTATATTTTCTTTCTTAATATATTTATTTACTGCTGCAGGTAAAGGGGATCTGACGATGGAACTCGGACGTATAGTAAGGATGACGAGTTTTCCTTACATATAATTTATTATCTATATTATCTTAAGATGACCAGATCATTCACTTTTAAAATATAAATCTAATTATTTTTAAACACTTTCAGATAAACGGCAAGTTTTAGTGAATGTCGAAAATTTAACCAGCTTTTTTTCAAGTCATCTTATAAGTCTCTACGTTCCGTTACAAATACACAAAAGTGGGGCAATTTTAATTATTTTAATTTTAAAATATAAACTTGTTGGAGCGGAATAAGCTGTCGTGACTGGAAAGGAATCAATTTTGTTTTAATCAATATAATGTTGTCAGACCCAGGTGAGTAAGCTCGCGTGTCTAAAGACATTTACGCCTGTTTTAGGTCGCTAGAACATCGTCAACAAACTACGCCTATAGCCATCTGATTGGTAAAAAGTTAGAACCTAGTCTTGTAAGTTCACAATCTCTTGTAAAGACTTAACAATAATACTGTTATTAAGTAATCTATAATAATTGTTAAGTAAACATTGGCGAGAGAAGGCATGTGCCTGTGGTCGTCTTTTATCCCTAAAAGGTACTTTTTAACAATATTGTAAATATATAGTTAATAAAAACTTTGAAAAAAATTCTGCCTACTCGCTATGACGCTATCAGAGTCACGGCAAGCGTTTAAAGTAATGGCAAACGATAATTCAAGTGTTTATGATCTATAAAAGAACTGCGAAGCTAAGCGTCGTCAAGCCCGTATTGATGGGGTCAGCCGTAAAGGGGTGAAGTGTGCATCATCGCGTTTTCAGGTCACGAATTTCCAGAAGACACGGAACATTGACAGCTTTGTTTACATAATATGTGTCTATCAAAAAATTAACAATTAATCACTATTTATGCAATTAACAATTAATCACTATTTATGCAATCGAAAATACTTGTAATTGGAAACTGATCATATTAAATAAATATTACCTATAGATGAACTAATGTAAAAAAAATTATGTAAAGCCCCATCTAATATTTATACTAATAATTTTACCCACAAACCGCCGCGTTTACAAGACACTGCACCTCTGCGCCACGACGGTCCAAGTAATAAGATAATAAGGTATATTTTTAAGAGTAATTTTGACTTAAATAAACAAGGAATGTTTGGATAAATGGCAAATATTGAGAATCGTACTCGTACAGTCATAATAATTATAATGTATTTAAGTTTCAGTCAACGTAATGCACCTACTAATATCAAATGTAAATTCTCTTCAAATATTTAGCCTACACCAAGGATGTTATATAAATAGAATTCAACAGTGTTGTTTGTAAGATGATCCGCTTTCCTGTTTTGAAACATTCGCACAAAGATGGCGTTGTTTTGCGTATCTTTACCTATTATGGAGTTTCTTGGATATAGTGCATAACAAAAATGCTTAACGTCAACATTTCATTGTAAATATCGGGAAAAAAAAACTATTATTGTTTTTTTTTTACTTAAGGATTGTATAGTTTTCGGAAAATGAATTTTAAAATAGTTTTAATAGATTTAGGTTTTTATCAATCAATTTACATTTTCGTATTATTTATAATAAATATGTATATATGAAGGTATCTTTTTCGATATAAAAAGATAAGGTAGAAAAGGATGCAACTAAGCGTAATAACAAAAAGCAACACAGTGAAATATCTTAAAAAGCCGTAGTTTTTATTATAGAAAATGAAAGATATGAGAAACATATATTATATAAGCCGTATAAACTTTGCGCAATGTATAAAACGCTTGAAGCGATCTTACAACGATATCGACAATGCAAACATTTCGCTAATACATATTTGCAAAAGCGTCGACGACATTTTCTGCGGCAAACAATTTCGCCTCTGCACACTTTCGCAGCGTAATACTAGAAATTATTACTAAATAATGATATGTGATTACCACTGGGTACAGAGGATATATAAATGCGCGTATTTCTTATTAATGAAAGGGAATTCTCAGAAACTAAGATACTATTACTTCTGTACTTATATACGAATCATTATTCAACATGCGTAGTCTTGAAAACGGAGAGCGGAGAACGGAGTGTTTTGACACAAGTGACAAATAAATAATTTATCATTCTTGTTACTCGTGAGCTCGATATTGATATAAAATAATTTCCATAACTATTTCTGACCTTTATTAGAAAATAAAATTTGAGTATTACATAGATTTTTAAAAGGTTAAGATGTTTTTAACCACGTCACATAATTTTATGTTTGTGAATATTATGTAAAAGAAATATACACTCTGTCTATTTGTAAGCGTTAATAACGTAGTTCCTTAGTTTCTATAATTACAGTAGAAATTAGAGGCTAAAAGTGAAATAACAGGAAGCAAGTAAAAAAATTAAAAGAAAATGCTATGTAAATTGTTTAATAATATCTTGTAGACAGGCACGGGCTAGCAAGTCTGCAATATAATTAGTCAAGTACACAGGTGGGGTGAGGGTTATGTTGCTATAGCTATTTAAACATTGGTGTATACAGCGTGGGGCATAGCTGTTAGATCAATAATCCGCACCTTACTCATTTCTTGAACTGTTTGAGGGTTGACCATATATTTATAATTATAAATATTTGTTTTTTTAAGTTTTCTTATCAAACAAAAAATACCTTTAAATGTGTTATTTTATATATACTGTGATATTATTCTGTGATTTTTGTAGAAATTAACGAAAATAATTTTATTTTTCAATAGAAATATATAGGTCTACAGTGTCATAAATAACGTATAGTATATACTATAGTGAAAATATATATATATATTTTTTATTATGTAATAATTACAAGCAACTGATTTGGAAAATTGGTTAATTTGAATTGGATTTAATGATGAAAGAATTTTAGAAATAAATGTGATGGAAATATACATATCTACTACAAGATTGAATACAATTTGAATAATATCGTGTTTATCGCAGTACGAATGTGTTTATTGCAACGATTACTTGTAATATTACATTACTAATTTACTCCATGATGGAAAATGATAGCGTTTTTCTTTAGCTTATGATAGAATCCTCCTATTTTCTGCAGCAAAATCTATAATGGATTTAACTCCCGTATTTCAAAACTTCGATGTGTTTCATAAATGTTATTAAAATTTTATTTTTTTTTGTTTTGTTCTTATAACTATATACAGATGTATATAGTTATAAAATAAAAAATTAACGCAAAATTTGACAAAATTCGAGGATATTGAATAAGATATTTATTAGTTTAACATTTTTTAATAATTTTAAACAATTTAATAAGCATACTATGAGGTACTGTATAGTGATACAAATAAAATTATTTATAATAAACAATAGATTTATACATATAGATTTATACATTCACAATTTTTGTAAAAATATCAAAAACGTATTTTAGTGAAACAGAGTGTCATGACACTAAGTTCTTATGGTTTCTGCGTTTTAAATGAGTGATTTTCTATATTATGTGACAATTAAATGTAAATTGCACACATAGATATAAAGCTTACAAAAAATGTTTAACCGAAACTGTTACATATACAAAGCTTAGAAAGGTGCTAACAATATGTTAATAGCCGATCTTTCAAAATAGATCTAAATATACACGAAAAGTAAACCATGTTTTTAAAAGGTTAAGAAAATAATCAGTTCACACGACCCTTGGTTAGCACTCGATGCGCTCGTGGGATCCACAGTAGAGTCAACAAGGCTATGTTTAAGCATCTGACCATTGTTTTTAAAACAATAACACGAACTATTCGTATATGAATTAGAAGGTTTATTTAATTTTCTAAACTAAGTAGCGTAAACAGGGATCGTTAGGCTATTTTTGTAGGCAAAGGCAAAAAACTTTTTAAAGAAGCCGAAGAGGTTAAATTGGAATACAGAAGGCATGTTGACATCTTTACATTATTAAGAATAAAAGCTATGACCTAAAGTTTTACAGATTAAACGATTTACTACTACACAACTACACCAGCTGTCATAAGCTATTATATTATGATGAGATATTCAAAGAACGAAACGGAACACGAAAGGGGGAAGGTACGTGTACGTGAGAAATATTTAAAAAAACTAAGTTAAAACATGTTTACAATAGAAATAAACTTAGCATTCGTATGTTGTGAACAGTAAATCTTTTGTTATTGTTATGTGCAATGGATGCAATTACGCGGTGCGTACACTCAAATGATGATACAACTTTACAATTAACTTTATAACGTGACACAATGTAAATTTTTATGCGGCACAGCAGGTTTTATTTTCGCTTGAATTATTGATTAATATTTTAAACATAATATAATTTTATTTAACAATATTTTTTTTAGCTTCACGCTTTATCCCGCATATGGCAGGGTAAGCAGAGGGAACTGCAGGAACCATTGGAACCTAGTGTTAAGACAATCTGCTTAGTCCCTGCTTTCTTCGTCCCCGCTTGTATAATAACATATTTCTAATACAGATCTGAGTTATCTGTATTAGTATAAAGCATTTAACATCTTAGGTAAAAGACATTATCCATTTTGATCCATTTATTATGAAAATAAGCGTAAATTTTAGTTGTACCTATAGATACAACAAAAAAATATAAGTAGTGGAATTCGTCCACAGGTGTATGTTCGAATTAAACTACGTTTAATTTTTTGTTTTAATATTTTTCTTATTATGTGTGTGAAAACTATACAAAAAATATAGTTTTGTGTGTCAATTCTTTTTATTAGGCATTCAATGTGCATACTGTGCTCAGATAACCTCATTCCACTTAAACATTTCAGATACTTAAATATGTCAGAATGCATTCGTAAGTATTCATGCAATAAGTGACTAATAAAATCTGATGTTTAAACGCAGTTGTGGATTACATTACGCATTGTAGATAGTTGGAAATAGAAATTTTTATTTGAAAATCCTTGAAGGAAAAAGAAAAACAAATTATTCAAAATATAGTTCAAAGTTTAGACTTTGAATTATACCTCACATAGGTGAGAAAGCAAAGTAAAGTGAGAAGCAAATCTCGCAACAGTCAAAACATTAAACAAATGTAGCGATTGTGGGTTGTATTCCCACTTGGGAAAATAGATTATTTTAATTTTTTTGCTCTGGTAATGAGACAAAGCATGGCATTGAGTTCTGTCACTCAACACGCACTGACTGGAAAATTAAGCATAATTTGGAGAATGGAGTGTCGGAACATTCACTTTCTTGTTCCTAACATGCTATAGGCTTACGAGAAAAAATAATAAAGTTATATTTTTTATCTATATAATATAATAATGAGATCGATTTACACATGCATTAAGCGCGCAATTTCTTATTATTCAAGACAGTGGAGCCATAAATCCATTTAACACCGATAGAGGTTCAATTGTCAATGCCATCACGTAACAGTGATAGCAACTCCCTACGGCCGGCGCCTAAGTCGGACGTTTAAATATTAGTGCGTATGTGAAATAAATTAGCCTATGTATTCATATATCATATAATAAAAATGCCAGAATAACCCAGATTTAAAAAACACATGTGGTTAAAGAAAATTTTAAAGAAAAATATCGGAATATTGACCTAATCTAGTCTTCTTCATCTAAGATTACTCTCTTTTTGAAAAAGATTTCTATCTTAGGTAGGCAGATTTTTTTTATAACAATGTTAGTTAGTTAAACTACCTGTACACTTTTTACTTTACATTTTAAATATATTTACCAGACCTCCTGTTATAGTGTTCATAACCATAGCTGTTCAAACACGTCCCGACTACAAAATGGCTTTATGAACAACTATCGTAGTATAGATGAACAATAAAGCCTTTATTAGTTGTAATAAGTTTTGCTATTAACATTCACAATATTTATCAAAACAAGAGAAATGACCAATATATATGTACTAGTGAATTCCTGCGCACATGTTTTTTTATTAGGTTAACACTTTTTAGGGACGGTTAAGTTACAAATATTTTTTTGTTAAAAGACTTTTTGAGAGTGACATAAATTGCGAGCAAATGTTTTTCAAGCAAATCCAACTGGCTGACGTGTAGAATTTTTTAATCAGTTGAACTGTTCAAAATACATTTTTCACCCATCCGCCTTTTTGAGATTTTTAAAAATGTCGCCTCTTTAAATGTGTACAATTAAAACGCTTCCATAGATAATATATAATGAAGATGTAATGTAATACTTAGTATTTTTCTTAAAATTCCATACCTTCTTTTATAACAATCATAGAATTTATATAATATATTTCGTAGTGGGCGTAATATTTTTCATTGTAAACTTCAAATATTTGCTCAGTACGTATTTTTGTGACAGTGCGCAAACTGATAAGATAGGATGTTGTAACCTTTAAACGTTATTGTATCTTGTGTAGTTACAAATGCTAATTTAACATTGAGTATATTATATTTATGCATTAATAGAAAAATCTAGTACCTATAAGATATCGAATCGCCGAGGTACTTGAAAATTTACAAAAACTACTTGTTACTTTGAAAAAACTTGAACGAAATAGGGTTCCATAAATCGATAGTAAAAACGGATTAGTGTAGTGAGTTGGCATGAATGATGGATGGGGCCGAACCCCCTAAGCTTTTTCAATGCCTTTGGGAATGCAATTTTAAGTATGAGAATGTGGTATAAATATAAAACACTGTTCAATATGCTGTGTTGATAGCATTGCAAAACTATGTTCATAGTTTTGCTTAGTAAAATAGTAAATTACATTTATTAATAAAAGTAGAATAGAATTCAATTCAAAGACGAAACTCATGACCAACTTTACTAAGCCAAAAATAACAATAGAAAATAACTCATTAGAATATGTTGATTATTACGTTTATTTAGGAAAGCAAATAGGATTTAACAGAGATAACAACGAACTAGAACTGGAGAGGAGAGTTAAACGTACTTGGAATAAGTATTGGAGTTGCAAAGAGATATTTAAAAGTACTATGCCCATCACGATAAAGAAAAGAATTATGGACTCTTGCCTGATTCCCTGTCTGACGTATGCATGCCAGACATGGAAGTTTACCAATAAAATAAAAAATAAAATAACCACATGCCAGAGAGGAATGGAACGCAGTATGTTAAACATTAAGAGAGTGCAAAAAATAAAACATACTAAAATAAGGTCTGAAACAAAAGCTATAGATGCACTTAGCTACAGCCAAAAGCTAAAGTGGAAATGGACTGGCCATATTGCACGTCTTAAAGACCATAGATGGACGAAAACTGTAACGCTATGGAAAGGCCCATCGGGAAAACGATACAGAGGCAGACCATATACTAGATGGGACGACGATATTAAAAAAATTGCTGGTTCACAGTGGCAACAAACAGCCCAAGACAGAGAGAAATGGAAAGCTTTGGAGGAGGCCTTCACCCGAGGGGGGTTCCAATGAAATAGTACAAATATAAATTACCTACCTACAAGAATATGTTTTATAATACAAAAATAAGTTAAGACTAGTAGTATAATTAGAAAAGTAATTGTTTTTTTAACTACATTAGACAAGATAATTTAGTGTAGTTACATACATATTGTTTTAGATTTTGTACTGTATTTTTATTGTTAAATATGTAGTTTATAGGTAGATATAGAATTGCTTATTTTTTATTTTAACTTGTAAATAATTTGGAATAAAAGGCTTTTTTATTTTATATATATATATATATATATATATATATATATATATATATATATATATATATATATATATATATATATGTATATATATATATATATATATATATATATATATATATATATATATATATATATATATATATATATATATATATATATATATATATATATATATATATATATATATATTTATATATATATATATATATATATATATATATATATATATATATATATATATATATATATATATATATATATATATATATATATATATATATATATATATATATATATATATATATATATATATATATATATATATATATATATATATATATATATATATATATATATATATATATATATATATATATATACCTATATATAAACAAAAGATGCACCAACGCTTCAACTTCACTATAATCGAGGGAAACGCTAAATAATGAACATTAAAGAGTAATTACCTCAGTTAAGTTACAACTCAAGAGCGGCGTAAGCTAATTGTTGCTGTAAGTCGACAAATGAAGAAAGCAATTCCGAGCACCCTAATAACAAAGCATGCGATATCTCAAAACACCACAATTAAGCGGGGAATTCTCACAAACGATAAATTTAATTTCACGTTCAAGTGCCCGAGCCCGACCTACATGAACGACCGCAGTCGCTATGCGGATAACTGTACAAACATACTGAGATGGTGATTCCGTAATGGGAGCCTGCACTTGACGACTCATCTGGGTTGACCGCAAGGCCTTTCGTTCTCCATGCACCTGTTTATCCAAACTAGTACTATAAGTGCTGCATGTTTATTATGTCGCCGAATTATAAATCATTTCGACCATATTTCAAAATCGATTTTTTATACGAATAACAATATAAAATTTAGTTTATCGCCTAAAAATTAAACACAATAATCGATTTAAACGTAGACAATAACATTAACGATTTAAGAATTTAAAACGATTACGTTATAATTAACTTGTAACTACTAAAATTAAATGTTATAAATAACAATTTGATAATAATGTCTAAAATGCATAATTGGTCTTAATAAGTCACAATTGGTGTGTTGATTTGCACAGGTTAAAAATGTATTAATTACATATCAATAATAAACAATATTCGTATATTTATAATTTTAAATTATAAAATTAAGCTTAAGTTAAAATATCAATATTACGAAAAATGTAAGTAAGGTCTGTTAAATGCCGAAACGGCTCTTATTAACTTTATTACGTACACTTGTACATACTCAAAATATTTTTTATTTCTTTACATCTACACAATCAAATCCATATAATGCCTACGGTTGGTACTTCAACGGTTTCCATCTTGGAGTGAATTATACTCTTACAATTCAAAACCTCATTGAATGCGATTGAGCTATATGCAATGGACTTATGAGTTTCCATAATAGTTTCATGTGTTCTAAAATAATTCAAGAGTATTTGCAGGTAATGTTACGTCATTAGTAATCAGCTATGGCGCATAGAACGGTTGGCCCAGATCGACTTCATTAAAATAAAACATACTTCAATTTCGTGCCATCTCGTGGCGTCTCATTACTCAAAGTCAGCTTTACTCACGCGAACTGCTCCTTAGTTTTCGTATTGCGGTTACTCGATTTCGTCTATTTCTTTGGATCTTATTAATTTATGGTATTTTTTAAATAACTTACACACAACACAACATATTGTACTTGCTAATGATACCATTATTTGTGCCTTTATCGTTATTTTTGGTTTAAATAAATTATGCTGTTAGTAATAAAGTACTGGAATGCCATGGCAAGGAGCATAACTAGGTAGACTCATGCTCTATCAAGTGTGCCCGACTAAGAAGAAGAATTGAATATTTGTTTTAAATATATATACTTCCTAAAAAAAACACTTTATTGTTTTGGTTTATTTCAAATTTAAAACAAGTTTTTAACTTAATAACTTCTTATAATTATTTAGCAATTGTCCAATCAGAAAATAAAATGTTTTTAACCGAAGTTATTTGGCTGATCATCGAGCCAAGCCATTACAAGCAGAGAACTTATATTACGATTGATATATCAAAGGCAACTATCCTTCTTAATATGTAGAGAAATTGATCAATATGAAGTATATTAGATTGGTGCTGAGATCATTTGGAAGTGTAATGTAGTCGTGACTTTACGAAAGCATAATAACATACTTGTTCGTGTAGCATTACTACATGTATTTCTGGTATTCTCTGCTTTGCGCATTCTTTCTCGTAAATTATATTTCACACCGATAGTTGTAGGGCTATTTTTGTATTAACCACTAGATTTGAACAATATTCTCTATTTTCTTCAGTTTGCTGTTTCCTTGTTTAGTAATTTACATTTGTTGTTTAATTTTAAAGACATTTACTTCTTTAAGCTAATTGAATTTTATAGTTATATTTTTAAAGAAAATGTCTATAACATGGCTGCGGAATTTGTTTTATTGTATCTAGTGTTATTAACGATTTATTAGACAAGAAAAGAATTGATGGTTAAAAAGTAAAAAAAAATCAAATACCATCAATTGAAACGTTTAATGTTTATATGAGGCCAAATCAAATTGCATCAGCAAGTGAAAATCAAAACAGCGTGGGTTAGACTAGATGATAATGGCAGTGCAGCGAAAGTTAAGGCAATAACTGTACTGGAAGAGCTAGCATTTATATTGTTACATCATTTGCTAGTGCCTTTCGACAGCCTGATTATGAAATGTGTGATCTAAACCGTGACAGCCAACTACAATCACTCTTAATTAAATTATAAAGATATAGTAATAAGTTCATTATACATATATATATATATATATATATATATATATATATATATATATATATATATATATATATATATATATATATATATATATATATATATATATATATATATATATATATGTATAGTATTGTTGTTATATAAGAATAGAAGATAAAAGAAAGAATAGTGGTCTTTTACATAATAGTACATCTAATATGTACGCATCGTGACTGGTACATTAGATCTTGTATACATCTATTCTTCAAAGTGTATTTAAATTGAATTGTATATGAAATATGTATGTATCATTCATAAATTGCTACTGCGTTTATTTCTATTACTTTACATTATCAATGGATAATTTATGCAACAATAACATAGTGCTGTTAAAAACATATGCAAAACATTCACGATTCGAACGGTATTTTCATTTTGTCTAAAACTGGTGCTTTACTAGTTTACATCTACAATTAAAGTAGTTGTAAATATTTCAGAAAAGGTAATTTTTTAATTATTTTTTTTATAGAATAGGGTATTCTGGTCACTTATATATTAATACATAAAACATTGATATTTGAAATATATACCTACTGAAGTATATATCGTCAAAATCATTATTATATAAAAATATTAAGATCTCTAAATTTTTACCTCCATCCTAATTTACTTATATTATAAAGCTAACCAAATTTTACGGTTGGATGAACTAATTACAACAATTTGAAAAACTATAATTCTGTTTTATGGTCCATTTGTTGAGGAAAGATATATTATTATATCATAGTTTTGATTCGATGCAACCAACAAACGCGTTATTGATGCGTCTAGAGTTACCTCGACCAGTTAGACGTAGGCATGTATAGCTTTTACTTATATATACTTTATTATGGGGGCGAAGCTACACATAAAAGCTAGTTATCTATATAAATATGGGATTAATTCAAAACATATGTAATTTGAGTCATAAGGTGTCAAATCATTAATCCTTAACATAATGTGAGGATTTGCAAATAAATCTCATATAAATATTTCTAAGGTATTGGACCCATAAATTAGATTTAATACGACAGCTAATGACCTAACAAGTTATATAGAGTATAGAGTATCAATACTGTGCCATTTTATCTGGCACATATAGTGAAATTAATATGATTATCACATATGTGTATATATATATATATATATATATATATATATATATATATATATATATATATATATATATATATATATATATATATATATATATATATATATATATATATATATATATATATATATATATATATATATATATATATATATATATATATATATATATATATATTCTGATACTGAAGCATGGAAGTACCTACAGTATTTTAATCTTCGAACGCCAGACAGTCACAACAAGCCGGGCGGTCTATTGATTCTGTGTAATAAATAGCTTAGAGCATCGTTCGATGCGGGCATTTTCACTTTTCGTAGATAAATCCGAAGAATCCCACCAACAAACTGGTTAGGCGGCTTTTATTATAGCCTTTCCTTTGAAAGATGCTACATATGCGTTTCATAGCCTATTAATTAATAATTTCACATAATGATACCCCGAGGATGGATTTAAAAACACTTAAGTAATAGTTTTGCTCATCATGCCTTCTCTACTTACAATCTATAATTACATGTTTGATACACTTAAAGCTTCACTTTATTAATAAACGTAAAGTGGCCCAAGCTGTAACATACTAGGTAGTACTATAATTACAACATATATAAGAAGGCCTCAATCCCAAAATTTTTATTTTGCATAACAATTCATTTTACTCACATTGGTTAATGATAATTTAATCATATTACTAATTTTGAGTACTTCCCTAAAATCCCTTTATCCCGCACTTGGCAGGGCAGGCAGAGAGAAATGCTAGAACCAAAAGAAGCAAAAGAATCGAACCCACATACGGTCACGTTTATAGAAAGACGCTACGCCTCTGCGCCACGACGGTGTAACATATATACACACATTTTAAAGTAAGCTTTTTGTATCACGTGCTATTTCTTATTACATATAATGACGTCAAGCTCTGCCCTTGGCTAAAATATTAACGCAACAGCAGCTGGCCTAACTACCACTATTAATATAATCTGCATAGTACATGATTACTTTGATTAGCTTTTGTATTTAGTCACAAAATACTAATCTATATTTTAACGTATATATTATAATGCATTTAAAACATGTTCAATTTTGATAACCATTTAAAAAAATGCACTGTAAACTAATTGTGCATCCATCTCATTAAATAGGTATGCAGATGTTGCATAGCTAAAAGGATTAACGTTTATGTCACACTTCGATATATTTATTTATGGGCTCATTGTTCTTTACATTAATTCGTTATAAAATTAAGTGACTCTTACACGTGTGCCTTATTACATAAGTGGCGTGGCGTACCAAGACGTTCTAATGACATGGGTATAACCGGCATAATTGTGGAAGTTTTACACTACATTAGATCACTTTTTATTAGATAAATATTATATGCTATATTATTATTTATTATATTGTTTGTATTTCCTTAACGTTAGTCTAGACTAAAAATAATGCTAACGGTAGGCTATGTGTAGTTTTTGAGGACAATCAACTTGAACTCGAAAGAAACGCTTGCTAATAATAGCGTATTATAGCCAACGCGCCTAATACATCCGAAATTTCTAGGACATGTGTAGGCACATGTTACAAAATATCGGCTGATTCATATCAAAGTAGTCATGCGTGAATCCGTTGAGCTGGAGCATGTTCAATGCACCATTGAAAGGGGAGCATTGTGCGCACGCGCATGACCGTATGTTTCTTAAAGTTTCCTTGTCATACATTGAACAAAAAATTATAATTAAATAAATATTACGCAATATATCATTAAAATATTTAAACTAATTGTATTATTTAATTTTGATTTCAACAAATAATAAATAAAATAACGTTTTGGTTTTCTATATACAAAGGTACTAAAAATTAATTTCAAGTGTCACGTTAACATCATTTATATCCTAGTTATAGCATCGCATGGCAGAAGTCGTTAGGACATACATACCGCAACGCATAATCGGAATGAATCTCTATTATCACAATTAGATTATTAGATCGACCCTTTGACAAACTATATTGTGATTTATTCATAAGAGTGGAACTAAATTTGTTATGAGTTGTAAAATTGAAGCTTGATTAGCTGGATTAATTATTAGTACTACAAATATTTTTATATTTCTTTCGTTAGAACACTAATTAATTTAGAAAACAAATCTTACAACAATTTTCAAATAATATAGAATATTATTATTTTTCAATGAATAATAACAATATTATATAGGTGTTAAATTTGGTACACTTGTAAATTATAATCTAGATTTAAAAATAGGCTACTTTTTATCGGTAGATGACATGGCCGAAATGTTATCAATTTTTTGTTAAAGCATACATTTGACATTAGTTCCTGTGCTGAATTCTGAAGTTGACGTACAAAAAAATGTGAAGCAACTTATTTTGTCAAATGCCAAAGTATAAAAAAATTAAATCACAATTAATAAAACTAATTATTTCTTTTTAAAATTTAATATAGCCAAACAAAATAAACAGAATCCATATAAACTAGGTCTATTTATATATTATTATAAAATAAAATACTAAACATGCTGTTATGAGTCGAGGGCCGACAACTTTTACCTTTGTAACTCGAGTAGGTACAACTGGTTAATTGCTAAACGGTAGGCTATGTATATTAAGTATTTTTTATCAAATGTAAAATTCTTTAAATAGCACAGAGTTTAAGTACAGGAAATCACTGCAATTATACTTTAATATGGTAAAGCTTTTTTTTGTTAATTTTTATAACATTTATGAGCCTAATACTTAAAATTAATTTAAAGCAAGTTTTCCTTAGTTTCTCGAGAAATATAATGAAAAAGATTAGAAGTAATACGAGTTAGTTCATTGGTATAGTTCACTTATACATACGCCATACTTTGATCATTAATATTAATACACAGATGTTAGGGTGCGGGAAGGTCACCTTTTCAACCCTCACAAGGGCAAATGTTTATTGTACAAACATGTTAGCGCTTGGTGTGGCCCGAATGTGTAAAGCGAAAAAACGGTTTTGCAAATAACAAATACATATAAGAATTTATAACAATAATTATACGGCTTATATTATCCTTAATACTTATAGATTTTTATTTAAATATATATTAAGAATTCGTTGTTTAGTATCTAGCTGGTTAATGAGGAAACAAGGATTATCATCTCTCATCCTAACAGTGTATTCCGATAGTGTATACATAATAAATATTATACGTCAACTGGTTAGCGCTTATCTTTTGAACACATTTTGTGTTAATTGATAAAATAAACTAAGAAAGCATTTAGATTTTAAAAAATTATATTATCAATACTAAATTTAAAGCTGAATTGAAAAAGGTTTGAGCTGAGAAAAAGATTTTGCTAGACGCGTTAATGTCAGAAACTACCTGTTAAAATTGAACAAAAATGTCAATTTTACATAACATTAACTGTATGTCATTTGTCACACACAATTATTAGTTATTCCGTAAATAAATAGACTACGCGCTAATCTGCAAGTATGAGCTGATAATTTATAATGGTACTAAACTAATATTATAATAACATATTAATTTAACTAATTCTGTAATATTTGTAAGAGAAGTCTTTACATTCAACTATCTAAACATGAGTGCTAATATAAAATGGTTTACAGTTTTGGTTATCAAAAATTCAAATTGCTTTAATAAATTATTGTCTTTGTTCAATGTAAGCCCATTCAAAAATAAGTTCCCATAGTAAATGTACCAGCATTTAATTGTGGAGTATCATTAAAAACCGTTACCTTCCGTTGACCGTTGATCTTGAAATCATAACTAAAAGATTTTTTTAATAACTAAGATGTGTACCAAGATAACTAAGATAATATTGTAATATTAAATTTAATTTTTATCGTAATTTTGATTTTAGGTGGTTAATACAATTATATCTGTCAAAAATTATGATCCGAAAGTACTAAGATTTTTTTATTTATTGTTTATATATATATATATATATATATATATATATATATATATATATATATATATATATATATATATATATATATATATATATATATATATATATATATATATATATATATATATATATATATATATATATATATATATAAGCCCGTCCAAATTTTAGAAACAAAAATCAATACAATTTCACAGTTACAAAGAATTAATTCGACCTTTCACCGAGGCCATAATTGTTAACGTGCTTGGAATGTCACGGCTGTCATTTATAATACTAACGTTACTCGAGCATGTAAATTCGCGCTAGCAAGATAAGTGTCGTCGCTAGTCGCAGTAATCCTTTTACATGCTGCTATTTTTTAATCTTAATCTCATACACTTTTACGAGATATTGCAAAATGAAAAATGCGAGATTGCTCAGTAATAGTTGAGTTTATTTGATACATAAAAGTTTACTATAATGCAACGTTTTGTGGGTTCAATTCCCTATGTCAACTAGGTAAGCGCGGCGTTGAGTTACGCCTCTCTATTTAATGCCTCGAAAGGTACAAAGTACGGGATTCTTAATACTAGGTTCTCACGATTCCTGCGGTTCCCTGCTAAAACATATATTTTACTATTTATTGTGGATAACTAATATCGTGGCCAGTAACGATGTATTTGAAAGTATATTAAAAAATATTCGGTTAAATATTTTTATTCATTTGCGGCCTCGTTGGTCTGTCTAGATAAAAAGTGACATTCACGCAAAGTCAAGCAGACTGAAAATGGACAACAGCATTACTAATTTACAATCTGATGAAATACATATATATTGTAATATTAATTATATAGGACGTTAAAATTGTACATATATTATTATTTTAGATAATGCTATATAGATTTGAGCCTGTACCTTAAAATACAGTACAGATATGTGCTAACTTTTTATTTTTTATTTTAAAGCCCGGACAAGGCATAAGCCAATTTACGTAAACAGTAAGTAAGTATTTATTCAAAACTGTGGCAAAACAATTTGCGTAAATGTGAGCAGCTTTTTAAAAAGCCAAAAATTGGCAAACAGTTAGGACACGTTATTACACGTTCATGCTTGATACAATAAATACAATATAACTGAGAAAGCGTAAATGAGAGCAAATATTTTGTGAATTGTTCTGAGAATTAAAACCCACTTGAATAGTAATTTAGCAATCGCCTAGATTCCGAAGCAACTATCCTATTACACTGAAGTGCTGAGTTTAGATATTCTTTTACTTTTAGCTTTAAAACTTTAAATAAAGTTAATACTTATAAGCAAAATAGGAATTAAGGATTATTATTAAGAAAATGTATACTTTAATATTTTTACATATACGTATATTATATATTTTGATTTGTTTTTGCAAAGAAACTAATGAATTCAATAATTACACAATACAGCAGTTTTAAATCATTTTATGTGTACTATACATATATAATATATTATTACTATTTGTTGTAATGTTATAAGAACGGTAAAGTTTTTACTACACCATTTGGTAATCTAATAAGTTATAACGACGAAAGAAACAAAAACTAAATTAGAATGTACTTAGCGTACACCAACCAATATTCAGAAAATTGCTTTGTGAAACAACGACCTTGGTTACCGAAAGCCGTAATGGACGTCAATTTTATCGGTCCCAGCAATATTCTGATTATAAGCATATTATTTAATGTTTCATTCTTGTATCCACACGTTCTACATTTTATAAGTATTTATGAAGAGAATAGTATTGACTGGTGATTTAAAAATATATAGCTATATATAGGTAAATGTAAATGTGAGAATGATTAAAACTGAAAGAAATAAGAAAAATAAGTAATTTTTATCTACAATAGAGAGGACCTAATGTTGACAAATGAAATTTTTTATCCCGACATTTTGAGACACTTAGTGCTTACAGGCAGACTGTGTCCCAAGTGGGGACCGAATCCACAACCACGTTCACTGTGGAACTTGTACACTGTACAAGTCCAAAAAAGTTTTTATTAAAGTAGTCCATAAATATAAGTTGGTCGTGTAATCAGTAGTCCTAAAATATAACCGGTCCATATAAAAATAAAAATACTAATTTTAAAAGCTGTAACTTGTATTTATGATAAGGTCATTTAGTTTCCCGCCATGATCATCTCTATACTAAAATATAATAACTATGTCGAAGGACAGATAATGCGAAATATAAAGCTAGTATATTATATAGTTTGCAACATATATTATATGTATATGTTGAATAATTTCTCTTTTTTATCTATGATGAAATTATGCTGAACGTTTTGTCATCTGGATTATCAAAAATGGAATGGTTACACGCTTTCTGACCGAATGCCTCGATGACATTATAATTACATTTTAATTGCACAGTGTAAAATATACTGCGCACATTATCTGGCGAATAAGCAAATTGCACAATTTTTTACCTTTTGATGTAATATGACCTATTGTTGTGTTTTTTTAAGTGAAATGCATAAATATGATCATTATTAAGAACCTATGAAGAACAATTATGAAATGTACCATATGAAATAAAATTTAAAAATTAGAGGAACTAGAAACGTTTACAGTTGTTTATTAATTTGTATTCTAAAAGCACAGTGCTGTACGTACATCTTGATTGAAGTCAAAAAATGTTAGTATTAGTAAAAAAAAAGTATCAAGAATTTTCAAAAATGTTACTTATTAATTTTACATGAGTTATAAAGCAAAATTATAAACTCTAAAGAGCGTATAGTAAATATATAGTATAACATTTCTAGCAGAATATAAAGGCTACAAAAGTAAGACGCGTCAGTACAATCATACAGCGACATCTTGTTCTGTAACTGGATGGTCATAAAATGTACGAGGTCAATCCGTGGCAGACAGACAGAACATAATTTACCATCGCGGGATGCGATCTAAGTCGGACACTCGACTCTGTATCACGAATGAATATTGAGAAAGCCAGCGCTGTCATTACAACAGCTAGACGAGATAGAAGTAATGCTATATCCCCTGATTTATACACCTGCCAATTATTTGTCTTTTATTGCTGCTCGTCGTTATGAAGAAAGGTATGTTTTTTAATGAAAATAAAATGCTTTTGTAACAAGTAAAGTGTAATTTTGCAACGAATAGATATTATATAATAAAAAAATAGGTTAATTAGATTTTTTTGCAAATGGCAAATGTTTAAATGTTCTCAACAGTGCAGTTTCACTTTAACTGGACGAAAGACATTCATTTTTAATCTTTCTTATTTAAAAATATACTCCATAAAATAAAATAAACTTTACAATTATAATAAATATTATATGTAAGTAAATACATCAACTCGTATGAAATAGTAAACGTAAGTAATGTGAAAAAACAAACAAAAGGTAGATGAAATACAGATAATTATTTGTAAAGTTAAAATAGTTAATAATAAGTTGTTAATTATAGTAAAAAGTTTGTTAGCTAAAGCATGTTAATTACGTTACTTATACATTTTTAATTTGAATATTTTTCCCATTTTCTGGATATACCTGTTGGCTTTGACGTGTGGCAACATTAGAGCAGAACATTACGAGTATTATTTAAGAGGCAAAGAATTCTATATAACGTTTTAATATAACGTTTTTATTTAATCTGTGTAAATGCCTCACTCGCGTAGTCACTAACACTTATAAAGAGTTATTCATAAATAACCCAAATAATAATGTTCATAAAACATTTTATTGACCATTGATTATTAACAATTCAAACACAAAAACGAGAATGGACAATTTAAGCCAAACAAATATAAGCTTTCGTAATATTTATTGAGAAGTGAATACCTATTATTTAGAAATATTACAGTTACATTTTATGGCAATCTATTCAATTACTATCTCATAGTTTGAAAATTTTAATTACCATAACTCAGCATTAAATTGAAATTCATTTCATAGTCTCTGTACCCCATCATTAATAAATATAAAATATATTAACAACGACGTTGCAATCATTCAAAGTGGTTTATTTTAATTGGCATACAAAAGTATAATCTTATACAGTATCATCTTTATAGAATAAAATATTTGATCTTATAATAATAATTGTCTAGTTTCATGTTAGTTACTTAAGTATTACTTAAACTGCAACATATGCCTTTCTTTTTATTTTTAACATATATGTATGCAATACACGGTAATTATTATTTAGTGCAAGAACAGGTCTTAAGTTACGTATTACACAGTGTTTATGCTACACCGGTTGGTTATCTACGAGCAGATCACATATAAATACAATAGTAATTATAAATATATATATATATATATATATATATATATATATATATATATATATATATATATATATATATATATATATATATATATATATATATATATATATATATATATATATATATATGTAGAAAGTAGTATATTAAATAAATATATGTACAAATACACTTTTTTACAGCATATTTTATATAATCTTAATATATCTACAAGTGTAAACTCTGCATATTTGCTATGGAAGTGAAACCGTCAATCAAGTTTAATGAATTTAGAAGTGGCCGGAGAATGTGGATTGAAGAAAGTTAGTTAATTGTAGATATTGCTAATACATAATTAGCATTTTAAATTAAAAAGATTTAAATTAAAAAGATGTTTATTTAAAATATATATAATGTGAATTATAATTACAACATTTATGCATAGGAAGGTATTTTATATTCCATACAATTATGATTTGACATCAGTGATGAGTAACGTGATAAGCCTAAATCAGAGATGCCGACAGGAAACAAACTGCGAATATAACTATATACTTCTTACAAGGCCGCAGGAAACCAGTAAATGTGTCGTCAGACGACGGTCGTATATAAAGTATATATTATGAAGGTAAACAAGTTTACAGAGAAATGGTGATATCGTTACGGTACTCTATTCTTCTCTAAGATTAAAAGTTATTTAATTATAATGTTAATAAAAAAATATAATAGAAAAAGCGTGTGGTTAAAAAATAACTCGAACATAAGTCTCTGGATTATAAAATAATAATAAGAAATGTGAATTTTATAATAGGGGCAAGTGTTAAGTGCAGTCACATATTATTTCATTCAATAATCGATCGAGACTTACATAAAGGTTAAACTATTAGATACTATTTTATATGATTGTCGTTCTTACCTTTCCACTAAAGGCTGAACGTTGTCAAGAAATTCGAATCCTGCGTGTGTTGTGTACGTGATAGATTCATGACATTGTATTATGCCATGGTCAGCGCGAACAAAGTTCTTGAGCACCCAAAAATCTCCACGTTGTACAGTCTGAGGCAGCATATCTTTGTCGTTACAATCCAATAATGTGCGAAGATAAGTAAGCGTCATGGGATGTAAGGCATCCTCGTCATCAATTTCCAAGACAGTCCCATTGGATGCCTCAGCTTCAGGCAGAGCACTATTAATCTTTTTATCTGATTCAGGTATTGATGCAGTACTCGAAGCAGTTTTGTTAGTACTTGGCATTGTCGACGGGGTTTTTTGGGAAGTAGACTCTTCTAAATTACGTACACTCGACTCCGGTGGCCTCGTGTCTGTGTAATTTCTTATTTCTTCTCTGTTAATATATCTAAACTCTGCAGTTCTCTCTGATCCATCAGAGGTTATGGGTACCCATTCCACACCTGGCGAGGTGTTGCTCGACAAATGCATCGCCGCGTACAATAGCACGGCGATATTTATCATTATACTCACTCTAAAGACAAAATTGCGACGGTTGTTCAACATTATTATAACAGTTAATTAGGCACTTGTTATTAGAAAAAAATATTTCGTTTACTAAAACGTCCTTCGTCGTCCTCTAGGACGCAGTTTTCTGTAGGGACCTGTACGTGTCAGCATCACAATTTATTGTGTCATCAGCAAGCGTTTGGATGTTGGCGCTAAGCCAGCGCCGCGTACTGATCTCGTTCCTGTAAAAGAAACAACACTTCAATTCTCTTTGCAATAATAATAAATAGTTTTAGGTAAACAAGGTAATTTACTGTTGTGGTTCAAAAAGAGCAACTGGAGACTGCTGTTGTTTAATTTTATTTTATGATGTAATTTTGTTTTGGTTTAAAAAAAGGATTAGGTTTTTAAACATCTAGGCATGGCACTACGTATGCTTTACATTTCGGGAATCCTAATAAAATTCATGATTTAGTCAATGTTTGCTTCTCTACGCAATAATATGAAAAACTATATTAAGTAATATTTAAATTGTTGTGTAAAATTATAATACATACTACTAAAAATAGTAATAGTAATTAGAATTACGTGTACGTAATAAAAATTTTAATAGTAACTAGAATTACGTGTGTATCTTGATAAAGAGCTAATTATTGAACGGTTTATCTTAAATGAGCGATTTGATACGTTCATTTACGTTGCAATTTTTTGATAAGAAAGGTAAATCTGGAAACTGTACTAAATTTTATATTCATACAATTTCAAGCTAAATTAAAGAAATTATGCATTAATACTAAATGTTTTAAGAGTGTGCAGGCTGCTAGATACTCTAACGAGGTATATAATTAGCACATGTAATTGCATAAAAGGCTTCTCAATATTTAATTAGTAGATCACGATCTGATAACTGATTACAAGCGCGGGAACATGTTTAGAGATGAGTAATCTCGGCCAGAAGGCAATGAAAATAACAACTCGCCAAGCAAAAACAAACTGATTTGAAAAAATGTTAAAAGACCATATATCTTGTTCATTTATTATTATAAGTAATAGAAATTATTAAATAACATCTCTATTGTAATTGTGCAAAATTTAAAGATCAGACAATTATTTATGATAATTTAGTTTCATCCAGCAAATCAATACAAGGAAAAAGTCATAAGAACATGTACCTATTCATACTCGAAGTAATAGGCTATTTTTGTTTTTTGTTCTATTATTATAAGACAGTACAAAACAATTACACCTGAATGATATACCATTATTAATATGTTAGGACCGATCACAATGATTCGCCTTGACACTTACATTGCATAAGTTTTTCTTAATTATTGACAATTGACATATGTTGTAAGATATAGCAAAGCAATTATCAGCCAGTATGTATGTATGTAATTAGATTATAAGCCGTATTTTTTCTCTGTTACACCCTTCCTAATGAGGCTTTGATTATTTATTTTTTTATGCAATATTTTCTCACAGGGAAGTAGCGTTAAACGTACTACACGGTAAGTAACCTACAGTCACCAAAAATCAATTACCGTTTAATTTTTATTACCAAGTTTACAAATAATTTGTTTCCAATTGAAAATTATGATATTTAGTACACAATTTTAACTTTTACTCGATTCTTTAAATTTTGGTAAAAGGGGAATTCATCTGATTTACCAATATAAGTACTGACTTATGTTCTACAAACAATTCATTTATAAAGTTTAAAAATGGTTATAATTTTGTTCTATTGCACAGTTTTACCATTTGTGGTAAGATCGCGATGCAATACCAAACACAGATACATAAACAAGTCCATGATAAAAACTACAAGTTCTAATAAAGCATATTTTATCATAATAATCTCGTCTTCAAGTTGTCAATATTTATCAGTACTGCCTGTTCTCTACGCCCTTTACATGATTTAAATACAATTTTGCTATAAAAGGATTAGTCGTACATTGAACCACTTTCAGCGTTTTAGAATAATATTTCAGTTTATTTCTTGTGCTCCAAATGTGTTATTAAATTAGTACAATAATAAAGATGATGTCGTTTGAGGACCGTCGTGGCGCAGAGGCGCAACGTCTGCCTGTAACGCGACGGTTACTGGGTTCGATCCCCAGTCGGAGAAGATGGATTTTTCTATTTCCATTTTCTTGGCATCTAAGGCAAAGCGCGGCGTTGAGTTCCGCCACTCAACACGCAATGTCTCGAAAACGGCGGAAAGCGGGGACGGAGTAAGCAGGGACTAAGTAACGGAGTGTCTTAACACTAGGTTCTTATGGTTCCTGCAGTTCCCTCTGCCTACCCTGCCATGTGTGGGATAAAGCGTGAAGCTAAAAAAAAATGTAGTAACCCTTTTAATTTTTTTTACCGAAGTTTTAATTTAAATTGTTTTATAGAAGAAATCTTTCTTTTTTATTGTATATGACAATGAAGATTTGCTAAAGTGAATTGTGTTCAACCTAAAGAAACTCAACCGAACTGATAAATTAATAATATTTGATGCCTTTAATATTATACTGTAACTCGAGTAAGCAAAGGATCATGATATTAAGGAATTCTTTTGTCTGGATATCGCCCAAGTTCCGAGACATTGCTTGTTGAATGCGGGAACTCAACGTGACCCTTCGTCTAGGTAACACTATTAGGAAATGAAAATATTTGATTCCCTACGTAGAAATTGAATCGATAACTATCAAATCATACAGTTGTATGCAATGCCGCTGTGCCACTATGGCCTCACTCACCTATTGACACATTGCAAAAATAAAATTTGAATATTTGTTTAGATGTGTTACATAAGTAATATGTGTATTTTGAATGTTTTACAAGTTAAATATAGTCTAATTACCAAGTCTCATTATCCTTGTTATTGTAAAAACAATTAACTATTGGTTTTTACGTTACACATATTAAAATAAACTTACATTATATATACGTTTATTAAGTAAATGTTATTATTAGTATAGTTTCCCACAGTTGTATAAAATGTTATGGCTCTAAGCCGCAGTTAGTATAAACGTTTCGCGAAAGTAATCCGATACTAAACTATTGAGTCCACAACCTTGACCAGTGGTAATGGCATCGGAGCGTGAAGTCAACGAGAACAATATGACAACAATTAAATCAATCCAAACCGCAAAGCATCATATGTATATATTGATATTACATTAGAAATGGCGTACATCTTATCTGATTTCTATATGTTAATAAAAATATATATCTTGATAATAATATATTCTATATTTATATAGTACAATACTTGTATGTTTTCTTTTAAATATTTAAATATTTATCTTGTACGTAAAAAAGTGATTGACAACATATGGTAAAAGATTTTTTAGAGTTTTGAGTTGCTGTGTTATAGTAGATAATTAAATAAGAACTCTTTAAGCAAGTAAAGATTAATTTTGACATTGGTATTAACACTTTTGCAAATTTATTATCTTACTTATTTTAAAAATTATTTTAAATATTAAAAAAATAATAAAACATTATAAATTCTTTTGCAATGTAACAATATTTTTTTGGTGGCTTTTAAAATAGATTTTATCAACAGTTAAAGAGTATGGAAAGGAATAGTATCAATTATATAAATAATATAACTAGTCACAGGAAACATATGAAGGAATGAGTTTTGATGTTTTTGTTTAGGTACTAAATTATTTGTTCCATCGTAACCTGAAGAATTAAGGAGAAGAATTAAGGCCTAGAGTGTTGTGGTTTATATACAATACACACCTAATCAGTAGCGTATTACAACCATATTCAGTTATATAATGTACTTATTCAGATTATACCAAAATTATAATTGCTTTGATAAACGAAATCGTACACCTGAGTATGTACGTAAGCAATTTTGAGGGCACCTTAAATATTTAAATAACACTTACTAGGTGTGCAAGTTTTAGTTTTTCTTGGCAGGATGTGTTTCGAAGTAAAACAGCATAAGAACAACAAAATAGTTTGTGAAAAGTCACGGGGCGGTCAAGAATTTTTGAGCAGCAGTCATAATTTTCCAATACAAAAGGTAGTTTTGTAGCTATCAAACGGAACGGAGAAGTCTGACGTTACTTTGTCGCGTTATATTTACAATGGCTCGTAAGTTGCAAGTCGTCAACCAGGAATTCGCTTTTAGTAAATATAACTATTTGGCTTCCTACTGGAAACAAAGCGATTGTGGTTTGACAGTTTTGCTTTGAGAAAGCAAGTTTAGCTACAATATACATACCTACATACGTACAGACAAACAAACGTATATGAAGATTTCTACTTTAACGTAAAATAATCTAATTTCAGCTACTAATATTACCTTGAGATATCATTCAAAATCAATAACAGCTAGCTTTATTCTCATTCAATGGCTTAAAATAAGAATATCTATCTAGCAATTGAAACAAAAACTTTGAATTAAAATGCAAGTATGTTTTTCCTTCGTTAAAAACTTCTTTAAGGAACTTTTATTGTAACGCCAATATGTGTTTTAATATTTTAAATCTATTTAAATTATATCTAGTGATGTCAAAACACTGCAGCAACTCAAGATTACATCGTATTCATACATAGGTCTAAGCTTTACAATTGTGAGAAAATTAGTATTCACTTAAATTCTGACACACGTCACAAAATTTTGACAGGTCTTTGTGAGAAGCAGCCACTTGTTACGTTTGTATACTCATCTCATTATGACAGAATAGCTATGCATTCACTACTACTTAACAGTTACTGCGCGCGCGCAGACAATATTCAAGGCACAGAGGCGACCTTCAGGAGGGAAAGTGTTTCACTTTAATCACATTACGGTCATTATGCCACTGTTACACTATTCTCGAGATGCATTTAAAGCAATTTTACTGTTAACAAATCCATTGTCCATTGTTTAGTTTACTTAAGACGGCCTTGTAGCAACAAATTAACCAAAGTAAAACATTATAAAATAAACTGTAATCATAAAATTTAATTATATAATTTTATAACATTCTAAGTGTTTCTCATGTTTTTTCGCCATACTTTTTAGTATGTATGACATGCAAAATATTGTAATTAACCTATAAGTCAAGGTTCAAACAAAATAGATCATTAATAAATATTCAGACGTTTGCTCTAAAATATGAAATAATGGGATTGACATATTACGCAAGAGATCCTTCATTAATAATTCATGTCATCTTATTTGTTCCTTATTAATAAATAATGTTGTCCATGAACTGTTATTATGTACATAATTATGTGATGAAAAATTCAATTATAATATTAATTAAATGACATTGTGGTTTGGACTTTATTGCCGTTTAAAACACTTTATATTCATAAAAAATAATAATTAAAATAATAATTAAAAATAGTAATTTGTCAATATTTTGGTCCATATTGTTATGGATATAATAAAATATGTCAATTTAAAATAAGGATACGTTCTCTTTTTAATTGATTTATTTCAGAATCGAGGCCAGGCCTTTTTCAGAATAAGTGCATGGATGTCAATTTATCGAGGTACTAAATGTTGCATACGTTTTTTTTGCTATATTAATATAACGAATTATTGAATAAGTAGTACAAATAAATATATACTGCAGTAAAAGAGATTACTGAAAATTTAATATCGGTTGACTGCTCTCTTGTTGTAGTAATTTTATTTTGTAGCATGTAATGTAATTCATTCGTAAAATGCATACTTTAGATAAGCATAATAGTATAAGGAAAAAATTAGTAACTAAATTGTACGCCAACAAAGAAAAGAAAGACTACATATAAATATAGACTTTGATGAAGTGAGCTACAATGTAAAAAAACATTAAGAAATATATCTTTCAGCTTCACGCAGCGGGGGCCTATATTAAAGGCGCTTAATTATAAGTGCTTTAATAATAAATGTTAGCAGTTTACAAAAGAAATAACCTCTTCTTAAAAAATAAGCAACGATCTTGTTTTTTCTATTTTAATATTTTGTCTGTAGAACCATAATTATTTTGATGATACAATATGTTTACTGCTCAACCGTAATAGCGTTGTAGCCAATACATAAAAAGCACTTAAGTAATGGATATTTTTTATTCCTTTCATATAAAATTCAAACTGGCTGCTATAATGATATGAACCTAGCCAGAAATTGCCGAATAACTGTATTCAAAGTCGACACTCATGCTATCAATTTCGCATTAAATTGATTAGCATGACATTCAGTTTAAATGTAATAAAGCTAAAAATCGACACAACGTAATCATGTACGTATTGGGTATATACCGTGAATTGACTTTATAGGAAACGATGAACTGGTTTTTCTGCTTTCAATAAGTTTTTTATGTTTCTGAACGTTCTATATAATCAAATAAAAATTTGGAAGTTACTTTTAGTATTTGTAAATTTGTCTATTTACTTTAAGGTACCTATAGAAAACTAAGGTTTAAATGCCAGAAGTATTTCGTGGCGTAATCACCTATCGCAATGATATATCCAATATGAAAATAATGGAATCCAAGCTAGAAAACTCGAGTGTTAATAGCTTCATAAGTTCAATGAAATAAATTTTCTCTGCTTTTTAATTATATATTGATAGAGAAACATCACTCTGTTGGGAAAAAAATAAATTTTAGAAAAAAACATTAAAGTGTTTGAAATCAAACAATTTGAGCGTAAGTGTATATAAAATAAAATGTTTTTAACCAGCAGTAAAATTTTGCTGTATAATGGCTCATTTGGTAATGCGTTGATAATAAACAAATGTTACAAGGCCTTTATCAACTGCTTATTTTATATAAGAATATTGTTTAATCTTAAGCAACTTTCCGCAGTTGTAGTCGAAACATCTTGTATTTTAAACTGTAGATAGAATTACAAATTGTGAAAGTCCTCCTAGCATTCTTGGTCGATTATAACATTTATGTGCGTACCTATCAATATTAAAGTAGTGAATGTTTCATTTAGGTGTAATTCTCGGCGGCTAGACTTGCGGCTACTCCATTAACAGGAAGCTCTATACACGCTGCGCATACGCAATCGTCATAGTTCCGTTTCCATTGCACCCGATGTAGTTTTAAGTATATTTTAAATAAAATAAATATGTTCCTGTATTATAACGCGGGGACGGAGAAAAAAGGGGCTAAGCAACGGAGTGTCTTAATACTAGGTTCCTATGGTTCCTTCCTGCAGTTCCCTCCCTGCCTCCTACCCTGCCATGTACAGGATAAAGCGTGAAGCTAAAAAAATGTTCTATATTATATATCATTCAATTCTACTTTAATATGCGAAAAGACCTCACATTTTTAAATTTTAATTATGAATATCATTATAAGGCAATGAATATTAATAAGCACTTACAATATATATACATTTTAACAGCGAAATAAAATCCTGATGTAATCAAGATTCAAAATATTAATTTACTGTTAGCTAGTTAGCCCTAGATGACGTCAATTAATATTTAATTGATACTTATAAACATATGTACCGGTATATTATAAAATAAAATCCTTTCTGATGATTGAGGGTTGGTGGGTTCAATTCTCAGGGAAGATGATTATTTCATTTCCATTTTCTTCGCTCTGACCCAGGCAAGTGCAGCGGTGAGTTCCACTACTCAAAACACAATGCCTCGAAAGGCGTAAAGCAAGAAACGGAGTGTCTTAACACTAGGTCCACACGGTTCCCTGCAATTATCATTACCTACCCTCCTACGAGCGGCGGAAAGCGTCAAGCTATACTATGTCTTACGTAGGATTTTCATTTAATGCGCTATATGCAATATAATGACGTTACAGTACAGTGCAAACAGACACAAACAATCTATGTGGAAGCCACGAGTCACGATTGCAGACGACCTAGCGTCGTATTTCACTTGAAGGCAAAAGGTAAGAAGACGACGACCTACCATTATATTTGTTTGATACAATAATAAGAAAGTGTTGAATTGACATTTACTTCACATCTATTACAGTCTCTTTCAACGCCTCAACTGCACATTTCGCAATATAGATTGATAGAGAATCATATTTAATATTATATATTTGTATTTTGATGTTAATATTGTGTAAGTAGAAATTGAATTCAATAAGAAGAATTTTTATATTAATTATAACCATAAATATCGTAGATTCTAAAGTTTATTACATTGTGTAAGTGAATGTAACCTTTATTTAATAAATGCTATCGTAACATTTGGATTTGGCTGACTGAACACAATATATAATGAATCATGAGTTAAAAGTAGTTTTATTTTTGGACGCTAAGTGATAACAAATCTCTTGTAACTTAAGAGTGTATTGTAAAAAAAGAATCAATAACTTATATTTTATCACCCATTCTCTCAATTATTTGCTAACGTTATTATTGCTAAATAGTCTTTCTGGGGAAATTTGCATGCGAAAATAAATCTATATAGTACCTATTAGATACATCCAGATTATTTAATTCATATTATGTTTCATAGTGTAACATAATGATATTTATATTTAGATATAGTAAAAAATTTGAAAATCGTTTTGTAAATCAACAAGTGTCTTTTTTACAAAAAAGTTAAGTGGATTTTGGTTGGAGAGCTTCAGTTTATAATTTTTTTACTTGTGGCTTACTTGTATTCGATGAACAATATACATAGACGGTGTCAGGACACAAGTGTGCCTGAAGTCTGAACGATGACCGAAATCAATCATACACAGTTGTACCATCCATCAATTCGAAACATTCTATTATGTGTTATGACTTCCGTCTATTCTATATTATTACAATGATCATAATCGCCGGGTGTCGCAAAGTTTTGTAATCATTACAAAACGAGCACGCTCTGAATTTGATTGGGCAAACTTACAACTTCTTTTGAGATCGGCTTTTTCCCAAAACAGATGATTTTTTTGGATATAATTATAATAAATACTTCGTATATATTACAAGGAAATAATTGAGTTATTAATAAGGTAGAACAGTTGTATAAGTATAATATGCCGTCATATTGTGTCAGCTACAGTGTTCGACCGCGACGTTTGTGAGTTTGATTCTTAATAGGGGTAGTAAATAATTTAACTCTAGTGTAAAAATAAAACGCAACGGGCAATTCCGCAACGTAAATGAACCGTGAAGCTAATTTTTTTCACAAAATAAATTAAAACTATAATTAGGTTCTCAAGCTATGCACCTATATTTAAATTTACGAGTGACTCAAGTACGCATTTAATTTTCAAAAGCAATTATTCAGAGAAACTAATTTCCTACATATTGTAGTTGTACCGCAGCCATTAAAGCAAAATATTACATTGTTAGGTTTAAGTAAAATAAACAATAATAACGTGTACTTAAAGGTGTAAGATTTTAACGCTAAAACATAGCATAATTATGTATGTTTATTTAAAATAACTATATATTAAGTTTATTGGTTGATTATATATTAATTTTTTAGCACAGAATTATGAGAATTACGTAAGTTTAGTGAATAAAGATAAACAAGTGTGCAAAAAATTTTTAAATACACGACCGTCGTGGTGTAGAGGCGTAGCGTCTGATTGTAAACTCAACTGTTGGGGGTTCGAATCTCACTCGGGTAAGATGCATTTTTCATTTCCATTTTCTTTAACTAGGTAAGGGTGGCATTGTATTCTGCAACTTAACAATGCAATGCCCAAAAAACTAGTTACGGTTTCCTCTGCCTACCCTGATATTTAGGGGAAAAACGTGAATCTAAAAAACACAGATATTTAATGAAGTACGTATTCTGTGGCTTCAACATTACTGATACTCACATTTTTAGTGACATTATATTTCCACTGTATTGAATTATAAAATACTATATGTATATGTAATGCCTACTATATTTAATGAAGTAGTGCTTGATTTACAGTTTCATATATTGACAGTACAAATAGAAATCTCCAGGCAAACCGCATAGCGTAGAATGTCAAGACTATACAAATATAGATTGTACAAATCTATGATGGTACGAACTACATACTACAAAGCACTACGCGTGCCAGTTAACAAAGGTCGCGGGTTGCAGTTTGTGGGCCACGCGATGTTGCGGCATCTCGCGGTCTGTCATTTCTCTTAGCGACACTAGAGAATAAGATAAAACATATAAATAATATTGTTAATAGGAATATTGTAAATGCAGCTTATGTTAGTATTTATTTTATAATAATTCAAGTAAAAAAAAACACGTTTTACGATACTGCTGGTTCTTAAGATTTACAATCGATATTTAGACTTTTAATGCTTATTCTAATAAAAAGCTCATACTTTTGTTTATATTCTGATATTCTAGTCTACCATGAATAAAATCAGTTCTTTATGTTTAACATATTTGTAAAGAAATTAAAAATATCCAACAATTTACTCAGACTACAATGGACTTGTCATAATAAGTATTAAGTATATGAATACAGTAATAGAACACCTTCATCATGTGCAAATATTTTACAACAGCAATCTAACACTATTTAAAATTCTAGTTATTCGCAAAAAATTTTGAAAAATTCACAAAAACCAAAATTTGCATAAACACACACACACACCTACATTCTTAACCATATATGTACCTACACAAAACTGTTAATTCAATAACACAAAACAGTTGGAGAAGAACTCAAGTGTAGGTAATTGAATTCGTGATGTTGGTACAGCATTTTTTGTATCTTATTGTGTTTCTTGGCACTTCCTGTAAGAAGCATCAATTTGCCGCGGTATCGCTTCAAAACGGTCACAGGCCGTCGACCTTCATTACCGTGAGTCATTTGCACGGTGGTTAGTTTAAAATTCTCGGAACCCTCGTGTTGGGACAGCAGACTTATTAATGGTCAACACTTATATTATGCGTGAGGAAATGCATAAATTGTTAAATTCGGTTTGGGCAATTTAAAATCACATTTGTATATTTTGGCGTAATAAAATCGATTTTCGTTTGCGGAAGCCCGAAGATTTATCTCAAATATTTTTTATTAAAGTTAAGTTACAGTATTGGGTCATGCGTTTTTAGTTTAGTACCCAAGTTAAGCAGTAAATTGATATTGATTGCAAAGTTCATTAAAGCGCACACGGCGTGTGATGCAAATAATTTGAGGGCAATTGTGTCAAGTGAAATACGTTTGTAGCTAAATCCATGCAATGTTGCCAAGGCCGATGAGAACAAAATGTTTAAAGCAGTCAATGCGCTTATTGGGCGTTCAGTAGCCAACCTATAAACCAATTGGTCGCTGTACAATTGATTATACGCGACAAGACGCAAAATTGTTTATGAGTTCCCTGACCTTTGTTTTTAAGTCTATCTTTAAAATATGTTTTTCTTATGACTTATAGTAATGTGCATGCGTGGACGGTAGTAAATATTTATGGCGTTTACAAAACGGTAAAATGCACTCGATGAATATCGAGAAATCATGATGTAGGTACTCTATTCATGCACGAGTCAATGTTGGTCAAGACTTGAACGAATGGATAGTTGTTGATTATGTTACAAATATTTATGGAAGGTAAGAAAAAGGAAAATATACCTGAGATCACCTCTAACAATAGATTGCCAAAAATGTTTTATTGTAAAGTATAAAATTATTATTTTTTATTGAACGTTTACATCAATCTACCTAGAGACGCAACTTGTCAGTCATAAACAAATTTAATGCTTTGACCTTTATAAAATATTGCCATTTTCAAGTATTTTCCTCCCTCTATTGTATCTTACAAATCTTGCATAGTACTTGTCCTACATTTCAAGGTAACAGTCTTTAATAAAAAGCGGAAGATTATATGTCAATGTGCAGCTTACTTTCCTACAACGTCAATGACAAATTACTAAATATTCTTCAATTTACTTCATCAAGCAATAAAATGTCCAATAAAATATAATCATTTACGTTTTTCTTTCAACACCTTTAAATTTTTTTAATGTGTATGAGTAGCGAATCTATTATTCATAAAAAAAGAAAATTACACAAAAAAATATGTGGTTACGGGATAGACTAATACGTAAAAATGTGTTGTAAATTCAAAATAATTTAACAGTAATTTTTCATATTATTCAACGTTTCATCCACTTTATTGTAAAATAACACGTTACATGAATAAGCACAGGTAAATTTGATGAGTTGATAGTATAAAGAGCTAAGTAATAGTGCTTGGTGCTGTGACATGCGAGCGTCGCGACGTCCTTGTATGCGGTCGTCCCATATTGAATGTCATTGTCTATAGAATTGTTTTAATATGTGAGGCAATTGGCAACGTACGTACACACATGACAACTCAAAATGTTAGTAAAAAATGCATGATTTTCTTACCAAACAGGTTTCTTATACTATTTTTTGCTATTTTTAAGTCCTGACTTCATCCTGAGTTATTTGGTTAAAACAAATTGTAGGAGCGTCTGGATAACCTTCAAGATCCGCCTACTGAGACTTCCTGTAACCTCGTATTTAGACTATTTATCTGAATAAAATGAGATATTACACAAGAATCTTAATACGACCTTACATTGTATTGTAAACATAAAAATGACATTTTTTAAACATTAGTTTTGTCATTTACAATTGTTTGCTAAGAATATCTTATCTACTTTTTACCTTAGCATTATAATGATGCTTTATTTAACTTTTCAAAGTGACTATAATTAAATTACTCATGTATAAAGCGGAAATTATGGGTTTAAAAGCATTCTTGTGGAAAAGGGACATAACCTTGGAATTTCCTTAATGGGAGGACAATGAAAACATTATCTGCTCACTAAAAGTTATATGTTATTTTAAAGTTACATTTTGAAGTAACTAGGGGAAGGCAAATAATTCAATCTAAATTAATTTATGGTTCAATTTAAAGCTATTGCCTTTCGATACATTCAGACGTCTTCTATGGTTTTTTCTTCGTCTCCTCGTCACAAAATAAACATATACGTTATTTAGTATGAGCCTGAGGATATAACAACCATTTAACCTCAAATCGAAACAGCATTACATATTGCATTGCACTCACGACTTAATATTATAAGTGCAAATGTAAATATATGTCGACTAAAGCATACTTCGAACTTGAGAGTGTGCAGCTTCTCGAGAAACAAATCTCATTCTAATATAAATGACCTTATTAAATCCGTATCGTTTACTAAACAGCCACCTCCAAGCGTGAGATCAGAAAATAAACCAGAAATGGTTCGTGAAGCGCCTTCGTTTTGCATATACAAATGAGAATTTATGCTTGCGTTGAATACTCAAGTTGTATTCGAATGCAAAAGCTCAAAAGTTTAGTATAATTAAGTTGTACTTAGGCACAAATATATGATACATTTATATATTTGATAATATAAAGCCTAATATCATTTCTATTACCAACTGTTCTGAGGTTAATACTTGCGCATAATGCCTGGCTTCCCATGACGCATGCTCTAAGCTCAGCTCATAATGGTATGTATGAATCAGGCTTTTTCCTTTTTAACCTACCCTGGGAATTCCCACGGTTATATGGGGTCGATATCAAGTTTGAAATAAAACTAATTTAATGATCGCCTTGTTTTTGCGTGTTTGTTTCGTCATGGCATACATTTTTACTAGCCTTCTATTGTTAAGAGAACATATAAAGTCATGAAATATTTAGCACGTTATATATTTTAGTATAAAGCTTCGATGAATTACACTAGGTGACATATATTATAGAATTAGAATTCCCAAACGAATGGTTGAAACGATTTTCCGCCATTTTTATTTATGAATAACATTTAAAAAATTCAACGGTTGAAACAGCTTCTTAGATAAAGCATTATAATTATTAGTAATTTTAACTGTCACTAGAAAAAATTGTGCACACACAATGTTAATAATATAATTATACATAGTGTACATAGTCGTATATATAACACAAGTTACAGGATACTAGTGGCATACTTATCGTTGCAGAGTGGGCGTTGATAAACGTTAAATAAATTTACGCATGCGATCTAACTGAGATACAGCACAGACCAAATAAATTGTACCACATTTAAATTGAAAACGAGACGGCTGGGTAGTTGATATTGTGCGTCATGACGTGTATAGAATGATACGTTCTTGTCTTTTATACCACGCTTTTATTAGTTCGAGATTTGGTTTCACAAATTTATAATAAGATTTATAAGGCTTAATTTAATTCGCTTCTGATTGTTTCTTCAATATGACACTGTCTGTTGTATATTATATTTTATGTTGAAAAAATAATTCCAGGATGCCTGTCCGTCAAACCATAGTTTGTTTACGTTAAATTTGTAAGAAACAGGATGGACGGTGAAACAAGTGGATTAAAGAACTCTATAAATATTTCATGTTTTTAAGGTAATCCTTAATAATAATTTATATAACTTGCCGTATCTCCAAAAACTAAACACATATTGCCGTTTAAAATACTTAATTTAGAAATTAATAGAACATTTTAATATTTCTATGAAATTTCCTTATTAAAATTTAATAATTGATTTTTAAGATTGATATTTTAATAATCTTCTTGTCGGCCTTTCGTAGGATAACCGCTTCTCGTACAAGCTTTAAGTTCATTCGACGATTTAATATTGATTGCAAATCTACTTACAGTAAACAATAATTTTAATTGAACATCTGAAGATATTCAAACTAAAACAATTCGATGAAAATATTTGATATTAAAGATGAGCTTAATTTTCATCAATTTTAACTTTTTTTTTAGCTTCACGCTTTATCCCGCACATGGCAGGGTAGGCAGAGGGAACTGCAGGAACATACAAACCTAGTGTTAAGACACTCCGTTACTTAGTCCCTGCTTACTCCGTCCCCGCTTTCCGCCGTTTTCGAGGCATTGCGTGTTGAGTGGCGGAACTCAACGTCGCTCTTTGCCTTAGTTGCCAGAGCGAAGAAAATGGAAATAGAAAAATCCATCTTCCCCGACTGGGGATAGAACCCAGAAACCATCGCGTTACAGGCAGACGTTGCGCCTCTACGCCACGACGGTCCTTAACTTTTTATTACGAAATTTAGAAAATTTAGATAAATGTGTGACAGACTTAATAATTATTACTGTACTATATCTATACAGTAATATAATATAAGAAGCAAATATAGAAAATGTTACACCTACACTAATTATTACTATAACAATTGATTGTTCCTCCAAAATGTATGTATATAGGTGCACTATTTGCACTGCACATTAAATAATTCTCACGTTTAGTACGAATTTAATCAATGAGATAACTAAATTAATACTAATTAAGGAAGCACATTAGCACTTTTACTACCTCCAGGAAGTCAACGGTACTTCATTTCAATACCTGAGTTGGCTTGCAACCAAGACAATACGTTCGCCGCACTCCAACGTAAGTATCTACATTTTATGCTTAATGTGGCAATTTCTGTCTATAAATATAGGTAAGTATGTATAAAGTAAGCTTTTGTTTCATAACGCTTTTCGAGCTTACATTGTATTGTATTTTAAGAAACTTGTTCAAAATAAAGAAAAAGAGTAGTAAAATTTAAATGGCAGTAAAAATAACGTAATATTATTAATAAATATTACCCTAAATATGTACTGTATTATTATTATTATTAGCATGTTTAATAAAGGTTGGTTAAATTACCTAAATAATTATATCTTAATATATTTTGTTACATTTAAAAAAAACTTTTAAAAAACAAACTAAAATAAGGCCTTTATGCTATGTAATTTGATTACAGTGCAAATGGCGTTTCAATATACAACTTGGAATAAGATGTCAATATTAATAGCTATAATAGTATTCTTGTAATCTATTCCTAGCTCGCTGGATAATAGAAGGATATAACAAGCTCAGCGGATTAAGGTCTTTAAATATAACGACCTAAAGGAATATATTTGCTCCTGGCATTGCTGTATTGTGTTGTACTTTTATTATTGTCTTCAATCGTTAGTGCAGGCAAGGAGTCAATAGAGACTACTGGTATGGATACTCGGAATCAGAACTGACAGTCCCGTTACAGTTAACTATCTATTTATACGATAAAGGTTTTTAATAATAACTATTTAGAACCGTCGTGGCGCTGAAGCGCAACGTCTGCCTGTAACGCGACGGTTTCTGGGTTCGATTCTCAGTCGGGTAAGATAGATTTTTCTATTTTCATTTTCTTCGATCTGGCAGTTCGCATCATTGGGTTTCGCCACTCAACACGCAATGCCTCGAAAAAGGCGGAGAGCAGGGACGGAGAAAGCAGAGACTAAGCAACGGAGTGTCTTATCAATAGGTTCATATTCCTCTTCGTCCTGCTGTTGTTGCTCTGCCTACCCTGCCATGCGCGGGATAAAGCGTGATGATAATAATAACTATGATAATCATTGTCTTCATTCTATTACTTCACGAATAACAATTTATTAATTATACTTTGTATACTTTTATACTTGCTGGTAGTACTGTTTTTGATATTTTATGAATAGTAATTACTAAAGCTCGTTAACTTTCATATTTAGTCAATTTATGTTCTCTAACCGGATTAAAATTATTTATTATCAATTTTCTAAGTCGATATAGATATAAAAAAATAATTAGATACATTATTTTGAACATTTGCTTCATAATACTATGCTATTAATATATAGCAAAAGTAAATTACAATATGTATACTGTACCAATTTAATGTAGTCTAATGAACTATACACGAAATTGAAATGTACAGTAAGTGTGTAATTTAAAAATATCTTATGCATTCATTAGTTAACATGAAACAAAAGATAAACAGGTGCTTTTATATGCAACATACGTTTTAGCAAATTTATCTTAAAGTATTAAGAGAGGAAATTAATTATCATCATCCAGACAATTAAAAATCTAAATGTTCAGCAATGGGGAAACAACGTATGTTTTACATTATGTATTTCGGATCTTCGATTCACATATTTAATTAATACACTATTAATTGATTTCATATACTTTAGACTGTATTGCTAACTACCAAGTCAACCGTCGTATATATATACAAAATTACATTTAAATACATTTAGTTGTTTACGAGTAATAAGCTACCAGACAAATAAATATTGATACAAATTATACGTAAAAGATAAGTGTTTTAAATGTAAATACATTAAATTCACAGCGGAAGCGCTCAAAACCTTAAGTAATTAACGAGGAGTGGCTTCTTACGTCACTCTAAGTAATATGACCCCACGTTTTTATATCACTTTCTGTTCAATGGTAGTTAAACTTATTCTATTTAAATCTTTTGTTTGAATTAATGAAGCGAGACATTCAGCTTCTGATTCAAAGCTTGTTTATAATTTGTCAAGCTTGTCATTCTCGACGATGAATTAACGCTTCAGTTATTATAATTAATGGGACGTTTTTTAATTAAATACATTAAATGCGTTTAATGACATATTATGACGTTATAAAAAACGTAATATTTAATCTGTTTCTTAGTATTTTATTGCAAAGTAGATACTTTATGACAACGTAGTTAACAGACCAATTTTCTTTGTGATTAAATTTAATACCAAAGTTGCAAAGTTTTTACATTGTGAATTCAAGGAAATCATCATGATTGGATCATTGTCGAATGAATGATGAAATCATCGTAATGATTAAAATTATTGTTAACAGTTTTTCGAGATTTGGGCGACATGATATTAGATTGGTACTGTGTCTATCTCTTTATATTATTTTAAAAAAATAGTCAATGCATACTTAGTAATACCAACATTATTATATAATAGCTTACTTCTTATTAAGTATAAAAAACGAATTAGCTAATTAACTTTTTGCATTTTCTTTTAATGGTTCTACCATTTGCATGTACTTGCCAACTGTTAAAATTTTATTTTAATTGCGTAATCTGAATAATATGTAAATTGATCATGTTTTTATGTAAATTTTTATGTTTTCTCTTATTAGTGTTAGATGTAATATAATGCCAATCATTTTAGCGAATCTAATTGAAAGTTATGTGTACATGTTTGTTATATTTAGTTTGGTAGTGAAGCACACAAAACTGTAAATTTTGGACTTAAATAATATTTTTTTAAACACTCATGTTTCGAAGATCGTAAATTAATTATTATTTATTTGTAAACCTAGAGGTTTACAAATAAATAATAATCAGGTAGACCGATTTATCATATTTTTTATGCACATATGCATGTGCATATTAATTAAATTTATGCAAATCTTTTTATGAGTGCATTAAGATTTAAAATTATGATTGGTTTTTGGTAGATGTCTAAAAAAAGGAGAATGGAATGCAGTCACTATTTTGAAATTAAGTTTAATTTAAGTGGCACTTAACCGCCTGTTCAATCCGTGAGTAACAAAATGGAATTTGTTACTGATATATTAAAGTTTTTTTATATTTATTAAAGTTTTATTTATCATCACACAACTTAAAACTTTTCATTTTTTGTTATTAAAAACATTACTTCTATTACTTAAAAAAATATTGAATAAAATTTACATTTTTTGTTATTGTTATATTTTAAAGAAAAATATCTGTGATTTTTGAACATTTTAAGATAGATAAAAAAGCAGATGTTTTTTACTATAATATATTTAATATTATTTACTTTATATTAAAGAATATAATATTAATAATTTCTACCCGACTATGTTCATAATACGTCATTAACAAGCAAAGCCCCGAAGAAAATATCAGTTTCAATTCTTGTCAAACGTTTCTAAGTGCGTGGCGTGCACTTAAGTTTTCAAATAAGTTATGGCTAATTCCCTTTACTGGGTGTTGTGGAATGCAGCCGGCATTGTTCAGTTATCTAAACATCACAACGGCGTACAGAACTCGAAACTATTGACCAGTACATTGGCATAAGTTGTTACGTTTATATTTTACTTGTGTTATATAAGAGTTTTGAAGAGATCTGTGCGGAAACTGACATATGATTATTTGGCGGAAGCCGTTGCTTTGGAATTTTTATGGGTTGCGTGTAACTTGTAGTAAAAGTTTGTCTAAGTTGGTTGGTTAATGAATATTTGTAAAACAGTACTGTTAAAACAGTCATTACTTATAAGTTGTTTTACTCTTCATATTTAAGTACCTATATAATTTACAAGTGGGATTCTTCATAAACCAATAAACAGATGATACATATCAACCACAGTATGTTTGTATTATAATTCATAGTTAATCCTTTTATTTACACAGTCTGATAGTTTCACTCCAAAAATACCAGCGAGCGGACTTTAGATAACACAATCTAGACACTTGTAGTGTAAAGGCGTAATGAGCTTAATGTCGCAGCAACTTAATCCTTATTTGAGCTTCGTTGCTATAGGAGCTTTTGCAATCTCACATTAAATTGTGCTCATATACAGGGTGTGGATATTACCGCGACCTTCATTTAAAGCATGGTATTAACTAGCTTTCATAAACTTGGTAAAATTGTAAAACAAGTAAATTTTTCAAAAATAAAAAAATATTTTTTTTCAAACAAAATAAATATTAAATTATAGTTCCCAAAATAAAAGGCCATTTCTCAAGTATAACGCAAGCGTACACTATCCTGTAAGAGCGGGAAAAAGATATATCCCTTTCTCATTACGTTTTTTTATTTTGAATGAAAGGTGACAGATTGACAATGTTTGATAGTATTTTTGTAGTACGAGGTCTATACGTCATTCATATTTAATTATGACTACCTCACGTATAAATATCGTGAAATAGGAAAAATGATTCTGTGCCTAAACTATTAATAATTGTGAATTAGTTTTTTGTATATAGCCTTGAAATGTTTTTCCCTATAAGTAGTTTTGATAACGGCCGCCGAATTTGTTACATGCTGTATATACCAAAATAAGCTTTTAATTTAAAATCTTTGAACATAAATCAGTTTGAAATTTAGCTTGCAAAAGCTATATATATATAACAACCGTTATAACAAATAATTTACATACGCTTATTATTATGTATACATTACAGCATTTTATATTACGTTTACTGCATTATTTTATTCACAGCGCAAATTAAAATTGTCTCGACATAAGAGTTCACTGACCACTGAACAGTGAACTTTTAAATTATTGAAATAAATGTATCCTTTTATTGGTATTTTAAACTGGTTCTAAGCTGTGTGTTCAAATGACTTAGTAACAATAAATGGTAACTTTAAGTATAAGCATTAAATAAGCTGTAAAAATATTAAATGATTTCATTTGAAGTAAAATGTAACATATAACGTATGTTAACTGGTTTACATTGTATTAAAAAGTATGGGAGGTTTTGTGATATATCATAAACATTTAGTATAGTACAATTTCAGTTTACTATACAATTACTACAATTTTAAGCAATAAACGGATATATACTATATGTTCTGTGATGAGTTTATGATTTGGTTTTATATAAATTTATCACATTTTCACGTATTTATTGTATTTTATGGAGTTATATTGTAATAAAATTTTATAATTTACGCTAGCTTGTAAGACTTCGTTACACAATCTAAAATCAGTACTTTGCTTATTAAATAGGAAAATAAACATTATATAATTTTTTTTCTTTAACATACAACACTTTTTATATGGCGATTAAAAGTCATATTTTGTATCTCATTTACCTTAGAAACAGCTTTAATTTATCAGTTTATGAAACGGTATATTTTTGTAATTTGTCAAATAGTAAATAATAAAGAATCCTACCTTAATTTTTTAATCTACGTATAAAAAATGTTAATATACAACTATTAAAAAAATATATTAACATAATAATTATTAATATATAAATACTAAAATATATATTAAAAAAAGTGAAACCAAAACAAAAGTTGAGCATATTTTATATTTTATATTTATTCTAAGTAATAATGAAAAAGTAATACTTGTCCAACAAAATCAAAGTCATGATGCAGTATTAGTGTATTAGTATATATATGGTACTTATGGTGTGAGTGTAGCATTTCATTCTGCCACACCGAAGGTACAAAACTTGATGTACTATTTATTTGTTTTAAAGCTTGCCAAATGTCGATTGTAACGTATGGATCACATAAATATTAATGGAATCCTTCCAGCTATTGTTTTTGTTTGCATGATGTGTTTAGTACATTTATTTAGAGTCCGTCTGGTCCAAGTGTACCGGTCTATTGATTCGAAATAGCGACAGGGGGGCGTGAATCGCTGTGAGTACGTACTGTACGTATATAACTACGCAATTTTTGTCGTAATGTAGTGACGTCAAAATTCAAAATTTTATTTTTAACTAAGTTTACTATTGCCAACGTTTCATCGTATAAACGTTATATTTTGACTAAACAAATTGTTATCGTTATAGATTTTGTATTTTATAACCATTTAATAATTAAATAAATTTGTAGAAAAAAATCTTTAAATTTCATACTTTTATAACCGGGTATAATATGTCAACCTTTCGCAAACGCTATGGAGCAAACGTGTCGGGTCGACCATTATGGATGGGTCTTTTAGATGTCTCACAGAGATTGTTGCGCTGTTTCATCAATCTAAAATATCATCTGTATAACGAAATCAGCTTAATTTTACAACGGCTAATTTTTTATATAGCAGACGAGCTTTTTTGGCAGGTTAATCTACGTGACCTTAATGCATCGCTATTACAATTTAAAAGCTTTGCATGCCGATAGTCGGCCCTTTTACTGTCACGTAGTTAACCGGTTTTTTTTACCGCTTAATAATAATCCCTCACAATTTACACCTATCTCTTTCGTCTTATAAGTGTTATTGATTATGTTACGTTATATTTTTAAGCGTTATTATTTCTTACAATATACTGAGCGAGTGATGATTAACTGTATGTAGATCTTGGCTAATAATCTTCGAATTATCTTTAATCTATTATTATTATTTATTTGTAATCTAAGCTTTAATGTGAATGTTTGAAAATATTTAGAAGGAAAATGTAGTAAGATCAATTCTATTTTAAGCCAAATGTAAATAAGTAGCTTCACAAATGTGTAACACAGTCAAAAATCTTCGTAAGCATAACCAGTTTGTATTAAAAAAAACTAATATTTTGTATAAACGAACAAATAAAAAAACATAATGTATTAAGTAAGAATTAATATTCCTCTATTCTATTGTTACACAAATAACAGCAAATAAAAAGAGTTAAAACTGTTTAAGACAAAAAATCTTTGTCAGATATATATTTGACTTAGCCGGAGCTTTGAGACACATTTATATCTATTATTGTATTGTGTGTGTATCAACCATGTGGATCACGTGTGTTCTAATAGAACTGTTATACTATAAACAGAAACAAGTATAAGACTACATACACATATTGACGTCAAATGTATTATAAAAGAAACCCAAATACTCTCGATATACCTATGAATGGAATCTGATTGTCGATATTCAGAATAACGCTTTCGCCGGATTGTTAGCGCGTTCCGTGAAACTATTATCATCATTCATTAACATAACATGTTGAAAAATTGCACAATTTCACATAAAACACTTATACAGCAGCCTCAGACAGTGTAACAATTTAGAAAAAAAAATATAATTGAATACATTAGAAGGATGAATGGTTAACTTACCGGAGTGTTGTGTATCCTTGTGTGGATGATCCAAGCGCACATTTGATAGGACGAGCCAGGATGCACGCTATCGTATTGCACGTTATAAATAGTAGTACTATCCGAAAATAACGCAATAATAGCGATGTTATGCACTTGTGTTATAGAACAAGTGTGCAACACGGGCGCACCGAGTGGCGGCGCGCGGTGAACTGCCGGTAACCGCCTAGTGCCTGCCGCCTGATACCCGCTATACGTTGTATGTATATGTATATATGTGTACAAGTGTCGGCCGACGGGTAGGATACACGCGGCGCGCCGGGACGAGGGACCGTGAAAGAAGGGCTACAGTCCGACGCCGTTTTTTGTACCGTCTAATATTAGCAACAGTCTGGCTCACTTCGTCTAAGGGACTGAAGTGTACTTTGTTGCTCGTCACTCTCACTCAGGGTCTAATTGTGTTAGGGTAAACGAAAGTAAAAGCGATAATGGACTAAAAAAATGTATAAAATTAAGTACTTGATATGTATAAAGCGGTTTATTATAATCCGGCATATTACTTGAATAAATTACCCATATCTATTATGAACTTTTAGATCAGATATTTTGTAAATTAAAAAGTATTTATGTTACCTACATTATAAGCTTATTTTAGATATTCTTTAATTTATATATATTCTCATTTAAGACTAAAAACTACTATATGCTTAAATTTGAATGTTCATTTTCTAATTATTGTCAGAGACAGAATGTTCAACATTAAATAGCTGTCAAATATTATTTATAATTAAGTAGAGAGGGCAAGTCATACAGTAGAGGCAATCGTTAATGTCTATTTTAAAGAGGCCTCTTAACGAGTCGCAAATCTCAGGCAGTGCATTAAACTTCTTTCTCTGCAAACCAATAGATATATTATGTGATTTATTCACGGAATATTAAGACACTATGACTTTTCTATTATCTCTAATGTCATAAATAAAATTAAGACACTATGACTTTTCTATTATCTCTAATGTCATAATTAAATTAAAAGATATAAATGTAAATTATGAAATAGTCGCACTCTACGTCTATTTTAATTTTAACCGTATCGGTAAATATAACATTTGTTTCTATATTTGCATTCGGCACGTAGGTCGCTATCTGACTTCCGGGAGCAGTATGTTGGCACAAGGAAACATAATGTGTGTAACCGAAGACAAATTACACAATTTCCTAACGTAATGTTTTAATATGGTTATAGGCTTACTTTTAACTTCATATTTCTGTACAATTTAGTTCTTTAGGAGTAGATATAATTAATTTGAGACTAATTCTAGACTGTTAGATGTCTAGGCTTTATTATTATAGTTTCATAATGAATAAACTATTTTATTTATATATAAAATATTTTATTAATATACATTATTGTAGAGATTAAAATAGGGGACTATAGTATAATATAAATTATTAAAATATTTTTTCTAAGTTTAAAGCAATTACGACAAATTGTTTTTAAACGTAATATAAAGATTTTTTTTTAATTTAAATTATACAATTTAATATTTATAAGTTTAAAGCGGGGACGGAGAAAGCAGGGACTAAGCAACGGAGTGTCTTAACACTAGGTTCATATGGTTCCTGCAGTTCCCTTTGCCTACCCCGCAATATGCGGGATAAAGCGTGAAGCTAAAAAAAGGGTTTCATTTGGTGTTTCATGCACAAATTTTGTATGAAATTAACTATAAAGACAGTTTGTAATACTTTGTTTTTGAAGTACGCCTATAAGATGTTGGCCAAAGTTATTGCCAAATTACTATATTCAATATGTCTCAGTTAACGGAAGTATGGTACAGGTTTTTATTACGCAGCGGGTTTCATACAAATGAGGAAACTTTTTTTTTTATACACCCACATGTCACTTTCATTGTGTGGATTTAAAAAGATATTTCTTTTCTATTCTCCTACAAACCATATACGTAATCAAGATATTATTTAACATTAAATTTAAGTTGATACCTCGACGAATATTTATGATAATGGTTTTGACGGACGGACAGCAAAAAGGACCACATATGGATCACTTTGTTTTCCGTTTTCGTTTCGTTTTTTATCCTGAAATAATTATCTATTTTTTTTTAGTTAAAAAACAAAGAGTTTTAGTTAATAAATAGATCATTACAAAAAATCAAAAAATATAATTATTTTACACGTTCACACTTTATCTTGCACAGAAAAATTGGTGCAAAGACAGAACAATGATTTCGAATTTATATCCGGATTTAAGATATTATACATACGTTGAGTGACGACCGTCTACGTTATGTTTTTTCTTGCCAAAGCTGGAAATGAATACAATACATTCCCTCGATAGTTCAAAAAAATCACTGAGGAACGTTATTAAATGCAAAGCTTAGGTAGGGGATATGTTGATATTGTTTTATAAATATAAGTGTATATTGATATTATATACTAACATAGCTTTGTCCCTAGCGGTCCCTGCATTTCTCTTTCACCTCGTCCTCTATCAATAGCCTCTTCATACATGTTCAGGGTCCTCATACTTTTTACGTGACCTTCCTACGGTATCTTCGATACTGTGTTTTCGAAAGTCAACCGAGGTCTCCTTTTACCTCCACTTTTGCTTCACATCTCTTTCATCACCTACACTCTCGACTTGCCTAAACTGTGTACGTTCTTTTTCAACAATAAAAGTCAACAAAGTTGATAATACATCATTTTTTAAAAAAATATTTAAATTATATCCAGCTTTGTGACCAGAACTACCTACTATTTAAAATTTTCACCTTATCGTGTCTCTCTTTTTTTTTAATTCTAATAAAACTATAAAATTGAGTTTCAAAATTTAAAGGTCTTCTTAAGAATCCAATATTAACCACTTAAAATTTAATTACAATATCGTGCGTTACCTATTGATGGTTCCGCATCTTAATTTTATCAAATTATATGTTATAAAATATTTTACGTAGGAGGTAATTATCAGAAAATATAAAATATATAAGTTAAATTATTCGTTTACGCGCATTACGATTTATGTATACAGTAAACATAGTTAAAAAAAGTATAGAATAATTCAAAATAAATGGTTTTATGTAGAAAAATTATTTTATTTTAATAAATATTATTTAATCTTTTTTCAATATTATACCAACATAATACGTATAATGTTTAATTTTTTGAGTTAAAATAGTCTTTTTGTCTTGGCTTTCGCTTTTCGTCCGAAGCTCAAGTTCGAGACAGCATCTTGAGTGGCGAAGCTCTAGAACTCGTAAGCGGGAAGAGATGGAATTTATTTATTGCTTCGAGTGGGGTTCAAACTACAACAAACTAATGTACATAAAATAATATTTAATGTGGAATCAATAAATAATTAATTGTGTACATTATATGTTATGGTTTTATATATTCTGCAATGCGTTCTACGCACTTTTCCCACATGCGTATATAGCCCAAATCAATATACAATTAATGATTTTTATGTTTCGAAAATATTTAGTATTTAAATTACCATTTAATTATTGAAATAAGCAAAACTCATTCATAATATAAAGATTTTCGAATATTTAACAGATATGGGGCATTCCACGCCAAGCGGACTGGTAAAAATGGTCATAGTCTCCGATTTTGGTTTTTTTTAATATGTTAGACCTATATGGGTTCTGAACACAATTGCATTTAAATTTTTATAATATATCGTTTAGCTTAAGAATTACACGTGTTCAAAGTCGCGAAGGGCTGGCGGACATGTACATGTTCAAGTCCTATTATACGGATTCATAAAATATATAACCGAAAAGTCCGTCCATAAAAGACATAGTCCATCACAAAGGACATTTAATACTTACATTATATCTAAATTAACAGAATCATCACAAACATTCTGAAATTTCTGATAGGTCTTGTAAAAATAGTGCAAAATAAATAAAATATTGCATAAATAAGCGTCTAACTGTAAACGTGACGGTTGTGAATTTAATTCGATGGGTTGGGACGGATGTGGGTATGACTTGGAGGAATAAATTCAATTATTTCCTTGATGTGATGAGAAATGAGTCTCGAGACGTGGCCGAAAAATGGGTACTGCAGTGTTCACTACACTTTATCATACCTATATGTTCACATAGTTGAATTACAAATAACGATTATGTCATACTTATACTTACTAATATAGTAATTCAATTTATATGCCCTAACAAACGAGCTATATACTGATTATTAAAATAAATATATAAGAATATTTAATGTAATTTAAAGGTATTACATATAGCATTACAAGTTCTTAGATGGCTTGATTATCTTAGTTGTTGCCACCACTTAACACACAATATCCATAAAGAGGAGAACGGAGTGTTTTAACGGAGGTTATGTCTGCATTGTTTTATTTTTCATTTGTCCTTATGGATAATGATAAAACACCGCCTTTGAGTAAGACTTAGTGTATCTTACCTTGACATTAGATGGAAAAAAAATTTGCTTAAATATATATAAATCAGGATTTGTCTGTCTATACATACTGATATATCCGGAATAAAGTGTGAAGCTAAAGAGAAGGTAAGAAGTATAATTTATTATTTAATTAAAGCAGTTCAATGACCACTTAATGCAAAAAATATTCAAGATTTTACTGATAGCGACATTGGTAATAGCTTATCTCGAAAACTTGAAGCGAAAGGAAGGACGTGACAGTCAGCTATGACATAAATAAATATTTATTTAAAGTTGTTTATTTTGTATCTTTTTTGATTAATAGTTATAAAATAAATCCTGCGAATAGTTTGAACGATGGAAGTAAAAAAATATATATTTTTTAATTTCCATTCTTTTATTAAATTTGGAGATTATTCATATAAATATGAAATTAAAAAGGATATATTGTTTTAAAAATGATAATTACATATATAAAAGGATTATAAGAAGCAAGACAAGAAGCAAGAAAAATCGCAGGAGGACATGAGGTCGCAGTCGCGGGTCTTGGTTTTGTATTATACCTATATAACTTATGCCGGAAAACGGAGGAACATGCATGCCTATGCATGCATGTCATCGTGTATAAAAAAGGTTTAGATAAAATTTAAAAGGTTTAGGGGAAAATGGAGAAAAGTTCAAGGAAGTATTAAACTTAGTAGAATGTTCCGAATGACGAAAAAAACATAACTCGACATGACAGAACTCGTTTATGAGTTCGATAACCACGCGGGGGAGATGAATTTTTTAATTTATAAATAAATAAAATTAAAAAAACAAGGAAAACGCTTTTGATAGTGTTGTAAGAAACAATTTAGGGACATATGAACCAAATACAATATGACCAGTACCTTGCTGTAGGTTCTTTATTGAACCAATCAGTGAACGTGTGAATAGTTCATTTTGGTTTCTTGTTCATATATTTATATTTTGAGACCAGTCCTGGAATGGAATTTTGAAACTATTGGTAGAAGAGCATCATCGCAGAAGCGAATGCGATACAAAAGGACTTAGAGAGTTAGTCGCAAAACTGTCTAGGCTGGTCAAGCACTGTGCCCCATCTAGTGGACTTGGGACGTTAAGAAAATAAGTAAAGAAATTACGGAATGTAATATTGTGTCTGTATTCTTGTGTTAAACGCATCTAAACAGTATAAATAAAATTATAACGATTAACACCAGTGTCCGTAAAAAATAAGGATTACAATACAGATTAAGTTGAAAACTATACTTATTAAGACAAAAAAGTATCATTTAGTAAAGAAAATAATAAACAAGAAGTTGGACTAAGAATATAAAAATATGGCCCTTTTAAGAAGTTTTAAAGGTAGATTTTTATTGTTGTTCGGAATCACACAACACAAAGAGAAAGAAGAGAAAAGAAACTATAAGCCACTTCATGAATTCACCGTGCGGATGCAGGGCCCATCGCCTTGTATGAATCGATGAGCATGGAGCAGCGCTTGGAACTTACAAGAAAAGTGTAGTTTTAAAGCCATTTTTAAATGCATTAATACTCACCTCCACTCTCCTAGCTCCTTCCACTATTAAACTAAATTTAAAATGAAAAATGAGTTAGGTTACACAGGCCAATATGTTTTAGCAAGCTATACTCCAATAGCTCATAAATCAAATCAAAAATAAAAATAAAACATTTACAAAAGAAATGGAGTTGTTTAAAATGAGAGAAACCCAATGGATGCGTTATGCCAATCCGAAAAACTTAATAGCAACGTCACGTCCTGCTATTCTGATGTACGCTGGATAAGCTAGAATGGACCTATAAGAGGAGACTGATAACATTGTAGGAACTGCAGAAATAAGATTGAGGATTTTACTTTGAAGAACTTGATAACTCGCCATACTAGCGCGAGCATTAAATAAAATATTATTACATATCACTCTTCGCCTGATTTGTTGTCATTCAATTCTTTATACTTCTTTATTGTATGGTTGGGGCCCTGATGCCTTTCACGTGATCTTCTTCCAATATTAAGTATTTTCGTTTGAATCTACGAAATAAATCTGAAACAAAAACGAAGTCTGTTACAGGGTTACTTTAAAATACAATTTCAATTTAAGTTTATCTCTAACTTTCAATTCTATATGTCTGATTATATGTTTGCCTTAAAATTGCGTTATGCTATCTAGCTAAAATTTAAAACAGTAATCTATACAGCACAAATAAATCCAAATTTCTAAGTTAACGCAACGATAATATACGTTTACATTACAATAATCGCGTAAAAAAAACTTACATGGTACTTTCCGTTAACCTAAAGTTATAAAATCTGGTAGTAGGTTAGAATTTATAAGGCAAAGTAAGAGGATAATCTGGAAAATTTAAACTTATGGCCCAGAAAGAAAAAATACAAACATATATATGTAGTCCATGTGATTGGTACAAAATTTGAGCTTTGTAGTTAGTTAGGTACAATTGAGCATGTGCTTTTGTAGTGCATTTAAGGTTTTCTAATATAATATATTCAGCCGTATGTAGTTGCATTGCGCTATAAATATATAAAAAAATATTAATTAAGATAGATAAATCACAAGCTTTTGCCACTATTTTCTTTAAAATGCGTCTCGGATTAACTGCGATAAACTAGAATTAAATCTTGGTTATAAAGTAAGCTTTTTGTTGTCGCATTTTAATAGTAGTACCTGATGGTTGTAAAGACGTAGTATATTTATTTATAGGACTGAATTTATATTTTATTTTTCACGTTTAAAAGACAGTTGTAAGTTCAGTATGCTTGTCTTAAATTAGAATCCCTTTCATTTCAACACCTTCCAAAATAAAATGCCAGATATCAAAATGTCACTTCATACATTTCATATGATAAACACATTTAAAGGTAGTCTATCTATTTTTAATCTTGTTTGTAATAATTAAGTACATTTGCTTCAATTTTCAATAAAAAACACTGACAATTATTCATATTTTTTAACATGATTAATATAGCTTAAGAATTTCTTTGTGCTGATTTTATAAAGTAATTGTTTGGATTTGACGAAATTTTAGTCTGCGGACATATCTTCTCATTTAATATAAGATGAGGTAAAATCCAAAATATTAGGTGAACGGAAAGGACCCTGTAGGTATTGATTACATGGTGATTTTCATATAAAAGCAAAAAATAATAATAAACTAAAGGCTCATTTCTCTGGATTATTTTACACTATCGTTATTAATTTCAGCTGGGTCACGTAATTTAGTTTGTAGTCTTGACAGATGAATCAGACGAGCAAAATTATGTAAGGGTTTGTTTTATTATAAATATTATAATATTAAAATATTTAGTTAACTTATTTGAGTATATTTAATAATAATACATAATAATTACAGCTCAATTATGTTCTTTATTTGCGTCATTATTTATTCCAAAAAGAGAATGTTAAAGGTGTACCCGTATAAATAAATAAAATAAAATATAACAGCCCTTATGGTCTGACCACACCTATTAGTCAGACAATAAAGACAATAAAAAGGCTATTTAGCTTACACATTTTTTAAATAGATTTATATTTCATACTTTGTAAATATAATAAAATATAAATAAATAAAAAATAATTTACAACCCTCCAGTTAAGTTAATAAGACGTAATTTTTAGAATAAAAAAAAAATTATAAATAATATTCTATATTCATATGATATTATTAATTTCAGATCAGATTTTAGTTTTTATTTATAAATTTTATAAGCTAAATAATAGCAAATTACAATAAGGAAATACATATATAAATTTTATAATGAGCTGGCCATTCCCAAAAGTGAGGCGTTGATTCTGGTTTTCCCCGGACTGTACGTGATATTTACATAAAACTATAAGATTAAAACTTTATTGCTTAGTGAAGCGTCAAATAAAATGTGGAGTCTAATTTTTGTCAAGTAGAGTACATAACTAAAACTAAGCGCGACGGTTTGAGGGTTTGATTCCCACTCGGGGAAGATGGATTTTTCTATTTCCATTTTCTTCGCTCTGGAAACTGGGCAAAGCGCGGCGTTGAGTTCCGCCACTCAACACGCAATGCCTCGAAAAAGGCGGAAAGTGGGGGCGGAGAAAGCTGGGACTAAGCAACGGAGTATCTTAACACTAGGTTCGTATAGTTCCTGCAGTTCCCTCTGCCTACCCTGCATATACGGGATATATACGGGATAAAGCGAGAAACTATAAAAAAAAAGTACATAACTGATATTATTTGACTTAAAATAAAGATTTCTTAAAGAAAGGATATTATTCCATTTATTTTAATATATTTTAACGTAGATCGTACGATGAGCGGATATTAATATAAGTATTATTTGTTTACCGTAAAAACATCTCTAGGGCTCTATCTCAAGCCTACTAGGCTTAATAAAAGTAAGTTCAAAAAAATGCTTAATAGCGGATTCTAGGTTGGCTAAATTAAACATTTTATAGTTTTTATCTTATTTTAATATATCATTATTAGTTAGTATTGAGTTTTTAAATGTATTAAATAATATATATTAAAAATTCTAATAAAACACACCTTAAATACTTGCCGTTTTAATGGAAAAAATACATTAGTAATAAATAACGCACTACTCATATATAGTCTAATCTTTAAGGAGCCATGTAGAAAGCTGCAATAATTTTATACTTGAATATTATGGTAATATAACGAGTCGGGATAAAAAGGAATTTTATATAAGATATCTGAGAATTGTTACCGATAATGTATAGGACGTAGGTACATTTCTGTTACGTGTTGAGTGACTCAAATTAACACTGCCCTTATTTAATCTTTATTGAACTTTATTTTAATTGCTAAAAAATGAAGTTAAAAATTGTAAAAAAATACGTTGTTCTGATAACAAAGTAATTAAAATAGACCGGAAATATTAATTATTTGCTATCAAAACTTAATATAATTAATATATGGTAAATATATACACATTTATTAGGTGTTTGTTATTTTATGTTAATTTATGGTGATGATAAGGACATTACATGTAGAATAGTAAAATTTGATATTTTTTGTTGAACACATTAAAAAGGAATAGGGAATATTTTCCTAGATGGTTAAAGAGTTTAAGTAAGAGTTAATTAAGCATTCATTGCTTTGCGCATGAAAGTACTGTGAATGCCGTATACTCCAGCTGTGCAGATCTTTTTAGGGAAAACGTCGGCGATTGCCGAATGAAATTTGTATCTTCTGCAGAGGCCTTCCATAGAAATGTCTCATCGTGGAGTGAAATTTGGTTCAATTCAATCCCCAGAAGACTTTCAACTTCAAGTTTGCGGGTTAACCACTAAAAAAAACCATTTATCAGTTTTTGAGATTACTTAGTATTAATACTTATTACTTAGAATTAAAACCTTGCCTATTATCAGTATATTGGGACTTATAGTTTGAAGTTGGTACTTATAGTTAGTAGAATGACTGTCAGTATCGCGATCATTTGGAAAACAAGGCCAAGTTAGCCGAGGAGACACTGGGTGTCACCGGAATAGCGAGACAGTACTTCACGCTTGCACACCAACTGGCTCTGTATTGAGCCCAGGTTCGACCTTACATGGAGTATTGTTTGTTATGAGCTTGACACATTCGATCGCATACAATGTAGAGCCGTTCGTAACTTTGGTGACCCAATTATCTGTAAAAAGGCTAGACACAAACTTTTGCGGAGAAACGTTTCCTCGTTGTGCGTTCTCTACCGCTTATAGCATGGGTAGTGTTCTGGAGAACTGTTTGATCTGATACCTGCCGCTTAATCCTCCAACCACACGGTACGATACAAATTAAATAAAATAATATCATTTTCATCATCTGGATACGTGGCACAGTGGCACTCTATTAAAGTGCGGTTGCATAGAAACTTTTTTTCATGTACCACACAATTGTGTGATAACGTACCGGCGGCAATGTTTTCTGATCGCTACGACATGAGGATATATCGTGATGCATTATTATTAATGTAGTTTCTGTGATGTAAGATTAGACCTAGAATAGTTATGGCAATAATGAAATATAAGTCAAAATAATGTTAGAAACAAGCCGAAATACTTGTAAAAAATTTTTAAAATCAATGTGTAATAAATTTAAATATATAGAAAAACTTTAAATAATGTATGTCTTACAAGTATTATAATATTGTAATTATCATTTCTCAGTAAGTGAATCACATTGTATTCTTTTGAGAAATGATCTTAAACAGGAAAGTTACTAAATAAATTATTCGGCTACATACATAGGTTTAACTTCATAATGAGTACTTGCGACGTCAAATGTGACTAAGCCACAAGAGGGGCTGATGATCCTTATAACGGCAATATCTTACTGGTTTTGCTACTAGGTTACGTGTCTTATTAAATATTTATTACTTGTTGCCTTTTTATGTGTAATTTACGGCCGTGAGTATAATATGCATTGCGCATCAGTTTAAATGCGTTTTATTTATATAACGTTTTACTTCTACTATATATGGACGTACATATATTTAATTGTCTAGTCTTGTCACAGTATTTAGTGTTAGTAGTTAGTATTAGTATTTATAGAAATCGCTTGTTTGATAAAAGAATTCTTTTTATAAATATGTAGTATATATTTAAGAAATTTACAGCGAACAATAAAAAGTCATAATTTGTTGTATAGAAGCTTATGTCTCAAGAGAACGCTAACAGTATGACGTGAGTGCTCAGACTGTCACGATTACCACAAATTAATTTTCCTTAACATTATAGTAATTGGTACATGATGATTGTGATACAAAATGTAAGCTTTATGTATATGAGTAAGCTGATTGTTTTTTTTATAGTTACTTAATTTGTAATATATAATAATAGGGCAGTTAAAACAAGAAGGAAAAATATCGGCCGAATGCAAGTAATACTCGCGCACTGATTGTTCCATACTGATTTCTTGATTGTAGGTATTTTGCTGAGGAAAATACTTGACAAACTTCAATTTCCGGTTGTGCGCACTAATTTAGTATGAGCAAAGCTACAGTATATGTTTATAATTGTAGTTATAATTGTACTTATCGGATATTCCCTTTTTGCTGCACTATAAGTAGTATAAGGTTTTGATTACACGACTGTTTTTATACAAAATGTAAGAAAAATAATCATAAACATCTTTTGATTTCTTTGATTTGTAAACTTAATTATTCCGGCTTTAAATCATCGGCTTAGATATTTGATACTATCTAACTGATTCCCACATATAACAGAGGAATTGGTCTTAGCACGGGTAGATAGAAAGACAGACCGGCAAAAAAGTGAGTATATAAACGTTCTGTTTTTCCTTTTTGATGTATGGAATCTTAAAACTAATTCAATTTTGTATTTAATAGAGCTTACAATATTCATATAAATACGTTTACATGTGGTATGTTTATGTAAAATATTTGGTGTATGATATAAATATTTGGGGACCGTCGTGGCGCAGAAGCGCAACGTCTGCCTGTAACGCGACGGTTTCTGGGTTCGATCCCCAGTCGGAGAAGATGGATTTTTCTATTTCCATTTTCTTCGCTCTGGCAAACTAGGCAAAGCGCGGCGTTGAGTTTCGCCACTCAACACGCAATGCCTCGAAAAAGGCTGAAGGCGGAACACTAGGTTCTCGCGGTTCCTGCGGTTTCCTCTGCTTACCCTGCCATGAGCGGGATAAAGCGTGAAGCTACAAAAAAAATATATAAATATTTAGAGGTTTATAATATATTTAAGAAAAATCTCATAAAATTTAACTTTTCTTCTCGTTTAATTGTAAACGATGAATAAGTAAAAAAAGAAAACAAAATAAACCGAATATATTATTTAGCAGGAAATATTTTTTTACTATAGAGTTTGTACCACTGTTTTTATTTAAATAAATGACGTCACGATATTCGTAGTTTATAAAAGGATAAGACACGTTCAAAACCCGTGATCAAGCAATTATTATGAATAGCAATGACCGTCTTACTCATCTAACCATGGAAGTTGCATGATAAAAACATAATCTACTCATAAAAAGTCTTAATTCCTTCCTTTTATCTTTTGTGTGTTTTAATGATAACTATTCTAGCGTATAATTTAGAAGTATTAAATCTGAATAACAAAATAATAAGATTTCTCATTTTGAACTAACTGTGGCCTGCAGCTTTTTTAAAATTGATTACCGTCGTGTCGCAGAGTCGCAGCGTCTGTTCGTCGTTGTGGGTTCTAATCCTGATTTTTTCATTTCCATGTTTATGCTCTGGCTAGTGCGGTGTTGGTCAACATGCAATGTCTCGAAAGGTTAAAAGCAGGGAACGAAGTGTCTTAACATTGGGTTCCCGTGATTCCTGCACTTCCCTCCTCTGCCTCCCTTACTGTGAGTGGGATAAAGCGTAAAGCTATAATATAACATCAAATTAAAATAACTTACAATTGGTACAAGGTGTGTATGATGTAACAGAGGTGAATGTGACGCTGTCCAACTATTTTTGAGATTATAACAATATTTACTTAGTCAAGCAATATTGCTATTTGGTACTTGATTGATAATAACGATTGTAAGTCGTGAGTAACTTGAGGTCTAGAAGGTTAGAGGATCGAATCTCAAGCCTCGTTATAAAAATTTTCTAATAAGCAATTCTTACTCAATGCAGAAAATGTGCAGTATTGCTTCCATAATTTGAAGCGCATGTAGCCATCGGTTGTTGCATTTAAATCAGTTGTGTAAGTTACCTACTTCTTCTCGTACTAGAAAGTAGTAAGATCGTGGCTGTGATCTGTTTTTGCGCTATTAAATATCTATGAGGTCTTTATTTGTGCTCTAGTTGTTATATGTATTAAACTTTGACGTTTTAAACACAATCAATCAAGTTTTTCGGTACAATACAATAGTAGAAAATTTATACAAACCATTTATGATAAAAATTCATATTAAAATGTTAACGTACGTCCTTCATTAGAACTGTATGAAACATAAATTTAATAAAAAAAATTAAATTGTTGTATACAGACACATATAGTGTTATTGATTAAATTTTTAAAGATGATTTTTGTGCTGATATAAAACCTGATTTACATTTAGAAAATGATAATCCATATAACTTCTCACAAATAAATAAAAAGAAAATATGTTATGTCGAAGATGAAAATACTGGTAAAAAATTTAAAGAATTCGTTTAATGTTTGGGCTAAAACGTACTTAGATGTGGAAAGTAAAGTAACTGATAAAGCTAAAGAATTTAATAAATATACATCAAAAATATTCATTAATTGATATTTATAGAGTGTTGTGTACTATAAAAAAATATTCAAATTGCTGAAATATATCGTTTTAGATCTATCTAATACGTTCTATATACACAAAAAGTATATAATATTGATTTATCTTATAACGATACGATTTTTTTTACCAACATCCACGGATGCTTTAGCGTGGGATCATTAATTATTTAGTAATCAATCGAATATTTCTTTAAGATTATTTTAAATTTTAAATTTTTATATTTATACCTTTTGCAGATTTTTCAAAAATTCAAAATGTATATAATATATATAAATAATTCTGTAATTTAACAAATAATTTAAACATGCTTGTGTGATGTTGTCTCTAAAACATTATATACAGATATATAAGTTAAGATTAACTATATTAGTGTAAGATTTTTGTACAAAACGTCCAACGTTTTTTATAAATAATAAATTATTTTTATCTCCATTATGTGTTACTTGTTCATTTAACTCAGTTCACTCAACACTTGTTCAGTCAATTATAAATCATGCACTTCATATTCACTGACTTTCATTTTCTAATGTATCCTCATCAACTGTTTTTAAAGTAAGATGTAAAATTACCCATTTTTTGGCCAATTTACTTGCATCATAGCAGGATCTAGTGGTTGTGGAAAATTAGTATTTATAATATTTTTTTAAAAATGCTCAAAACAAATTTTTATGACATATTTATGTCATAAATATTTCAAGAAAATCACCTAGTATTATGATGAAATACAATCGATTTATAATTTAAACATTGTCAATTATTATCATGGCATTCGTGATCTCACAATGTTTGATAGTATTGACCCTGAATTGGTTATAATAGATGATTTAATGAAAGAAAGTGAAGGTCGCGTATTTGATATTTTTACGAAATATAGTCATCACATAAATTTAAAGGTATTTTATAGTACATAAAATTTATTTCAACAGGGTAAAGGGCAACGAGATATATCACTGAACTCAATGTTGTATTGTATATTTTAAAAACCCTAGAGACAAAATTATTTAATATATTCGTCACGTCAACTTTTTTCTGAAAATTTTAAATTTGTAGAAGTTGCATTTAAAGGTACCACACAGAAACTACATGGTCATTTGTTGTTGATTTAAAAGAAAATACTCAAGACGATTTTTCACTTTAAAATTAAAATATTTCCCTCTGACGATTATTGCATAAGTGCAAAAGGGGTATAAATATGTCGCTCATCAATAGTTATGGTTTATTTCACAAATATGGTTGAGAGAGTAAAAACGCACCAAAAATTTATTAAATCATGATTTGCTTTGGAACCTAAGCACCAAAGAGCTTTATAGAAGTTTTACGATGAGGAAAAATTTTACTGTATTTGTGAATGTATGTATATACAATATTTTAGTTCTTAGTATTATTCTTACCTTTTTTTAAAAACATGCATAAATTTTTAAGAAAGTTATTGTTAGTAGAATCAAACTTTATTGAAAAATTAAAGCAGAGTCCTTTCTGCTATCAAGAGAATTTTAGAATCGAATATAGACAAATCTATGTTATATTTACAAGTACTGCAAAAACAGTTACATTTTATTGGTAAAGAACAACGTCCTCTACAAATTCAAAATCACAAGTTGGGTGGTTCAAAAACGATGGTGAATATCAAATCTACTACTGTGATCGATTAAAAGTCCGCTTTTTATATATTTGTTACGTATTTTCAAATACAACAATTTTGTTTAATTTACTTGTAATTAAATTTTTGAAATTCAATTCATCCAGTTTGTATATAGATAATTGCTTCATTAGGTATGTTTTAGCTAGATTTACCTTAAGTAGTTATACCTACCTTATAGAGGACGAGTGTTAGTTTTAGGTTCGTTTGCTACTAGAAGAAATAATTGTTTCATTTCCATAATTAGGAGGTAAAAGGAAAGCGTTGAATTCTACTACTCCTTATGTAACAACGTATCTCCAGTCTTACCTTCTAAATATGGAAAAATCTGAAAAAAACCTGAATAAGTTATATAATATTTTCTATAATTGTAATTTTTATTATATTTTTTTACATACTTTGAGTCATTAAGCTTAAATTAAAATAAAACCTATCACAAAACACGTAGAAATCGCATTTTAAATCTAGCTTCGTCATAAAGTGGAATTGGCAAAGTTCCGGCGAGACGAAAAATGCTTCCCATGTGATATCGATCTATGGCGTGCTACCGTGGGGGCGTCTAGTGTTTACCTGTCCGACAACTTGATAGTGTTTGATTAAACTAGAAATATATACTGTGACTATAATACGTAACAAATTAATTTCATAATGTATTTATATTTTTAATATTAACTTTAATAACCGCTTGCTTTGTTTTTTCTGCGTGTCTTTTGTTTTTTCACATGTAGTTTTTATGAGTATGTATAATTAAATTTAATTATTGTTTTTATTTAAGAGGAGATTTCAGTTGACTTTCAAAAACACAGTGTCGAAGATACTGAAAGAAGGTCACGTATAAAGCATGAGGACTCCCTGGAGAGCTTGTATGATGAGGCTAAGTATATTATTCGATTAGGTACTATCGATTATTGACATGGAGTGGCGGACGAAAACGCTACATTTTATTATTACCAGGTTAAGAAGGTGTCTATTTCGCTTTCGGGGAAGTGGTTTATAATTTGTATTCACTTCCCTGAACTGAAACAACCCACAATCGTAGCATTTACTATTAAACTTACACGCTGTTACACTTAGCCACGATGGCCTCAATAAGATATATCAGAAAATAAATATTTAAGAAACAAAATCATTTAATAATATGTATACAAGTTTTAATAAAAAAATAATGTGCGATAGCGAAACTCTCACCAACAACACAATAGTGGTATTTTAGTAGAAATAAAAATTTACTAAACTCACATATGCCCGACATAAGGCATTAAATAGTTTCCCAAACATTTTTCTTATGATTTCCGGTTTGAATCGACTCACTAATTATCTCAACGAACTGTTGAGATAAGATACTTTATGTGTGGTTTTTGTAGAGAGATTTTTGGTTCTGGAACTTTTAATAAAGTTGGGAGCGAACATGCTTATATTAAGATGTTTAAATATTTTGAATTACCTAATTAGTATATGATTCAATGTAAGTGTTAAAGAGCTTACAAGCTTTCATTTTTATGGAGAAAAAAATGTCGTTATTATTTTTCTTTCACTATTGTAAAAGAAGATCCTAAGAGCCTCGCTTCGCTGCCTTAGAACAGTATACAGGCAAGTCCCAGCTCTGGCTCGTATACAGACAAGTGTCTCAAGCATAATTATTTGCTATCTCATCAATAAAGACAAAGTTTCTATTATCTTATTATTATCAGCATCCTCTTTTGCATGATTGTTATTAAATATTTCATTAAATTACTTTAACAATTTTATATTTGCACTTATCGCGTAAATAAAAAAAAATATATTGTTTAAGCCTTAAGGCTTCAAGGTATCAAAGTACCAAATTAGCATATCAAATCTAATTAGTTATCAAAACAATTTTTCATTTATTTTCGAGTATGTTTTCTTCGCTCTGGCAAACTAGGCAAAGCGCGGCGTTGAGTTCCGCCACTCAACACGCAATTCCTCGAAAAAAGGCGGAAAGCGGGGACGGAGAAAGCAGGGGCTAAGCAACGCAGTGTCTTAACACTAGGTTCCCACGGTCCCTGCAGTTCCCTCTGCCTACCCTGCCACGTGTGGGATAAAGCGTGAAGCAAAAAAAAAAATTAGACAGAAATGTCTTAATACTCTCTGGCTATTATTCTTTACCCATATAGTACGAAGCTGTAAATTAAATTAAAAAAAATGCCAAATCCTAAAAATATCTCGTGAAGTTCATTCAACTTTCTATGTGAATATAATTATTTAAACAATGTACTTTTTAAGTAACGGTTTAGTGAAGATAAATATCCTTATTTGATCAATTGCTTCAATAACCGAGCGTGGAAAGTAGACAACGATAACTGCTAATATGCGGGTCTTATGTTAAGTAATCGTTGTGACACTGTGAAATTATGTTTATATATAAATATTCGTCTGAGATGTTTTTAACGTGGAAATTAGAAATTTAATAGGTAATAACCACTTCTATTCATTTCAGAATAAATAATGGATGTAAAAAATATATATATTAGGTTTAAGTAATCAGTACCAAAAAATCTAATTATTAATACTATAATCTTTTTTCTAGATATCTTTTGCCTATATATTTAGCTAACTAGCTCCTAGCTCCAAATTTATAAAAGGAGATTACTTTAAGATTAGCATTTTCTACGTGTTTGTCGTCTCCTCGAACGAAGACACCATTATAAAATATTTATTTATGTTTTTATGAGATCATTAAAAACTTTACAAGCTATTTATACAAATATGATAATGGTAATAATAAAATGGATAAACTTGAAGGGATCTTGTTCAATATTTCAATTAACATTCCTTTGATATTTTTTAAACGACCTAGACCCGGGCCTATTCATTTTTAACACTTAAAGAATTACACATTCGTATGTAGCGTGAGATCATCCACGTATTTATTTGATAACGCATTGCGTGACCGACGCCTAGGAGCCGTGTCACGACTGCTGACTTGGCTGCTCGAAACATATTATTATTTTATGGTCTTTTTTTAATAATTGTATATACATTTGCTAAAGTGAAGCAATCCCACTCCACTACGTTTTAACTTCTATTTTTTTAGGTAATTTTGCCACTATTGTGCAATCGGTCTGTAAATCTGATGAATATACGTTTGATTCAAAACGAAGAGGTAACACAATTAATTTCTAAGGAGCTTTAGTTTCAATACATTTTTGTTTTAATTTAAATTCATTTCATTCTCTTCTTCTATAAATATAGAAAGACGTATGCAGCGCTTGGACGTCCTGGTCGATGTCTCCAGTTTTATGCATTATGGACACATGGTTCCTGAACTCTGCCCGATCACGTACCAGTTTGTATATGAGCTTCTGCAATATCGAATTTATCTAATATTGGCGTCAAACTTTGTTGTGTGTGAGTTAAAGTGCGGCCACACTTTTAACACAGCCTTCTTTATCCAAATCACCTTAGGAGACACTTGGCATCTTGGACTTTTATATTCAGACAATGTCCCAATAGGTCACGACGGATTCAATTCCTTTTTTAATTGATACTAATTAATTCATTTTTAATGTTATTAATGTTATAATGAATTCATAACAAATAAATTTGTTTTACGAATGCAGCAGGATTTGAAGATGTTCCTTTTGGATAGCGTCCAAGCACTACAAGCCAAGTAAGCCACGCATTTATGTACATCCACATCAAAATTGGTTTAACGGATGTGTCAACTTTCTTGTATCTTATTAGACAGAATTGTATAAAGCTTTGGTTTTACAACTAATTTTCGAATTTTATTGAAATAATCGCAATTTGCTTATTTCCTTTTTGTACAGTTTACCAGCTAGCTACATTTACTTACATATGTTGACATGAAATTTAATACGACATGCATAATCAAGTGATATATTATATGCAAACACGTTATATGATCTAGTAAAGTGTTACATGAACTGTGGCTTTAAACTTCCGTAAAATGACCATGATATTGTTGAAATATTTCTCTTCTTGAGGTAATTATTATAATAATATTTAGCAAAGTATGTAGAGTGTTGAGTCTAGTTGTCCTTGAGTCCAGGATCTCTCATAAATATATTTCTCTTGTGGTTCTAGGAGAATTTATTTGTTTGCCTTATGCAACTTTCTTCTCAATTTTAGCATTACATGTGACGTAAAATGTATATAAAAAATACCAGAAATCCGATTGCTCTCTGTACATGAAAAATATATAAAATATTTATGCTGGATTTATCTTCATTTACCTAAAAAAGAATACATAACATTGATTTTTAAAATATTTGTCTGTTTGTCTATACGTTATGTGCACTGTTATCTTAAAAATGGATTGCTCGAGTCCACTATTGTATCATGGTAAACTCCTTTACCACTTAGTATTTATTTCATTCAAATTATTATCTTGCCAAATTTAAATTGGCTATAAATATCAAGATATAGGTGGAAATTTAAATTGAAGCCCATCAAAAATTCTCATGGGAATTGTGATAACGTATTTATTTTCTATATTAGAAATCATTACAAATGCGTTGCAAGTGTATCACCGCAATACAGTTTATAAAATGAATAATCGTGTAGCTCACCTGGGTGAAGCTGCTGGTGGGTCGTTAATTTTACATTTCAATATTGTATTTTACTTTACAGTTTAATAGAAAGCCTTAAACAAGAAGATTAATTTAATAAGTGTCAGTACATAAAGTAATTGATTTTACACTCATTTAATTATAATTCAACCTCAATATATCAACTGTAACGCTTGAAATGAAACTATTTGATGTTCTATTACGGCCGAAACTAATTCAGGCCGCAAAAAACGTCGTTAGCATGAACCACCTACACTTGAAACTGGCACAGAAAAATATTATGGCGCTGCACCCGAAGGCGCATCATGTCGAGCACTGTACTTCTACTATGGGTTGTAGTAATTATTTTTAAAATAGTCGTTAAAAAATACTGTGTTATTATAAGTAATTCTTATTACTATATTATTATAATTAATAATCAAATTAATATAACAAATGAATATAGTTATTTTATCTATTTTATATTTCCTTCAGAATATTTCTACTCTAAAAAATATTTATAAAAATCTAAGTAGTATCTTCGGCGTATTATTTATTTATGAAATAAAAATAAGATAAATATATTTTGCAAATTTTAAATAAATTATCTTTCAAATATTTTAACTTACATTAACTTACATCTGTACATAACACGTTATACATTGTCGTAACGATGATATGAGAATAATATTGATGGTAGTGGCATTTATCGAGGTCTCTACAGCTGAGCAAAAAACTGTCCAGTTAGACGCCGAAGGCAATGAACTAGTGAACGGGGACAGGCCACAAAAACATTTGGGAAACGAAAATGTGATCACGTCTCCCAAATGCAGTTCACATGTACAACGCGATTTTATCTCGAAATGTACTGATACACTCGATCGTTATCATTATTACTGATTGTTGCTCTAAAGAAAATAGGACATGGGTTCGAATTGCTTTTCGCACTTTTATTTACTATGTTTTGTAATCACGATGTAATTAACGTATGGTCACAAGGTTCGTGTGTATATATTAATATAAATATAAAATATATATATATGGAAAATTCACATTTTTGCTGCATATTCTATGAAATTTGTCGCGTAATTACAATAGAATTAATAGGATACTTCCCGTCGATATAGAATTGTGAAATTGGAGAATACCAAATAAAGAAAAATCCGAAAACCAATAGTGTATCACTTATATCTGTAGTTTATTTTAAATAAAATTGAAGAACATGTCCATAAAATTAACAGTTGTTTTAGAAATAGTACTTTATGTTACATTATAATCATGAAATTGATATCCCTTGTGGGGACCCTCTGGTGCGCGATTCTAACTTGCACTTGATCGATATTCTTATATTTCTGTACTTTTTACGCTCTTTTATTTTTTTCATTTTGTTTATTTATTTATTTTCTTATTAGAATTATAATATAGTAAAATTCGTAATAATATGTCATGGAGGGAATATGTCGTTGGGATATGAACCTGAAGTTTACTAGTTTAACAGTCATACACCACTAGACGAAATTCTAATAATTCCTAGCATACTAAACTAATGTGATTTTTTTCTTGTTACTTGATAAACATCAAAATTTCCCCACAAACAAACATAAACACACACACACACACACACACACACACACACACATACGTATACATCCATACAATTATTTTGAACACATTGCCCTGTTTGGCGTCGCACAGTCGAGTAAAAGGAGAATGATAATGTTTTATATAATTTACTGTGTACCATTTACCAAAATTATTAATATTTTTTACTCACTACCGCTAACGGCTTCATAAAAAGCCATGCTACAATTGAACCCACAACATCCTTAGAAATTCTTGCATATCTCTAATAATCACGATCAGATCATTATTTTATGAATAGCTTAGATGTTTAATAAACAGCATCGCTAATTACACGAAGGCCGTATTACCTTGAAATAATCAAATAAAACGTGACTTAAACGAATGAAGCGACGGTAAATCATCGTTTTCCGTTATTTGATGCGGAAAAGAAGTTTAATTATACTTACAAGATGGTACGTTTGATTTCATTTGATGGTGACTTTGATTGGATTCGTTAGTATAAATTATGGGTAAATTATATCCATGAGTGGCTCATATTTTATAGTACAATAAAATAAGCAACATTCGCAATTATTTCACTGATATAATAATAGCGAAACCAGATATATAATAATAAAAGAATCCAGCTTTAGTAAAATATTATGACTCTATTACGACAATATATAAATTATTTTCGAATTTAGTCATTTAAACTTGTAAGTGGTTTCAAACTTTAGGTACTAATATAAATTATTTCGTTAGTGGTACAGTACAGCAACTTAAACAAACAAGACAGAACAGCACATATAGTGCTGTATTTATATGGCTAAGACCGACATTTAATTGTATACTACGACGTTTTCACCTTTCAAATAGCTAGTAACTTAAATTAAAAAAACACGAGAGCAACGTCTCGCTTAAGTATGTTAAATAAATGTTATTGATATAGCAGACCATTAAAGAGTAATATTAAATAATACTTTATTATTTATATATTTACTAAATGTTATACTTCTGCTTTGATATTGAAAGTTTTGGATTCTCTCATACTTTACCCTATTATAATTTAAAGCTGGAATTGCATCCTAAAAGAACTTAGCACTTCGACATTTAGGTCTTCGTACTTTTTTTTTTTTTTTAGCTTCACGCTTTATCCCGCACATGGCAGGGTAGGCAGAGGGAACTGCAGGAACCATAAGAACCTAGTGTTAAGACACTCCGTTACTTAGTCTCGGTACTTTTATTACTGAAGTCGTCAGCTTACTCAGTATTGAACTTGGTTGCCATTTTCATTATTATTTTTGATAGAATTTGAATTTACATAACAATACTAATATTTTTTAAGTGATTACTTACGGTTTATTTTACAGTTGTTTCACGATCCATACTGACTATTGATCCAAATACACCATAACGTAGTAATATATAATCGGCTTTGATTCGGATAAAATAAAGCATATAAGTTTATTTAACATCTAATTACCAAGGCGTCGAGTTACGAAACAGTGAACGGTAGTGCATCGTCGTGGCATCCAAATCTGATTGTAATCGCTGCAATGACTAGCCAAACATTTCCTATTAGTCTGACCATTAGCTCTTGTTTAAAATGGGAGATCTACTTAGACACGTAATGTTTTAAGTTTGTGAAGTAATCATCGTGAATGTAAGTATATAACAGTGTGTCGAAATAGTGTTAGGTACTCTACATTGCAGGTTTTGCCACAACCTTTTGAAATCTACTTACAATTCATTGTCTAAAAAGAAGCTTTTTTACCTACTTCTGTATTTAAACACAACAATATTTTCACAGGAACTTGACAAAGAAATTCAAAATTTACAGCTTTCAAAAGCTGTGAATTTGAAACTTGCAGGAAGTTTTTCCAACTTATACTTGAACGAAACGTTTACAATATTTAATTTTAAACAAACACACATTCTATTTAACAGGTGCTCCTTTGACGCAAACGATCCTATTACGAAAAATGAAGTGGCCATTTAAAAATGTAACCTCACATTTACCTTACTGATATATACAACTCACGTAATTGATTAGCCTCTAAACTAGGCAAGTCACGGCAATAAGACTCACCTTCGTTCGACGTATACCATTGTCATAACATATTGTTTCATTCACACATGTACACTAACTATTTTGGAACTCGAGGCATTAAAATTGTTTTCTTAGAGACAAATGACTCTTCATAGGGTTGTGGTTGCATAGCCATCTAGTGTCAAAAAAAATAATGAAAATTAAATAACAGTTATTTTTTCTTAGATATTCATAAAAAATTAAAAAGCACATGATAATTTCCATTATTTTGAAAGGCATTTTAGATATCGTTAAATTACATTTTACAAATTTTATATACTTTGATAACCCTTATTTGATAATCTATCTAAAATATGTTTCTACCAGCATGTGGGTAAATAAATCCAACATAGGCAATTATATCTAATTATGCCAATTGTGACATATAACTAATATTTATGCACACAAGTTTACCATTTCACTTTATGTCAACATCCAAAAGCGTTTCTCTAAAGATGATATTCTAAAATGGAGAAGACTTGGTGTTATGCAATAAAAGGAGTGTTGTAAAAACTATTTATTATATTTAGCGAACACTAAAACGAAAGTACAAGCAGTACAAGTTGTGACACAACAATTAGAGCCTTATTACGACTTGCGACATAATACAATCTGTTCCACTTACAAATAATATTATAAAATATTCAACGCTATTAAGCTGTTTTATGTAAATGTATGTAAAAAAAAGTTAAATTACCATATCTTATGTTATTATGAATTGCATAACATAATTTCTTTAAACTGAGGACGAAGTGAACGATTATATATTACATAGAAATATGTTGCAGTTTTTAAATGTTCTATATTAAGGTCATTTAATTTGAATTATGAATTGCAACGTGATTATGGATCAATAATAAAATAAAAAAGCCTTTTATTGACCATTGCTACATTTGAACTCAATACTAAATGATAGTTAACCTACTTTTTTAACAGTTTACATATTTTTTTAAATACATTTTTATTTTTATTTAATTTTTTATTAATACTAACTTATTAGAAAAACAAACTTTACTACTTTTTTTACTTAAATATAATTAAAACTGACCCAGATCAGGTAAAGGCCTCCTCCAAAGACTTTTCTCTGTCTAATGCCGTTTGTCTCTAACTATGTGCCGTGTGTTTCCAATTTTATTTAGGTCTTCTTCCCACTTTGTATTTGGTATTCCTTTACCTTTCTTGTCTGTAGGACCCGTAGTATCCCTAGACCCCTGGAGGATTATACATAAACCAATAATAAATAAATGAATCATCAAATAGTCAATTGTTTAATTTGGCTAGCGATTCACTAGCAGTTCGATCTTAGGTCGAATATAAGATTAAGAGTCTGTTAAGGCAAAGAGATGCGCAAAGAATAATTTTGTTACATGACCTAATAACTAATTTGAAAGCACAGTCTTGTGTGACGGAACTTAACGCAGAAAGTTACGCTACGGCAAGCTTTTATTTCAAATGTAAACGAGTAGATGTCTAAGAAATATTTGTTAACGTGGCCATTATATATATATGTATGTAAGTGCAATAATATTTTTGTAGTAACTTCCTATTCGTAAGTAAACTCCTGTCAGTCACGTCATAATTGACGTCACGATATTTGGTACATATTCTAATTTACATAGCAATTTGTGTTTATGTAAACATTTATCATAACGCTTAGAAAAGGAAATGCATTGTGAAATAAACGTGGTACACAAAATTGTCACGTTTCATTACGAAAACATTTAAGTTAAACATAATCAAAAACAAATAAAGGCTAATTCACAGCAAACAACGAAAAATAAATGAGTATTAAATTTGTAGTTACGTAAATAATATTAAATCAGGTTTGAAATGTAGGTCAATCTGTAATTACATATCCACTATTGTTGTGTTACCGCGAATGCTAAGAAAATATGCGCCTATAATATCATGAACGCCACAAATCATTGTTTTTTTGTACAGTCGTAATAAATCCTCTTAGATAGTTTTAAAAAATTAAGAAAATAGCTTCAAAATTTATTCATTTATATATAAACTGACTTTAAGTAGTCAGACGTTCCCGCGTCAATGGTTTTTATGGCTATAGACTAGATCCTTACTCAAGGGAAAAAAATATATACATTAGTAATTCGATTAATCGGTCTAAATGTTGTTATTTGGATAATCGTAAAATTCGTACAATCGAAAGTACATACATACGAATAAAAATGGGTAATTGGGTTTGAGCAAAAATTTAGAAGTCAACAAAAATCTATGTTTCTTGTATATGTATCCTATATACAAGCTAACTAGCTTATTGCACATTAAAAATAAGAATTTTTAAGGATTAAAGGAGGAAATTAATTTCTGTAATTTTAATAAATATGTTTTAGTACATTTATAATTTAAATTATAAAATTGTAATTACCCAAGTAACCTTATTTTATATTTACTTTATATATATTAACAACCTTACTCTATATTTATTATATATTTTTTTATTTTTTGGTTCGACAAACACATTTACCGTAAAAGTGTCGTTTGAGTGGTAGATTATTATGCTTTCGGTTCTGGTTACTATATTAACTAGTTATGCCTAAATAAAATTTTTGAACATTGACTACTGTTGAAGATTCTATTGTCTGGGCAATTAATCATATTATTTTCTTCGCTCTGGTAATAAAGCAAAATTCGAAAATTGTTCAACGTAGTGTCCTAACGCTAGGTTTCCTAGGTTCAAAAATTAATGATAATCCAAGGTCGTGTAACGTAGTGGGACAGTATCTAACTGTATGCTACGAGTGTGAATTTGTTGCTTGCTCAGAGGAATATTCATTTTGCCACTCTAAAAATAACATTTTGTTTACTTACGTAATGATTAAGTTAAAAAATGTACATTTTTAGTTAAAAAACGTGCGATTATATTTATTGAAATGTTATTTTTGTTATTTATAACAATAATTTTAATAAAAATACTATTCGTAATCTTATAAAAAGTTATTATGATAAAATTAGTTATAAATATTATTATAAGAATAGTACAAAATATTTGTTAAAAGAAATTTAAATACTGTTAATTTCTTGACATTAAATACCTATTCCAAAGGTAATTTGCTGTAAGTCTGCAAGGCGAACGTTGTACTTCACCGTATTTTAAATAACTACTTAACAAAGTTCAATACCCAGCAGTGCTCAAGGATACGTGACCGCAAACAACTAACAAGACAAAAATTACTTATTGTTATAATGAATATTTATTCTACTCTAGTCACATACAGCGTGTCCACTGAGCTGTTTAATTTAATATGTAGACATCAATATAGAAAAAGTATAAATACTATTATTTAGTAGAACTGTGAATATTTCTTTGAAAAATCTTAAGTATAGACTTAGGTTAAGTCATGGTAATATTTTTCAAATAAAATAAACTCGTTCTTATTGCAAAAGTAGGACAAATTATAATTAGGATTCTGTATCTCAAAAGAAAAAAAAATGGAACTTTTATGTGATACCGTGTTGTATATCAAGATCAATTTCTTTAAATCACCTAGAAAAGTCAAATTCAATATTCTCTTTAGGCGCAGTAGAAAGAAAGTCAACACAATCAAAAGATATTTATGTTTATATTTTTGCGTTTTGTATGGAAACCGTCGCGTAATCAAAACTTCAGAGTACTCTCCTTAGCCTAAAGTTATGAAATTTGGCGAAAACCCAAAACCCATTGCTTAAACAAATGGCAAATTCCAAAAAATGAAAATTTATAAATATAACCCAAAAAAAATTACAATCAGAAATTGTTAAGGAGCTCTGTTTGTAATAAATATTATGCAGCACAATTTTTGAAGCTGTGTGATCATTAATTTATTATATTAGCACTTCTACAAATCATATTAATACATCTATTAATTTAATATATTGCGATATTAACGGAAAGAAATATGTATATAGATAAAGTGTAGATATAAAGACCTACACAGCTTACATTTTTTAAATAGAAAAAGGGTCATATCTTTAAATATTTAAATGAATCTTTCTAAACGAATTAATTACTTAGCATAGTTAGTGGACACTGTTATTGTTTATTTTTACCATCAGTTCAAATCTTTAGGACAGGCGTAACCCAACTTTATAATATAAAGTATACCAGGTTAATTACACTGGTAGAAGAATTGTGTCGGGTTCTTAAAAAAATAACAGTATATTCGTAATTAAGACTAAAAACGCTTTAGAAATTAAAGAGTTTAATTTAAAAGTGCCTGAATATTTTACTACAAATTAATTGTCATTAAATTATTTTTGATAACTGGCCATTTACAATTTATGTCACTATTTTTAGGTCCAATTGTCGTCAATGTCTTAACAATTTCTCGTAGGTACAATTTAAGAATATTGAACTATGTTTTAATATTCATTCAATGTTTATTATTATTTAAAGTCAATCAATAAACTAATAATTATTAAATAGGAGAATAAATTCATCCCATAATAAGATGTCAAGAGCAGCGAGAATTGCATTAGATATGGCATTAGGTGCGTAAAGTTACAGTAAATTCTCAAAGAAATTTTGCAAAACAAATATGCAAATATTTGTTTTTGGTATATAATCATTTTTTTATTATTTTTCATATTTATAAGTGGCACGTTTGTTTTGCAGTTTCTCTGAGAGTAATTCGCCCAGTCGTGTCAAAGTTATGGCTTTCAGCAAAAAATGCAGCGCAAAAAACTGCGATAAAACCTTTGGTATGTAATATCGTAGTGGAAAAGACAGAATACGCTTTAGATGTATTAACTGATAAATTGATATTGGCGATGAAAGCACTCCGTGATCGTCAACTACCGAAGGAGAAAAAGTATTTAGAAAAAGAATTAGAAAGAGTCAAAGAAAGAATATCAAAGACAAAATCTTAGTTATTGAATGAAATATTAAGCTTTATTATGTACGAAAATAAATAAAAAATATGATTTACACCGCAAAAATATATCTTAATAAATAGTATGTTTGCTTTAATGCTGGGAAACCAGCACACACGTACCCGTGTACGTGTGTGCTGGTAACATATGTTTTTTTTATTTTAGAAGCAAGTAAATCCTTGAAATCCGCTTCAGCAATGTCGTGGCAATATTTAAAAACTGAAGCCGTACCACCTATGACACTCAGTTTTTTTCATGGCCCTGGTGGTAAAAAACTAGAAGACGCCGTGTCAAAAGCTACTAACAATTTTATTGCTGGACTTCAAAATCAAATAAAGCAAATGGAGCTTGAACAGTTAAGAGAAATTCAACGTAAAGAGGCTGAAGCTAAGCGTTTACAAGAACAGATCAGAGCAGAAGCAAAGCGCAAAGCTGAAGAAGCTAAAAAGGCAGAGGCAAAAAAATTGGCTGCAAAGGACAAGTCAAAAGTCAAAGCTAAAGCGGCAAGTGCTCCAGCAACAAAACCAAAACAAGCTAGTCCAACAGCTAAGCCAAAGCAAACTCCTGATAAAAAAAAGAAATAGATAAAAATCGAGAAGAAAAAACGAAAAGCGACAGGATTAAAGTAAAGAACCCAAAGCGAATAGTATATTTCGTACATATACACTACTGCCTTTAATTAGAATATTTTATTTTGAATTTAATTTTTTATTCGGATTAAAATTTTAAAAAGTCGCCGGAAAAAACTTAGCCACATTTAATATGTGGATAAACATGGACACTTAAACACCTGACACCATAGAAGTTCGCTTTTTTAATGTTAACGTAATTTGTAAATAATAATTATTAATTATATATCATCGTTGCATACGTTATGTGTTTTTATAAATTACCTTTTTACAATATCAAATTTTATTTTAGATGACAAAGATTTTATCCACATTAATCTAGTTTTATTTATTTTTACGTTTTTTAGTTTTTATTTGTTTAACTTTAACCTGGAGGTGTTTCTTTCATCCTTGATAAGCTCTACAAACACAAATTTTCTCACATAGAATGCTTATATACTTAGTAAAATTTAAGTAATCTAATTAATAGTGTATAATATGACCATATATACTTATATGGTCTTTAATGGTAAAATTATTATGTTATTTCAACGACTGTGTTTTATTTTACCATAACTTACTGGTTATGTTATTCATATCTAAATCTTTAGTAAATATATTTATTTATATTAGACACAGTACAATAATTTCTATGATCCTTACTCATACGTACTTAGGGCCTCATTGGAAAGAAAAATAAATTAGAACAAATCAGTGTATACTGTTTTTTGTAATCACATTGTGAGAAAAAAGATACATACAATGATTTCTATGATTTCTATGATGCAAGAAACTAGATTTAGCAAGCAACATTGCATTATTACATTGTCTTTCCGATTTTAATACTTCATTGCCAGAGATATTTAGTGCACATCTGTATAAAAAAGTTTACACTATTTATAAACTATGGAAATATAAAAAAGAAAAATATATAAAAGCTCTTATGTATGTACCTGTCAAACAAAGGAAAAACATATAGGTACAAGTTATATTCACTTATTAATTTATTAAATTTATTAAAAGTATCATGACTTCAGGAGTTCACATTACAAAATATGCCAACATTTTAAACAGTAAAAACCTTTTTTTATTTTTGTACCTTCATTTCGTGTAAATAATATCATTTTTAAAATATATTTTTAATAGGATATAGGATTAATATGTCTAGCCTCATGAGCAATATCTTTATACCAGCTCTCAAGGAACGTCAGAACGAGATAACTGAAGTAATAAAACAAAAATCATCAAAAATATTGCCATCGGACTTAGCGCAAAAGATGCGTACAGCTAAAGGATTTTATAGATTAGAAATGTCTCCACCAAGATTTGATGAAGTCAAGGTAACATATATTGGTCTACTTCTTTTCTACAAAAACAAATTATTTGCTTATTTTTATGGTTATTTGAAATATATTTCTTTGTTTTTCATAAATATATATGACTGACCTAATTAGGTCAAATAATAAAACACACTTGTAATTATATTTTTATATAAGATCATCTTTTCATTCTCCATTCAATTAGGCCACCCTTAGTTTCTTTCAAATTATTCTTTCTATGAATTTACACGTTAGTTGTTACATCTAAATCAATGTTTTCGGTTGATTTATTGTAGCTTATACTTTTATTTTTTTAATTCTTTTACATTTCCTTCTACGATATCTATCAAACACATGTTTACTTTACTTTGCATTATTAGATAATTATATTAAAACGATTACATTTTTAACATGTAAATAAAATAAAGTCCTCTTTGGTTTTAGGAAATACAAGAAGATATTGAACTTGTTAAGGAATTTATCAAAAAAGGCTGTTTCAAATATATTACTGTAAGACAAGCTTGGTTGATATTTTTAGTTTGCACGGAGGTAGAGCTATGGTTCTTTTTAGGTGAAACCATTGGGAAATTTCATATTGTTGGATACAAAGTTTAAAAACTATCTAATATGTCAACATTAAAATATATCAATATGTCGCTACTTACACATACAAGAATCATATAATTCTAGTAGGTACATATTAGAAATGATTTTAAAGAATAAAGTTATGTTATGCTTAAATATATTTTTCGTTTTGTTTTGTACATTTTTCGTAGTATAATACAAATTTTAACATTGACTATATTTTTCTCTTTTATATTAATAATATGATCACTTTGTTCTCCGTCTGTCAGCCCGGTCTTTGGTTTAAGCGCGTTAAGGTATCAAAAAAAAAAGATGTTAAAACTTCTGTAAGTCTTCATGCTTCGTTAGGTGAGTGAACCTATGGTCGCATAATTAACCATGTAATCAGAACTTAAAGTAATGAAATTTAAATCTTACTCAAAAAAAAGTAAAGGTCTTACTAAACTAATAAAGAATAAAAATCGAATATTAGGAATTTCTAGATATGTCACAGAAACAAATCAAATTACATGATTATAGTTCACTTCATACAAAATTATTGTGAACTAATTTAAATTTGTTCATTTTTTATGAGTTATACTTTCCGCTGACCCACAATCACAAAATTGGTAGGGGGAGCCCTAGGAGCGTGAGTACTACTACACTTGACCGATATTTATTTTATAACTAATAATAATTAAAAAGCTACACATTTTCTGCAAGTAATGTAAATAATTATTTTATATTTATTATTTATTTATAACTTTTCCACTTAGAATCAATAAGATGATCACATGTGTACGTCAGATAGAACGAACGGAGGAGTGTCAGAGGAGACCAATTCGATAATAGACTATCGAATTGAGCCCCTTTGAAACCTACACACTTCACAACTTAAAACTAAAGTTACGAGGATTCCAAACGCGGCCTGGTGAGAAGAACCCACAACAAACTCAACTAGGTTTCCCTAAGCCTATTTTGATCACTTCACAAAAGTCATTCTAACTTAAGAGCAATTCATTAATTCCACACCGTTTTATTATTAATGTAATACTTTACACTACAATAGGATTTACTAATTAATTGCCGTTTTATAAAAATTTAAATTTATTTAAAGAGAGATCAAACACTTCTTTCGGCAGTTTATTGTAGATAAAACTTTGATGAAAATTTATTAAAACATTTGAATTTCTATAAATTAGCTAATAGAGTTTCGATATAATGACAAAAAATGTCAAAAATATAAATCCTCACGAAGAAATTAAAATATACCTATTTAGATACAATGCGCATCTTTCAAAATTCCATGTCTACTAAAGGTACACTTTAATATTTTTGTCAGTATGTTATATACACTATTCAACTTAGATATACTGTATCTTAGTATATTACCATCGAAAGTTATTATATATAATATCACAATCATTGTACTTTACGACCTTAGTATATTTTTAATTTCTAGATTGTATTGTATGATTATAAATTTTATGTTAGTGTATGTGCATAAGAAAGCTAAATTATTGTGTACTTGTTTAAAATCTCATCTGCAAGAATCTACTTCACACACTAGTAGATAATAACGGTTGCATGCAACTGTATTAGGTTGAATTACTGTAAAGTGTAAACTCGCTTACCTAGAGAGCTCAATTTTAGATTTGCACTCATCGCCTGTTAGTAAATGTATTTTACATTTACTGACAGACTGTTAATAGTGGAGGACGTATTGTTAATTTTGTTGTAAATATTTTTGTGAATGTGAAGTATAAACATAATACTGAAGTAACAGGAAAACTTTCGCATTCAATATAGTTCAATGCCATATGTAACGACAGATAAACAAAGTTGACAGATTTTTGAAAAAAATATTTGACAAGTGACAACTGAGCTTTCAAAATGGCGTTGAAGGTGCAATGCGGTGTTTCCGCGGAAACGCGAAACCGAGAATCATGATTGAAAAACGCCGAATAACTTATAAAAAATGATAGTGCGTGTGTATTGGAAGTGTTTGTTTTGAATAAATCGCCTATTCTATCCTTGTGATTTTTGGCAATCAATTTTATTCGTGTTTTTAATAAGTAATGTTGCGGCGAGTTAATTTTTATTCAATATGTATTGCGTTTGGTCTCAGTGTCCTTTTAATTCTTGCTGGAAGTCGATATACAGATAATGCTAATTACCGTCCATCCCAAGAGAGTCGAAGAAATATTAAAACCTTTGATAAAGATGAAATTTTGGATGATAACTTGGCGCAGATGATCCCCACAATCGCTTTCGATGGTTCCCCTGATATTGAAAAAATATTAAATAAAACTAGAATTAAAATTAAACATGAACTGTGGGGCTACAATTATACAGTTTCTGGAGTCCAAAAGGTAGAAGATTTACTTATGGAATCAGGAGGACAGCCTTTGAGGAGCTTAATAATATCTACATGGAGATCTGGAACAACTTTTCTAGGTGAAGTGTTGAATGCAGTTCCAGGAAACTTCTATCACTATGAACCATTTTTAAACTATGGTATTGTCCAAATAAGAGGTACTCCTGAAGCTGATAAAGCATTAGGAACTATTAAAAATATGTTCCAATGTAAATATGATGGTATGGAAGATTATTTTGAGTATGGAAAGACTCATTGGCACCAGTTCAGCCACAATACTAGACTATGGGACCACTGTAAATATAAAAAAGAATTGTGTATTGATGCCAATTTCACTTCTAGGTTTTGTAAGCTATTCCCATTTCAAAGTATGAAAGTTGTTCGTGTGAGGTTACGTCTTATTAAACAGTTATTGCAAGATAAAGAGTAAGTATTTAATGTGTAGGATCGTTTAAAGTTAAAATTTGTTTGATTTGATATATTATTTTCCTTTTTCAATAAATACAAAACATTCAGTAGTATTATACATTAATACGTTTAAATAATTTGAGTTGTAACATATGTGTATATTATACAAGCATTACTATTGATTTGATAAAAATGAAACTATTTCTAAATAAGAAAAATACTATTTATTATAGTATATTCAAAAGCAACTAAATTGTTACACAACTATATTCCAGGCTTAATTTGAAAGTTATTTTGTTAATTCGGGATCCAAGAGGTGTTATGCAGTCTCGGCAGCATCGTAACTTCTGCCAACCATCACCCGACTGCTGGAAACCAGAATTACTTTGCGCTGATATGATCAGTGACTATGTAGCAGCTGGACGGCTTTTACAGCAATTTCCTAACAGGTTTATGTGAGTAACTTATTTTAAAAACATCTGAATTTGAATTTATTCAATATCCTTTAAATGTATTCTATATAAAATGTTTGCATGTAACAGACTACTAGAAGTGATAAGGCCGACATAGAGCATAATATGTTCTACATGTATTATTTTATTTATTTGTATTTCTTCTTTTTTACTTATAAAAGTATATTTGTTTCTGTATTTTTGTTTTTATGTAACTTTAAAGGCATAAAAATATGAATATTAATCTAATATTATAATAAAAATAAAATAATTTAAACTAAATACAGAACATGTTGTTCGCCTTAAACTAAATTTAACCAAGTTAATTATATCAACTGTGCTCTGCAGGTATTATAATGTTGGCACTAGCCCAAATTTGTTTTAGCTAGATGTACATTTTTAGTATTGCAGTATCAATGAGGCACATCCTTCACACATATAGGACATGTAAATGTACACCAATATTTTTGTTAAACTGATATATTTCACTTCACATGTGTGTTTATTACTGTGTTATTATCAAATTGACACCAATTTTAAATATTCACTATGAATGTAGCAAGTTTTATAATATCTCATTTTCTAATCTAAGTCTATATGATACTTTAAAATTTTGTTATATAAAAAAATATGTTGATATTGAATATGATATCATACAGAGAAAGAAACTCTTGTTTAACATGAAACATATGCTTTGTTGATTAAATATTTAAAGTAGATTTATCAGAACATTCCTTCCTTATATTTTAAAAGTTGAGGCAAACTTTATTAGATTCTTACTTATTCGTGTTAGAAAATTTATCACATTGGGCCAAATTTTTTTAAAAATAAAACAATAGTTTTTTAAAGGAAGTCTACCGTTTTTTTTAAAATCTCTTTAGTTTCTACTTACTCTGGTACTATTTCACACCTATAGTTTTTTTAAAATAAAAATGTGCCAATTCTAAAGAAATCTTTATTTTCTTTCAGAGCTCTACGCTACGAAGAGCTGGCATTGAATCCCAATAGTACTTCTTATGGCCTTTTAAAGTTCCTAGGTTTAGATATAACACAGTCTATTGATGAGTTCCTCCATTCACACACTAATGTTGAAGTGGCTGGTGTCAGTTCCACGTTCAGGGTCTCCCGAGATGTGCCTTTCAGATGGAAGAATGTTCTAGACTTTGATTATGTGGAGGAAATACAGGTGCGTTATATATGTTGTATCAATGTAAAGTTTTGAATCATATACCATCCATTTGTGTATAACAATATATAGTCCTGTCAACAAAATGTTCTTATTAATTCTTTAATTCTATTGTTTGCAATTGATATTCTATATAATAGTCATATTCACTCACAAATTAATATTTAAAATTTTAAAATGATCTCCTTCCAATTCGTAAATTATAATATATAAATACACAATATGATTATTCTAATAAGTTATTTTTAATTACGCGTGTCTAATTATTTATTTGCATTAGTGAAGCATTCGTAATGGTTCTCTAGAGGATTATGCGGCCTTCGACGTGAGTCGTTGATTGATCAATGTGTATTAATTAATTTAGTTGAAACTACCATAATATGTTAAGAGCCCATTTTTAGGAAGATAATTAATGAAATTATTTTAATTGACTTCTTTTACCTACTTTGTTATATTTTTCAATAATTTTAATTATTTATCTGTAGTAAATAAATATGTTAATTTATCTTATATTTATTCAACCCGATGCCTGTCACATATTGTTAAAATAAAAAAAAATCAGCTTAGATTTAAAAATTATATAATTAAAAAGAAAAAAATATATAAAAAACATTAGTAAAATATATTCTGTCAACCAGCAAAGTGAGCAATTTTCATTTATAAATTCAACTCTTATACAACAATACAGAATGCTTACAGCAAGGTCGCAACTTGTTTGGAGAGATCTCGAGCCCAAAGGGCGCTTGATCTATTTTACCTATAGTATAATAAAGATCAATGTAACACCTGCCTACCTACGGAGATTTTTTATAATTTATATTTAAGTAAGCGAAGTTCAGTTTTTTAAAATGCTTATATATATATTAAAATGATATATAAGTGATATTATAAATAGTAAAGAGGGTATAGTGTCGCAGCGTTGATCATGGAATAAACTTTTCCCTTCTGATTAGACAAAACGCAGTGTTGGATTTTGCCCCTTAACTGAAAATGTCTTGAATTCAGGAGAAAAGTTTAGTAGTATCTGGTTACGGGATTGTATTGACCTTAACTGCCATTGTATGCTTCATAATGTATATAAACATATAATATTATGTATTTACATATATAATGGATCAATCTCGATTACTTGAGTTTATTCATATACTTTCAACTATCCGAATGCCTTACGATTAGTCCGGTTAACCGAGTTTCTAATGTATAATATATTTATATATATGACTTAAAGCGTGATGAAGCTGAAAAGCTAAAATATATACATGGTATATTATATTTTTATTTAGGTAAAACACTGTTTTGCTATAGCAACTTATTATTTTCAAAGTCAACAAGTCACTATTTATTCAAAAGCCTTATTTTCTCATTGTCGAATGTCGTGAATAATAAAAAGATGACGGTTACTTGAAAAGAAACTGTTTTAATTTTTAATGAATATTAAAATACCAGTTTTATTTGCTATAATTTATTTCATTGAAGACAGGAAATCTTATGAAAATTTCACAATATCGCGTACTCATTGTACCGATATATTATTTATATAAAGTCTCCCTGTAAACGCGGCGGTTTGTGGGTTCAATTCTCACTCGGGGAAGATGGTTTTTTCTATTTCCATTTTCTCCACTCTGGTAACTAGGCAAAGCGCGGCGTTGAGCTCCACCATTCAACACGCAATGCCCCGAAAAAGGCGGAAAGCGTGGACGGAGAAAAGGGACAGGGACAAACAACACAGTTTCTTAACACTAGGTTCCTATTGTTCCTGCAGTTCCTTCTACCTACCGTGCCATGTGCAGGATAAAGCATGAAGTTTAAAAAAATCCTAAATTTCTTGAGTTTCTTTGATTTTATTATCTTTCTTTTCTCATTTCGTATTCTCCCAGTAAGAAAAATCGTTCTTTACGCCACCTTTACACGCAATCTTTCTAATTGAAGAACAGTGAAGAACTTAATGTCTTAATACGGATTTTTCTGTCTATCTTATTGTGCGAGGTAACTAGCTTTTTTTAATAACAGGTAATATTTAAATAATTTCAGATGACGTGTAAAGAGGCTATGTCTCTATGGGGATATCGCAACGCACACAACGCAACGCACATGACGAGCAACGACTTCAACCCCCTAGATGAATACATACTAACTCAGTGAACAGTGCCTCAGTGATACATGGTTATTTTGTAACATAGATATCTAGTATTGGATAGGATGGCTAATTTATTAAGGTATATTGTTCTGTTTATATATATACATAACTTCACACTATACTTTCAAACATTGTTGTCATGCTTTTTACATGGAATTTCTCCAGTATCTTCAAAATATGTGGACAAATGTCAGCTGTGGCAATTTCCTCTACTCCCGACTTTTGCTTCATACCTATATCTTTTTTAAGCATTTTTTCATCACTCATTCTCCTAATGTGCACAAATGTAATATAGTGTAGTGTCGATTTTGAGCTATCAATATCGATTTTGGTAACATATCCATAACATTTTTGTTCTCTATACTTATAAATTGTGACAAGTGTTTGTGAAATATAAGTTGGTCCATTAATAAATTTAAATATATTTTTTCAGATTTTACGAAGAACATCAATTGGTAAAAAGAGGCACATTTCAAAGCAGTATTAAATATGAATCTATCTTAAAGTAACTGGATGACTTCGAATGATTGATATTATTTTTAGCACTCTTAATTACATATTGACGTAAAGTACAGGTTATTAAACTATATTATATAATAATGTCGAACCATAGACAATATTAGATCGATTTGATATCGATAAAAATATCAAATATGTCAGTTAATATGAATACTGATTAGAATAAGTGAATAAATGAACATCTTAGCTATAGTGATATATTGACTGATGAATTTCATATGTTATAAAATGTATATACAATATTTGCATATATTAGTGCTCTAACCGACAAATAAAAATATATATATATATATATATATATATATATATATATATATATATATATATATATATATATATATATATATATATATATATATATATATATATATATATATATATATATATATATATATATATATATATATATATATATATATATATATATATATATATATATATATATATATATATATATATATATATATATATATATATATATATATATATATATATATATCTATATATCTATATATATATATATATATATATATATATATATATATATATATATATATATACATATATATATATATATATATATATATATATATATATATATATATATATATATATATATATATATATATACATATATCTATATATATATATATATATATATATATATATATATATATATATATATATATATATCCAGCCCATAGAAGAAGATAATTAAATAAAACAAACACCTATAACATTTGATGTTTGTTGGTTACAAAATACGTCGTCTTGTTTTGAAACTTATTTATTATTTCAATATTACTAAATCTAAATATTTTATAACGTAAGAAATTCATACGATAATACTCTATAAAACGAGTTTGGTTGTGTGTACACAATGGTGTGTTATATATATCAAAATGTAAAAGAAGGACCAGTAGTTAGGTGTTTAAATTACTTGAATGAATTTAAATATAATTGTTTACTGTTCAAGCAATTTCAATACCTTTTCAATGCATAAGCTTAGGCGAGTACTTGTTAATTTTAGCACTCACGGAATTGATGAATTCGATGCTTCCAATTTAGACACTATTGTAGTTAGGATTGTATTTCTAGTTTTTGGTCTTGTCTATGGAAAACTTAAATAAATTCTTGTTTATATATACATTATATGAAACCTTTTCCAATAATATTATGTATTATTTGTAGAAATCATAATATATCACTAATTAGTTATAATAATAATAATTCTGATACTGTTGAACTGTTATTTTAATTGTTTCTTTTTTTAAATATACTATGTTACAATGTATAAGTATAAAATAGTAAAAAATACTAGAACAAAACCTTTTATTTTGTTCTATTATTTTTTAAATCACTTGTTGTAAACAAAAACAATATAATTTTAGTTAATACTGAAATGTAAACATTTTTGACAAATTACCAGCAAAATATTTAACTATTATTAAGTTTTCCATAGACAAGAAAAACCAAATTGTACATAAGTCTTCGCTTTAGCACTATGGGGCTTTAATACAATTATATCGCCTCATTACGAATATGAACTTAACACCAACACAATAAAGTGCCTCAGTTTATATGAACGTGTACGCAATACTAACAATTTTTTTTATTATTTAATTCATTATAATTTCATATGATTCTTGTAAGGTAAATGAAAATGAATAAAATGTTTATTAATATTTATACTAAAGTCACTAAGCACTTGTGCGTATTGTGTAAAAGTAAGATGACTTATATTGGATCTGTGTCTTAATAATAAACATATCTGGACATAGTAGAAAATATATAGTAATAATTATATGTTAAAAGCAACGTCGTGGAATATTATCAAAACGCATATATAACGTTTTTATCATGAATTATTAAACCAAATGTAATTTCTTATTTCATATTTATAACATATATTTATATATTGTAAGACAAAGTCGCGGATCGTAGATGTATGTTTATTTTTTTTTCAAATTACGTAACATATTTGAAAATGCGGCTTTTTAATGATATTTCTACAACAATGAGTGTAATTAAAATTTCTAAGTTTACCTAATCAAAATGACAAGCGAAGTATAAAGTTTTTTTTAAAGAAATAATTTAAATACAACGTTCGGCCTTACAAGAAACATATACGTAAACGAATATTATAAATTGAAAGTACGTACGTGACGTGCACGATCAAGGCTTCCTTATACATTTTATATAAATGCACTGCAATGTTTCCTAATAGCGTAACGTAAGGTTAAAATATCACATATACAAGGGGTTCATGGGTAAATATATATCCGTCCAAGTGGTACAGTTACTAAATGTGACGTAAAGCCCCAAGGTATTTACCGATTTAAAATTAAAACACTTTCATTTTTGACACTTATTTAAAAAGTTTTAACACTCGTTAGAAGACGAGTGTAAGATTGGGTTTTGTACACGTAAAGCTATCTAAATCGGCCCTAAGAAAGTAAAACCTTCGTGTTTTATATGAATTATAGACATTTTATTTCAATGGTTAACTGTAAATTGGTTATAACTATAATTATATTAATATTTATTTAGAAGGAAACACTGCTTTAAACAGGTTTATATACTAAACTACGAATTCGCCCATTTTTGTCATTTTTTAGACGAATCCATTCATTATTCGATATTGGATAGAATCGATATTATAACTATTGACATAATATCGATAATCGATATGTAGGATTAGCATTTAAGTAAACATGCTCAGTCATCTCAAAACGCCTACACCCGTATACGTTTAGTCTCGCAACAATATTAGCACTTATTGGACGGTTTTGTATGAAATAACAATTTTATCGTATTTCATTTAAGGCTATATTTTAAGAAAAAAAAAAGAAACAATTGAAACATAGTGAGAATTCATTAAGTGCACTTGTAAGGCGTTTTAAGTCTTCGCATTTTAGAAGGGACACGTGCGTAGACATTTGGTGGAGACTAGTACGTAGTGCCGTAGTGTAGCTTGAATATACTCTATTTGCAACATTTTGACAAGGAATTGTTAAACGTGTGATATTTTTAATATATATTATTATTATTATTTAATTGCAATTATTATATAATGCAGTTCTGTTACTACACCGTTAAAGTAGGACTTCCAATTGTGTCCAGCTCACATTGTTATACACTTACGGTTAATGTTGATGTAATTATGAGGCTTTAAACGACAAATTTTAAAATGTTTGATATTTCACTATTGTGGTACGAATGTTTGTTCTGAGCTGCTTAATCTATTATTTTGTTTCAAATTTGACATATAATTATTAAATAAAACTAATTTTAGTTGCAATAGTTGCAAGTTGTAAAGACATTGCAAGTGACAGTCTATATATTCAATGGAATGGAAATAATATTTTGAAGCAATGTAACAGATAATCTACGAGAAACTTGTTTAAATTAATAATTTATTATAACTCCGAAAAGAGGCATAAACTTCACCCATTTTTCTTTATGACTAAAAACAATGCTATAGGAATAGGCAGTTGCCCAATATTAGTAATAGATCGTTTTTACAAATTTTATTTGTAATTATCGGTATTAAGTACTAAATCGATATTATATCAATTATTAAAAATTCGATTTTAGTAAAATTATTCAGTATTGCTGTTATAGTTAAATTTTGTTCATTTGCACCTTATATTTGTTATAGGTATACCTACATACATACATATATTAAACACAATTTTTTTAAATGTTTAAGCTTTCGTGTGAACGAAAAATTCGTGGCGATTAATAATCGACTGCCTACATGACATTTGATTATGGTTAAAATGTCGCCTTTTATGCACAAAGTGTGTCTATTTCTTTAACAACTCTAAACATCGATACTATTGCATTATTTTGCTTAGTAAAGTAATATTTAACGCCAGAATACTTTTTATATATAAAAATAACTTACAAAAATAGCTTAAAAGAGATTTTAACCCTCAAAATGAACATATTAATTATATAAAGCAATAATCGTAGTATAATTGCAATATGTACTGTCCATATTGCCTTAAATATATAATAATACAACATAAGTCAATAAATCATCAATTAATAATTAAGAAACATGCTTCCTGATAGATCTGACAATATGAATATTCTGTTATGCCTTAAAATATTATAATAGATAAGTTTGCATGCTAGTGACTAGATACAATAATAATAATTAAATATTGGCTCTGTCTCATAAAATCACAGTACCATGGGACATTTCGTACGCACAATTTTAATATTTAGCCTAACTTAGCGTAGCTTTAGTACTAGCGTGTAAGGCGGACGGTGGGATGGATGGAATAAAGTAACACAAGTATGAAATAACGGACATAAGTACATTTTACCACTCAATTTTGATGGTTATGTTAATTTTTTGTTTGTAGAATTAATAGCACTAAGATCTTGTTTATTTTGAATTAATATTTGATTATGAATTAAATTAAATATGAAAATGATGATATTTCAATGAGTTAAGAAAATGATTGTGATTAATTAAAGTTTATGTATTATTTTCTTAAACGACATGTTAGTTATTTTGTAAACATATCTCTTAAAATTGCTAACTATAACAAGCACTGACTCCTGATGGACGTTTAAAGATTTTATTAATTTGGTTATATATTTCAATATATTACAAAAGAAACTGTATTTTAAATATCTATGAAGTGTAAAATTAAAAAAAATAACTGAAATATGATATGTTGATATGTCATATAATTTTTTTTGGGATATAAATCTATTTTTTAATTTGGAGATATATTTGTTTTTATTTATTTAATGAAGTATAATTTTTGTGCGACCATAACATTTTATTTCAAATTTTAAATATATCGAAATAAATTAATATTGTAATTTGCATAATTATGTGGACTTACAATCATCTTGTGTTATAATATTTTTAATCTGTTGTTTTTATGACCAGAGCCGTTGCGTCTGGCTGGAACCAGTAAAATATTGAGTAGATTTTGTATCATATCATTATCATATCATAAGGTATAGAAAGTAATATTAAATATCATTTTTTTCACTGTAAGATTTGCTTGAGCTTCGAATTTTACTATAACATTTTATAAATGTATTTATGTTGTGGAGCTTGTTCAATTTTTTTTATAATATATAATGTAATTTTTAAATATAGAATGTTATTTTGAATAGATGCTTGTTTTATCTGTATTTACATAACGAATGTTGTATTCTGTGGCGATTTTACGTTTTATTTTAATTTATAATTTTATATACTCGAAAGCAATAATAAAAGATCTGCATCGGCCCATGTCAAATAGAATTAAGGGTAGCCTTATTAGAATAAGAATAACGGTTGTTCGCTAAGGGGATGTTGAATTTTACTCGTAGTCGATTATAGCACGGCCAGCGTTATCGCATATATAATGTATTATTTTTATTTCAAGTTAATAAAGGTTATAAGTCTAAGTTTGGACTGAAGTGTGTTTTTTATTTCAACCCTTAGATCGATCAATGATTTAGTTTTTCTTATTTTTTTTATTAACAAATAAATAAGAAATAGCATTTTTAACATAATGATTTGACTGTTGTGTCTTTTTGCATTACGAAATAACATTTTAAAATTTATTATTTTTTTTGAACAATAACAATTTCCATATTATACCTAGTAGAAAATAGAATAAAACTAGTATTTGGTAACATAATTTACTATGTATTTTTACATATGCACAAACATAACATTATGTTTAACCCCTAGTGGGGTAGTCATAATGAATGAATGAATGAGCGCTAACGCTGTCCACTGTCAATAAACTGCATAAATGCACTCCAGGGATCTTCATACTTTTAAAGTGACCTTCGTCCAGTATCGACGTTTCTGCTTTCCAAAGTCAACGGAGGTCTCCCCTAGCCTCTCTCTTCATACACTTTTGCTTCGTATATCTTTTTTTTAACTATTTATAAGCCACAACGAAAATTTATAGTATAGGGTTCAAAACATCTCGTAAGTTATATTATCCTTATTAAAATATTTTATTACCTTCTGTTAACCAAACCAAACCATTCATTGTTAATTTTAGTATTTATAAACAGAGGTATATAGAAGATAGTGACAAAACACTCTACTTTCCGTCCGTATTCTAGACAGTAAGAAGCGAAACAAGTTTACACTTAAATATTGTATTCCCCCGAATGAGGATCGAAGCCATAGCCATTGCTTTACAAATTAAGCACTGTTCCACTGTGCCAGTGTGTGTACCTACATAAAATATTTTAATACCTTCTAACTAAACAAGTGAACACGAAAATAACTATGATACATATAATAATAGTCATTATGGATAAATTGAAAACGTTTTGGATAACCCCTCCAATGGAGTCACTAGAATTTTTGGGATTCACACTGTAATAATATGTATCTACCATTATTTTTTTACAAACGAGAGTAAACACTAAAAGCGTTGCAAAACTTAAACTTCAGTTATTCCTTGTCCTAGTCGGATGTTTGAGAAGTATTCTTTTTTGGCTACATTACACTGCCCAGGTCGTCTATGGATGGATTTAACTTCTTTCCTCTCCCGATGATCCTGTATAAAGTCAAAATTGGTATAGTTTCAACATAAAAATAGCTTAGTATTTTCTGATTTGTGTCGTAAACTAGTTAAAACACATAGGTGTCATAAAAAATATCACAAAATAAGTTAAACTGAAGGTTATTTCGTGGTTAGTACTATCACCTCGAGAACTCAAAATCTAAAACTTCACGCACCTACTAGGCATTCGAAAAGTTGCTAAAAAGTACTAAAAAGTTATAGTATTTTCGCACTATGTCCTTTCCAAACAAAATATATATTTATTTAATTTTATCCAATAACTTTTTGGCCCGCTTTATCCGATGCCGGTTTTTTATTAATTAATATCTATATATTTTGATTCAATTATTTCATCATGGTTTTCATTATCGCTCCATTAAGACAATATTGATATTTTTATTTTCATATAGATATCTAAGCGATAAAGGTACTCGGCATTCGACACTCAATATGAAAAAGTAAGTACATTTCTACAGCCTGCTAACAAAAATTATAGACTTATTTTTTCAAACATGTTGGAAAATTGAGATATACACATTTATTATTAAGTATTTACATACATACAGTACATACATAGCTTCACGATTGATACCTGGGTAGTAGAAGCTGCCCTATGGGAGTACTCGAGGAGTCACATGAATGCTCGTTGCATGCATACCTTACATACCGTACATTCCCCTGGGAAATTTTTCTTTACGCTATTTAGTGATCCTCCTCTAGTATCTTCAACGCTGTTTTCGAAGGTCAAACGAGGTCTCCCCTTACCTCTCACTTTTGCTGCATATATGTTTTTACTAAAAATTACTATTATTTCATTTTTAATTCTCATTGAGCTAATTTAAAGTTAAGTTACAATGTCACCAGAACTGCTTTGTATACTTAGCTAACCTGACGTTTTGTCATCTCAACAACGTAGCTAAGGCACAATTAATTATGTAACCGATAGCAATAATTATTACCATCTTTACTTAACACTTTTCCTCTTACCATTCCGTCTTCCATTCACAAAAAACTTCCATACTTTTCTTTATCAGTTTATAATACCACCGTTTCTTTTCACATTCATCTTCCAGAATGACTAACGCCTGCAATTCGCATTCTGATGTTACAATAAGCACTACATCATCTGCACACAGCAATCAATTTACAGTTACCCTTACCCTTACCCTTATACTCTTTCCATTTTACAGTTAACAATGGTAAAGTAAAATAAAAATAAGTGCTAGTTATGTTAACAGTAAACATAAAGTAGATATGCCTACATTTAATAGTAATTGTCATTAATCTCTTTTGACTACTAAGCTAAGCCTAGATAAGTCCACCTTCCTGAAATTCAAGGTAAAAACCTATAAATGAAATAAGACAATAAATAAAATAAATCCATTCAAATGTGCAAATTTATTGAGTGAAAGTTCACTTTAATGTAAGACTTGATATGTAAAATTAAGTAGTTGCAAAAAATAAAGTAGTTGGCACTTAAAAAAATTAGCATTTATTAAAATGCACATTATGCAATATTCGTTTACTACTACTAGTCCTCATGTCTCTAAACGTCAAATCACCTTGGTCTCTTGATATCTAAGCACAATACTGACACAACTATACAAGATACGAAGGATCGCCTTCCTGTAAGCCCTCTAAAGGCTTATGTCGAAAGCATTCATGTAAGAGCCCAATTCGTAATCTAATTAAACTTGAGTGTCACAGTCTATTGCTTTTGTACAACATAGGTGCCTGCTACCTACATTTGTACGTGCCGACGTTCATGTAACACACATGACACATATATGTATGTATAATTGATTGTATAGGATACAATAACTTTCTTTATTTTCTGTTTTTTCTTTAATTGTTTTCCAAATTAATATGGACTTAGTCAACAGCTTTATTCTTCTTTTTCTTACTTGACATTAAAATTAAAAAAAATTGTAATAAACATAAACTAGATCAAAGATTAGAGGCAATAAAAGTAATGATTAATACGAATATCATTTGATAAGGTTATATATAAAATTAAGACTATGGTCTGGAAACAAGTTTTTAATTTCCAAGTTTTTACTTTCATTTTATTGACAGCTTTCGTGAAACCTTCAAATGATCAAAAAGAAGTAAAATGATTTAAAAAGTTTAAAATAATGTTACAAATGGGATCTTATAATGTCAGAAATATTTAAAACACATTGATACATAAACTCGCGCCTCAAGGAAAATGTTCACTGTGCTATGACTACTAAGCCATGAGTTAAAAATAATAAATCAAATATTCGAATAAATATAAATAACGATATAAAGATCGTTTACCAATTTAGTTGTAGTTTTTGTATGTCTTCACATTTTATGCCGTACATGGCAGGGTAGGCAGAGGTTGCTTAGTCCTTACTTTCCGCTTTTTTCGAGATATCGCGTGTTGAGTGGTGAAAATCAACGCCACGCTTTGCCTAGTTTCCAGAGCGAAGAAAATGGAAATAGAAAAGTCCATCTTCCCCTAGTGGGAATCGAACCCACAAACCATAGCGTTTACAGGTAGACACCTCTGCGCCACGGTGTAGTTTTTGTAGGTAAAATAAATAAGCATATAAGTTAAGATTTTTTATAACATTGCCCAAAACGTTATTGGAACACAAATACAACAAAGTACGTACATGTTACTTTTGCAAGTAACTGATATTTTCGACACGGTATGTTGTTAAGCATTGTATTACCCAATAGTATTTCGTAAGCGAAATGATGATCTTATTTTTACATATTGCTACGTACGACATTTGATTTTATTTTAGCCCTCTACGCGTAACAATAAATAGCTTCATACATTTATGTAAAAGCATAAGAAAAAGAATTCCTTAGAGACACTACTTCCGTAATGCTGTAAGCAAGTTGTATAGTGACTCTTTATAAATCATAGAATTTTGAAATATCAAATAGCTAAATAGTATTTTATTACCGCAGTTTACTGGAAATAAATAATAGGACACGAGCTGTTGTGTGTTGTATATAAGTATTGCCCAATTAGGGCACGCAGACTCCATTGTTCCTGACATTTGCCACCTAATTTCTCTTAATTAATATTCATAGTAAGGTATATTTCGAATTGATTTAACTTCATATCCCAACAAATAATATGTTTATGTTATATAATTAAGGCCGTCGCAGAGCAAAGGTAAAGCGTCAGACTGTAAACGCGAGAGTTGTGGTTTCGATTTTCACTCTGAGCAATAAATTGTTTAATTATCTCTCTCTGGTAAGAAAACAAAGTGTGGTTAAATGCCGCCACTCGATACACAACGTCTAGAATATTGGAATATGTAAAATGTTTAAAGATTTAATCAAGTAGTATAAAAGTATTTCATAGCGAAATTTTTTAATCTTTCAGTAATAAAGCAAATTTCCCTAATAATGCAAATGTTTTTTCATTATCAACATATTTCTTGAACTTCCAGGTAAACGATGATTGATACACCACTTTGAGCTTCTTTGTCGTGCATCTTGAGTGGTGAGACTTGGCACTGTGCTTTGCCTACATTTTTTAAGTGACCATCTATTAAAAGGACCACTATTGCACCGCACTAAGAATTTGATCCTCCATCACGTATAAGCTTTTAACAGCGGTCTCACCCACACTATGATCTATTTTTGTATGTAAAATGAAATTAAAAATTAAGTTTATGAAATGAAAACAAAAATGAAGTAATTTAGATTATTACGTTTTAAATTATACCCAATATAAATAGTATGTAAGACATTTTTTAGATATTCTTATATCATTGAAATTCATCCGGTTGTTTATTGGTTTTGTTCTCACTACATTTCTTTCATTTTTTTGTAAAGTTTCTTAACGTTTTAATATTTTATTAGAAAATGACTATCCAAATCATAAATAAATTAAATCAGTTTATACACCAGATTTTAGAAAACGATTAAATTTGAGTATAATTTTACACTAATCAGCGCCTCTTGGATATCGTTCAGTTATAAAAAGAACTACAAGGGGATCATATGTTAATCTTGTGGACCAAATATAATTCACAAACGCGATTACAATAACGGCACATCTTGACAAAAATTTTAACGGGTAAAATTTACATGTCAAACACGTGTTTGGCAAGATATTTTTGAGTTCTGATATAGGTATGTATTAATAGAAACGAAAACCTTTTTATATTCGTTTTCTGTGTTCGATTTCAAATATCGATTTTCTTTTCATACTCTATTTTAAATAGTTATCGATAATAATATTATTACACTTCTCATCGAAAAATCGAAACACCTTGCAAGTTCATGTTACGTAAGGATTATGAGAAAGATGTGTACATATATTTAGGAATCAATGTTAAGTATTGTTTAATAGTGAGTAATTAAATTTTGGTGTAGGTATATGAAGTCTTAAGGAAATGAATAAAACGAGGCGTTTATTTAATCATTTCTATTCCCCACCCGAGTTCGGCTTCCATACGGGTTTTCAACGATCTAATTGACTATCGTGTGTGGCGTGTTGTGCCACTTGAAAAGCATTAAGGCTTCGATTTCTCAAGGAAGCTGTAACAATAAATCGATCATCATGTTCAAAAGTAACCCGATTTTTTGCCATATCCAACACGGCGTTTGCACAAACCAGTTTTCTGATACCGCTTGGAGACTCTCTGCACAGATCAGCAATGCCAACTTGAGCAGCTTCTGTGGGTGAAGTACCCATACGTTGTAGAAAAAAAATTTCAGACGACCAAAAGTCAAAACGCTTAAAAGTCGAGTGCTAATTTTTACGCACCAATCCTCCAATCTACTTTAAACACGTAAACTTCAACTTTATTTAATTTTTAGGATAATTCAAATTTTTTATTTTTAATTCCTTCTTACTTTTGTAAAGTTCAAATTTCTAGCTGTACAATCATATATTTTTTTCATTGAATTGTAACTCTTTTATTTTAAATTTGGACAGAAATATCACCTCAACAGACCTTTGACAAAGACTCAACTCCAAATACTTAAGCTACTGAAGCTTATTTATATTCTTAATGGATTTAAAAAAAATGCTTTTTCTCTAAGAAATATCATTCACGGAAGAAAATAACCACAGAATTGCAGGCTATCGGTAATCTTTAACGTAACGTATAAGTAATTATTGTTTCAATAAGCCACTATGTCGCTTTAGGACAGCGTTAGACTATGCACGACGGTCTGAAGTTCTATGTTTGCTCATGGGAAAGAATTATTTTACTCTGCTCTGGTAAAACAAAGCTTAATCTTGAGTTTTATACATTATTGTCTCAAAGTAAAGTTTCATATTGAGATGGAAACTGAATTATTTGGTAGCATAATGCAATTTTTATTAAATATTTTTATATCCACATTAAGGATAGAAAAATACTTTAAGAAAATATATAAATCTTTTGAAATATTTTTCTAAAAGATTGTTCTTTGTAATAATAATCTTTGGGAAGCGGAAATTTTTAATGATCCCTACAAAGACATTAACAATGCAATAAGCTGTGAAAAGTATATAAGAATTTCAACGTAGAGTAATGAATACCCCATGGCTTAGTGGTCAGTTGGTGCGTATGGCGGGTTTCATAAGGAGCGGGCTCAAACTTCGGTAGGTTCAAAGTTATTTTTTTTCTTTAAGCGTTAATCAAAATTAAATATTTAAAATTTTACCCCACCACCCCAACACTATGTTACAATAATCTTTCACAAAATCAAATCCTCTGAAATAGCACATTTCGATTACACATTTATTTTGAAAGTCAACATATTCGTGTGACACAAAAATACCCTTATCAAGGCGTTAGTCCCTTGCTATTGTTACGCGAAGCCTGTCATCTAGATGGGAAGGATAAATAAACATATGAAATAAAATTATATGCCCTAACATATAATTTTATAATTATTTTGGTTTTAGTAAGCGTAAAATTATAAGAATATAAAATTAATTGTGAGTAATAGTGGTCGACGACAGTTAACGAATGATCTCTCAACGTGTATAATAATATTGTATGATTTCATACTAAAACGACAAAGAAAATAATAAAAAATGAATTTCTAAATAATATGGATGTTTCGTCTTTTTTGGGACACGTGAAATGGAATTCTGGAGAAACAGGATAATCTCGTCTCAGCTCTGGCTTGGGTGGCATTTTTTAGTTGTTTGCAATAAAAATATAGTGGAATTACATACTAGCATATATATGACAGTGACGTATCTTGTTGGATGGATGTTTTTTGGATAAAAGATTAAAAATTAAAGCTCTGGGACACGAAACTCGAGTACTACAACCTACTTTAAATTTGAAATATCCAAGTGTTATTATTTAATAATTTAGTGATCATAATAAAACATCACAGCAATCACATGTTCATATGTAAACAAAGTCTTTGTTATCTTGGAAATATATCACGTTTGAACTAGCTTTCGAGATAAATAGTTGTAAATCATTATATAAAATTATCAACTATTGTAAGTTTATCCAGTTTAATTAGCTCATAAAATGACCTCTTTGACTAATTATAGGACACATCACAGTAGGTACGTCATTCTGCCATACTCAATATTAATATTTGTGGGGTTAATGTTTGTAAAATACAACAACTTCTTTCATCATCAAAATTTTTAACAAAGTTTAAATAAGAAACGTTTAGCCGCGAGTATAAATTATAAATATTAATAAATATATTAAAAATTAGGATTACTCTTTCCATATTCTATGGGTCTTTAATCACATATGTACCTAATATTATTTTTTTAGTTTCACGCTTTATTCCGCATATTGCAGGGTAGGCAGGGAGTACTGCAGGAACCATAAGAACCTAGTGTTAAGGCACTCCGTTGCTTAGTTCCTGCTTTCTCCGTCCCCACTTTCCGCCTTTTTCGAGGCATTGCGTGTTGAGTAGCGGAACTCAACGCCGTTCAACGTCATATTATTATTCTTTTTTAATAAGTATAACGTATAAACACTACTACTGTTTTATTATACTTATAGATTATAAATCTCTCCATTCGAACGGTCGCTCGAAACGTCATAAATAAAAACGAATAATAATACCTTCTTTTAGTATCATTAAAAGCTATAGTTGATATAGTTTAGTTAATATTATGAACCATAATATTAACTAAACTTACTAAATTTACAAAAGTTATGATTCACAATATTATAATATATATTATTTTATTTATTATTTTCTTATTCTTGCAATCGTATCATATTTACTTGTAGCACGTATGTAATATGTATGCATAATACCTTACAAGGGAAGTCGGGTATAATCATAGTGATTATATTTTAGTTGTTTTTTAAAAAAACTAGTTTTTTGAAATACAGTATTTTTAATTACATTATAAGGTTAAAAATATATAACAAGGTCAATTAATAAAAAATAAGTTAAAGTTAAATTTCATTTTATTTCGTCTTTTACTTGATTTTTAATATTATTTGCTGTTAGTTGAGTCAGGTACTCAGTAACGAAAGAATTATATATATTACACAGGTTTATATATATTTACTGAAATCAATGATCATGATATAAAAGATAAATGCAATTTATAAAAAAAATATTTTAAAGGTCATTCTTATGGTTCATACGTGATATTTTTTAAATGTAAATTTCAAATACGTTTTTTTTGTAGTATTAATTTTATTTATAAGCAAATACCCACATGTAATAGTATATGGAAAAACAGTAAAGTTTGTAAATTCTATCTCGAACACTTGTGCATGATATAGCTGTACTTGTTTATTAAGTATATACGTATTGAAAATGTATAATTTATATTAAATAAATATACTTATATAGAGTGTAATCTTATTTTGTATTCCTTACAAGTAGATATAATGAAGAAGAAAATGGCAGTAAAGCTTAATATTTTAAAACAAACATTCATAATTATGGATTTTTAACAAAAATATTTTGAAATCATTTAAATAGTTTATCAACTAATATCAAACTTGCTGAGTATTTAAAAATAAATTAAATAATTTTACAAACAACGTCAATAAGTGAGGTATAGACAGAAATATATTATCTCAAATTATTGTAGTCGTTAGCGTCGTCGTTTGTAAATAAATATGTATTTATCCGTATATAATTACTATTACATATACATAGACGTTAGTAAAACAAATTTAAAGACATTATCTAGTTTCGATATTTGTAAACACTTTGCTTAAGAAAAATATTTATTTAGATAAAAAATAAACTTTTTGTCCTTCATGGCACAGTGGGAATTTGTGTTATGGTTAATGTAATGGTAGCAGATTTGACATCCAATAGATATAATCAGCTAATAATGTCTTGAATTTAGGTCAGGTTCTTTTGACGGATACATTTTTCTATTATTATTATTATTATTTTTACTCAATATAAAAATCATTTATTTCAGGTTTAAAAAACTCAAAAGCAATTGTGTCAAAATAATTTATTTATTATAATAATTTAAATGAGTAACGTTGACTCAAACCAAACCACATTATTAGTAGTTAGTATCTAGCATTATCAGGACTGTTAGAAATGTTACGAATTACTAAGATACTTTAATTCGGTTATACCACTAAAAAATACGTATAATGCATTTAAATACCGCGAGCGGAGCCGTCGGCAACAGTTAGTATAATATAAATTTCAGTTTAATACCTCCACGTGATTTTGAGAAAAATGATCTTGATAGACAGATAAACAGACAGATAAAAAAATGATCCTACAGGGCACTTTATTAGTATTAATAGTATATTATGTAATATATTAAATAATTATAAGACTATCTTACGTGCTGCACGTTCAAGAATAATAGCTATTACTTAAATCATCAAGAGATTAATACTAAATTTTAAGCATATTAATGATGGGTTAAGGCCGGTTTGGTCAGTCTTATGTTACTTTTAAGGTACCACTAGGCCTTTACGAGACCGGTATACATTATACACTATAAAGATTCTTGTGGTACGGAAGCGAAGGCGTGGTTGGACGCACGTACGAGTTTCGCTCCGACCGGCAAGCTGCGCGCGCGCATGTCTCGGTCACTTTGTTTACAAACAAAGATAATAAGTTGACCCTCGATTTTTTATCATTCCCGTTCACTGTTAAAGATTGTGTGTTGCATTTAACAACGTTTCACGGTAAGTTTTTATATTATTTTGATATTTTTTTTAGTAATTTGGTTTTAACTTTAATTTTTGTAATTTTTAAATTTAAAATTGATCTATACGTTTCTTAAATAAATATTTTAGACATTATAATATCTTTAATCTCTTTATAAAATTATTTTATATTTAAAACTTTTATGTTTGTACTATATGCTATTCTATATAAACATTTATAGGTATCGATATATTTTTTACTGGATCTATTTTTCTGAATTGGGATTTGTACTAGTAATACTCTAATTTTTTTTAGTGTGTATTTTGTATCTTATTGTTTTAAAATAAATTGTTATATTTTGTACCTATTTTATACACATTATTATATATAATAATTTTGTTTTTGGATTAATTGAAATAATTACTAAATATTAACGAAAACTGTATTGGAATCGATTTAGCCATTTCTGAGATTAGCGTGCATAAACGTACAGATTAACAAATAAAAAGTAAAAAAAAATCGTTTTAACAAATTGATAAATTGACCTAATAATACTTTTCTGTATATATATATATATATATATATATATATATATATATATATATATATATATATATATATACATATATATATATATATATATATATATATATATATATATATATATATATATATATATATATATATATATATATATATATATATATATATATATATATATATATAATATATATATATATATATATATATATATATATATATATATATATATATATATATATATATATATATATATATATATATATATATATATATATATATATATATATATATATATATATATATATATATATATATATATATATATATATATATATATATATATATATATATATATATATATATATATATATAATATATATATATATATATATATATATATATATATATATATATATATATATATATGATGGCGACCGACATTATTTTTTCATATATATAGATAATGAAATAAAAAATATAGATACGCTGTGCACACCAACAAGTGTAAGATGTTATTGATTACAAAATATAACAAGTTTATTTTTAAACTGAGCATGTGTGATCCATGGCTTTCTGTATAGTAGGTCAGTGACTTGGTATTGGCTTATAGATTAAATAAAAGCTTAGCAGAAGAATGCGTTAAATGAACTGAAAACTTTATTAACGACTTTTTTAAAAAACTGATGTAAATTATATTAAGGAAAGTCAAAGGAACGTAAAATAAGTTTAGACATATTGCAAAATTTTTAGAAGCTCAATTTAAACAGCATTGTGGTTCTGACTTGAAGATTTATTGGAATAGTTTACGTAAAATTCTCTACCTCAAAGGTGGAATTGTGGAATTTAATTTTGTGAAAACTTTTCTGTATGTTAGAGACTTACATACTATCTTATACTTCACTTATCGTATATTACATTTTACTCTCATTACGGCCTATAAGTAAGTCTGATATATATGAAGAATGCTTAAGAGTTAAAGAAGGCATTAGCAGCATTAACTATGAACGCAATAGTTACTCATACGGCATCATTTTTATTGACGGAAAAATGAAGAAATAAAATGCGTTTTTGAATTTTGAACAAAAGTGTGATTTGATACCAAGTTAGAATTACAAACTCTATATGCTTGAAAGTTTAAAAATATATTATTATTCAATAATTTTGTTTTAAAACGGTACATTTAGGGCTATTTTTACCAACAAAAAATATATCTTTACTCTGTATCTATTGTACACTATATATGTAGTATGTTATACATATGTTAGTAGTAGTCGTTTCTTTTCGATATGCCTTACAAGTACTTCTGTTACTTTTGTGCCAAATATTCAAAATTTTTATTAAACTTCGTTTGCGTGGACTTTATAGTCCTTGCCATCCTTTTTTCATTTACCGACATATCGATTTTATGCTATTTTTTTATTTACTTTAACTGTTCATAATATTTGATTTTCATATGTAAAATGTTATTGAAAAAGGTACGTGATATGCAAAAACTTTTAGTAAATAGTTACTTTCTTAAATAATAAAAAGGTAATACTAATAAGTACGTCACTGTCATAAAAGCAATAATATAAAAATTTCTTATAATATATTTGTATATTTTTATACAATGGTCGTTAAAAAGTGTATCAATTGTAAAAAAAATATAACAAAGAGAACTCCTGGCTTAGAATGCAGTAGATGCGATAAAATAGTCCATGCAGATCCATCTTGCACCGGGCTTTCTAACAAACAACTTAATACTCTCAAGAACTCATCTGGTATAGAATGGAGCTGTGACGATTGCTTGAAAAATATGTCTCGCAGAACCTCATTCGTGATTCCTGAAGAAGATGGCGATGAAAATGAGTCTGATATGGGTTATCCAGCGCACACAATTGATACAAAAAAACTTGTACAAGACATTAGTCGTGAGCTAAAGAAGACTTTCCGTGAGGAGATAAGTAATTTAGAGGCTTCATTAGAATTTGTTAGTGATCAATTAAGTACCATTCAGCAAACCGTTAGAAAGCAAGACCACAAAATAAAAGAATTAGAAGGCATTAATCTGGATCTGCAAAATAAAAACAAGAATCTGCACTTGCGACTAACGGTTCTTGAACAAGATATACGTTTCTTTGAACAAAAATCACTTGCGAATACATTGGAAGTTGCAGGCCTACCTGAAGTATCTTCAAAAAATGTTAATCAAGTAGTTGAAAGTTTAGCTGCAAAATTAAATATGGATCCTAACAATATTCTGTCATCGCACCGCCTCCCTGGATCAAAGGAACGACCTGGACATATCCTGGTTGAAATGGCTACAAAGGACGTACGAACTCAATGGATACAATCTAGCAAAAAAAGCTGCCTAACAGTTGGACTTGTGCTGCCGAATACGTCAAAAGAAGTCTCAGAAAAACGAATTTACGTAAGAGAAGCACTCACTAAACAAATCAAAACCCTACTTTATAATGCTAAACTAAAGCTAAGTCAATCTTATCAATTTATATGGTGTAAAGATGGTAAAGTTTGTGCTAGAAAGAATCCAAATAGTAAAATTTATTATATTCGTTCGGAACTAGATATTAAATCCCTAGTCGGTAATATCAAAGATTCCCAAACCTAGCTTTGTTTTTAATATTATTATAAATTATTAATAAAAATAATTATTAAGTATGTATAAACAAAATGAAGAAATTTTAAATTGTATTAATTTAACAGATTTTTTTAAAAAGGTACCGTATAAAACTGAAATAACTTTATCATGTTTACATTTTAATATTAGGTCTATAGTTAAAAATTTTACTAAGTTACAGCAGACTATTCATAATTGTTTATATCCTATTGATGTTATCGTATTAACTGAAGTTAATTTCATCGATAATAATATTGCGCAGCTATATAGCCTTCCTGGCTATAATATGTACACAAAACTACGAAATGATAGGCGGGGCGGAGGGATAATAATTTACGTAAAAAGTCACTTTAAATTTACTATTATACCATATAAAACCGTAATGTTCGAAACCTTAATTGGCACTTTAAAGTTAGGCGCATCCCTCGACGTGGTTTTGTGTGCAGTATATAGACCACCCTCGTCTAATAAACACCTTTTTATTAAAGAGCTTGGTAAATGTATTTCAACATTTAACTCAAAACAAAACTGTTTATTAATTGGTGACACTAATATTGATCTTAAGTCATTTACATCGCATAGGGAAGCATATTTGGAAACACTTGGCGAGTCTGGACTGTCATGTGGAATATCAGATTATACAAGGATTGAAAATAAACTTGACATTGTCACTAAGTCATGTATTGACCATATATTTTTACGGTTTCCCACATTACGTTCATACACGGCAGTGTTAGATACTGTACTGGCAGATCATAGAGGTATTATATTTACTTGTATAAATGATGCGAGATTTGTAAGAAAACAGGCTATTCCATCGAAAGTTATTGATTATAATATCATGCGGAAACAACTTACTAATATTAACTGGTGTGATACTAATAATATGACACAACCAAATGATATTTATATATTTATATACAATGCATTTCAAAACGCAATAAAATCAGCAACTAGAACTAAAATTCAAAATAAAGATAAGACAACTAGAATACCTTGGATTGATAATAATGTCACTCGGTTATGTAAGAAACGTGACTCATTGTTTAGTAAATGGAAAAAAAGTTTTGATCCCAAAGTAAGATTGGAGTATAATAAAACACGTAATAAACTAAACAAAGTTATGATAACTAAGAGGGACACATACTACTATAAAAAAATAAATAATAATATTAACGATATAAAAAAGTTTATCAAATACTTAACAAAATATTGGGACGAGTGACCCTGTCTATTGATGCATCAATATGCAAGGCATTTGAAACACAAGGACTTACTTCTAAAGAGGTTGCTGATAATTTTGCTGCTTGATTTAATAGAGCTGTTAAGGATATTATTCAGAGTTGTAGTCTAAGACTTCTAGAAGAAAAATCCTATAGTAAGCAGTTGGATTTAATTATTTTATTTAAAACTGCCGAAAAGAAAAAGATATGTAAAATAATTAAAGATCTCAATCCTCATAAGGCACCTGGCTTTGATAATATTGAAGTATCAGTTGTAAAAGTCATAAATAAGGAAATTTCAGTTGCAATAACTAACCTTATAAACCGAAGTATAAAAACCGGATTATACCCAGATAGACTGAAGATAGGCTGTGTTAGACCAGTGTATAAGAAAGGTAAGCAAGATGAATACGCTAACTATCGTCCTATTACACTTCTTTCATCTATCGACAAAATTGTAGAAAAATATGTCTGTGAACAAATACATCAGTTTTATCGTAAACATGACGTCATAGCGAAAAGTCAGTTTGGATTTCAGCCTGGTAAGGGTACAACAGACTTATTGGATAAATTTACAGATGAAGTCAATGAACATCTAAATAATAAAAAACACGTTTATGCGCTTTTCATTGACTTTTCACGCGCGTTTGATATCTTAAACCACAAACAACTCGTCAAAAAACTAGAAGGCTGTGGAATACGTGGTCCCTTACTCGCATGGTGTGAGAATTACCTGAATAACCGCTCATATACTGTTAAAATTAATAATTCATTTAGCGAATCAATATCTGTGTCCGAAGGTACAGCACAAGGATCAGTCCTGGGTCCGTTGCATTTTTTGTCATATGTTAACGATTTAAGCAATAATGTGAAGTACTGCACGTGTTATCAATTTGCAGACGACACATGTCTCATAGCTGCTAGCAATGATCCGAATAAAGCCAGGCAATTATTACAAAAAGATTTTAACAGCCTTATAATGTGGTGTCATGATGTAGGACTAGTTCTTAATGCTAGTAAAACAAAATTGGTGGTAATTAAATCGCCGTATATTAGACAATCGCCTATACAAAGTATAATCGCCCATAATCATATATGTTTGCATACAACTAGAAATAAAACTAGATTATGCCACTGTCCCTATATTGAAATGGTTAACAAGCATACTTATCTAGGACTTATAATTGATAATAAATTCAATTGGAGACATCATATAGACTACGTATGCAACAAACTTAGACAGTTTTTAGCTATAATTAAAATTGTAAAAAATCGTATCCCATCTAAAGTGAAGCTTCTGTTATATTACGCGTTAGCTCACTCGTATATACAATATGGGCTTGAGTGTTATGGGCGAACTTACAAAAGTTATCTTACTAATATATATAATTTACAAGTGAAAATAATAAAAAATGTAGCCTCCAGTAATATACTACGTAAATATGAGGACAATAAAGAATGCCTTTTGAAATTTTACAAAATTTTATCTGTACATAGCCTATTAAAGTATAATTTATTAAAAAAATACTATTTTTGTGATGAATTTAAGATTCCCGTTGAACATCCTGTATGTACACGATCAGTCACTAATAACCGGTTGCGGACGACACGAGCTAACAATTCTTACGGCGAACGTACTGCTGCTTACCTTATTCCAAGATTAATCAATGAATTACCCTTAAGCTTATGTAGTACTATTTCAAAAGACAATATTAAAGCCAAGCTAAAATATCATTTTTTAAACAATATTTTGTAATTTTTATTAAACCATTTCTTTACAAACATTAAGTAACCATGTAATTTATTTTATTTTATTTAATGCATGTTATTTAATTTAATGTAACATCAACACAAACCGGTTCAGGTTTTTATGATGTTCTGTATACCTAGTAGTGTAACAAATTGTAATATGATAAATAAATAAATAAATAAATAATAAATAAATAAGTACAACATCAAGTATCAGTAAACTCGTTTATTTAATTTTAATTCAATTTATTCCAAAGAAATTAATTTCTTATACCTTTCAATTCGTGCTTAAGTCATATAGCTTGGTACCATATTAAAATCGGTTTAAAAAATTGTTAAAAATAAGATTACATTAATTATGATCTTCCAGCAGATATGTTACAATAATATTACAATGTGCTTCATTCTACTTTAGAATAACGAACTTTAATTATAAACGACGTAGAAGATTAGATCTGATAAATACTGTTTCACTGATTACCTTGTAATTAAATATTTCTTAAATAAATATTCGCCTCAATCACATAAGTACACAATCTCTTGTTAGTTTATTGTATTTATATATCGCTAGTGCTTTGCTTGTGTCGATACACACGATTAATGCTATTACATTTTATCCTGGATTAACCAGGATATTGCACATTATGCAATTGTAGCTCGAGCAGACTATCATCCGCTTATGTCAGTATAGGAACCTATTTATTGTTCTATTATTATTTAACAAAAAGACAATCATTTTGTACAAAAACCATTTGTAAAATCGTGCAATGGAATGCTGCATTTAGTTTAGCTAAAACCCGGAAGCACCTATGTATTACTACATATAATTATGTTTCTCGATTGAATTTTATCGTGTTATTGCTAATAATGTTGTAATTTCATTATTAGTACAAATGACGCCTAGCATTGTAGAAAAAATCTTAACTTTAAAATAAAAGTATATAAAAAATAGTTTAAATCATTGATCACAATTGTTACAATCGAAGGTTAAGCAATCGAATTAAATTCCAGACAATGTACGCCTTAGCACAATAAGATCATGGCGTTTGAGATTGTCTAATCAATAGCAATGAAATTACGGTATGATTGAATAAATAGCAACGACGGGAAACTGTTAAAATACTTTTTTCTTGACCTTAAGAAAGTTGCACGTTGCATTTTGAGTGGTGGAACTCAATTTTCGACTCCCACTCGTGTAAAATTGATACCACAGCTCGTCACGCTTACAGTCACGCGCTATGCCAGTATACCACGACGGTCATTTGTTTCTTTAATACAAATAATATTGACTAATGACCTTGTATAAAATTCTAAAATAGAATAGAAAAAATATATAATATCGTTTGTAGCGTTTCCATTAATGATGAAAGAAAATACTAGATAAATGCTTACAAGAAACTTAACAACATGGTTTTGATTTCTTCTAGAGGCTTGTGTCTAAGTCCAGTTACTATAATTTCTCTATATATTATCTAAGCAATAGCATTAAAGCTAAATATTAATAATTAAAATGTACGAGATAGCATAGAAAGCGGGGACGGAGAAAGCAGGGACTGAGCAACGGAGTGTCTTAACACTAGGTTCCCACGGTCCCTGCAGTTCCCTCTGCCTACCCTGCCTTGTGCGGGATAAAGCGTGAAGCTAAAAAAAAAAAAAAAAAAAAAAAAAAAAAAAAAAAAAAAAAAAAAAAAAAAACCAAATACGAGATAGCAGCAAATAATTGACGAAATTTAAATCTTACTGAAATATTTGTTTGAGAATTTTGGCACTTATGGCTTGATTTAGTAAGTTCACAAACTTTATGAATGCCGAGCTCAAGCCAACTAGGTTGTAATTTATCTGGATATCATCGCAGTACAACCCAGAAGCTGGGTTAGAATACAAGTAATTAATGGTGTACTGCCTTTGTCTTTTTAATATGTCTATTTTGGGACACGCACAATGGCGAACACGTTCTCTCATACTAATTATCTCCTTATTTTCATCTCATTTCACTTAACAGCCAAAGTTAAGAACAAAGTGTCATATTTTGATAGATTAAAAACTTGTTTTAAGTAAATATACATTTTGTAACTTTACAAATTTGCTCACAAAATATAAGAAATAATTAAAAAATATTTCATCATAAATTGCTTATTAATGGTGGTGTTAATTATAAAGTAATTATAGTAAAAAGAATAAAAAAATCAAAGAAACTAATCAAAATGTATAGTGAATTGACAGCCAAATATAAACTTAAATATACTGTAATAACTTTGCGTTTGGTTTTTGCACATAATTAATTATTTTATTGCACTATCAAAGGCGTTAACTATTTATTATGTAGGTATTATGTTTATATGACTTATACTATATGATAACTTTGTTGGTAACATAAATCAATGAAACAAAAGTAAATATAGAAAGAGCATTAAAGTCAGTCCATTAATCACGTTTGTTAATCATATCATTACTTTGTACTTTCATATCTGCTAAGTAGGTATTACGACTTACTCGTTTATTGTTTCACATAATATATGCTAATTAAGGTTTTATTTATATCATCTGAAATTTATAAATATTTTTTTTATAATTTTAGTACATACACATATATACTTAATAATATATAAAGATATATAAAGTTATACATATTTATCTTTTCTTCTTCTTCTTTAATATTACTTTTTGATTCGCCAAAATCAATTTGATTCGCCAAAATCAAAATTGATTCGCCTTAAAGATACGACGTTGACGCTGTAATTCGTTACATACTTTGATCGTCTTAACTATGAAAATTCACTGTAACACTAAAAATTCACCGTAGTATATATAAGATAGGAATATAAGATAGGAACCCAGGAATGTGAATCTTTCTTTGAGGTATGGATGACTTAAATTCAGAAACAGAATTATTAATAAGATTATGAGTGCATGATAATTACGTCGATATTTTATAGTCAACCGTTTCAAAATGTGAGAGATTTTAATAATACACACGCACACAAAAAATAATTTACAGTAACTTTAAGTTGATTAACATTTACTTCCACGCTTTATCCTGCATATAGAAAAGTGGAGAGAAATAAATAAGTTTTCCGCCTAGATAAATTACTGCACTGTCGAACCCACTACTATCGTGTTTAGGTACTGTCCATAAAGCAATGTGGCCAATTATTATTATTATTAAGCCTCTTTATTTCCTTAATATATTTACAAATTCACATTTATTATATTATACTATAATTAACAATAATTTCATTAACATTATTATTTTCAGCAACTTTAATAATTATTTACATAATAAATAATTTACATTACACATTCAAAAATTTAAATTAATACAATCTAATATAATACAATTTAGTAGTTTATAATATAGTTTAGTAGTAGTACAATAACATTTGAATATATATTATTTGTTATTATTAATTATTATTTACAATTGGAAAATATATACTATATTGCTTTTGAAAACTATTAAGGACCTCTCAACGAGTAAAGGCCTCCTCCAATTTTCCCCAGGCTACTCTATCTTCAGCTTTTGTGTTCCAGTTAGTTCCGGCTAATGTTATTATCTCATCCAACCATCTCTCCTTCGGTCTTCCTCTGTTCCTTTTACCGGGTGGTCCTGCCCAGGTGGTTACTTTGTAATGTGGCCAATATAGAGCATAAATCTAAATAAATAAATAACAAGAACTACTTACTTGCCACGAACGTCACTAAATTATTAATTATAAATAAAACTTATGTTTATGTATTTATTTAAAAATTAATGTTTATACAATTAAGATTAATAATAATTACATAAACATTATTGGTTAGAATCAATTAATCGCTGAAAACTGTTGTTTAAGAAAAACGCAAACCCTAGAATCTAATTCAGTTATAAGAGTTAGCATTTTTAATGACATTTGACGTTTCTTTTCTTTTATAATAATGATTACAAATATCAGGCAAGTGTGAAGCTTACTTGTGTATTGAGAGTTCCGTTCCAATTTCATGATTTTGTTTTTACTTTTTATTTTTTGTTTCCTCAAAGGTTGCCTGGTAGTAATCGCTCTCTTAGCGATAAGGCCACCTTAGTGTGCTTATGGCTTTATTTAATTATATTATAAACATATGTAACTTGCTGTACATTAAAAAATATTGATTGATTGATTGACGATTTTAGGTACGCGGACAATACAACTTATACAAATTGATAAACTAAAATTTGCAGTGGTATTCACTTATTTATGAAATGAACTGCTTATATAAATTCGTTATAATTTTTTTAACATATATCTATTTTTACTTTGCGGATTTTTTCCATTGTTTGTACAATCAGCTATTATCTTTTGAAAAATTTCATAACTTTCGGTAACAGTGAAGTTTTGATTGTAAGACATATTTCATACAAATGGGTTCGGGAAAAATGAAGCAATGATGATCGAATCTCTTGATTACGTTGGCTTTAGAAATTTGATTTTTATCTGTACTTTGGGTGGATATTGGATTTATTGATTTCAGCGTAATGCTTATACGCGATTTTCAGAAAAGTGATCTGGGCAGACGTACAACAAAGTCATTCTGTAAGGGTTCCGTTTTTTAATTCCGAATAAGGAGCCTCAAAAGTTATACCTATTTATAAAATAGATTAAAATATAAACATATAACATAATTAAGATGAAATATTATTTTTTGTTCAACATTATATGTCATATAATAAGCAACTGAAACATTTAATTACTATGTTACAAAGTGATTGTCAGTACCAAAATGAAAAGCAAATATTTATAAATAAATTGTATTACTTGTCTGGTTTCCATTGACATTATCTGCTTGGTATGCAACATAAATCTTGCCAGGCCAGGGAGAAACCACAAATATACTGTTATTCATTTGTCGCGTGTTGAGTGATGGAACGCGATTTTAGTTTTGTTTCAAAAGGGAGAAATTAAAACAATTCGAACCTAAAACAATTGGGCTTGCACTTCAACTCTGTCTCAGGCTCACTTCGTCACCATGGCTTCTACAAATCTTCTTAAGCACAAATAAGTTTATTAATAATATATTTGTAAATAAATAGGTGCGAGGTTTTGATTTGCTTGACCAAACATGATAGGTGTGTCCGGTTACTCAAGACAGTGTTACGTTTCACCACTAGGTTTGCAATGTATATAAATAGAAACGTAAACAGACAGAAATTGGATACTGGCAAACAAAAAATAAAGTTTTTAAGCTAATTCTCTAAAGTATATTGTAATGTGCACGTAGGTAAGTAGTTTACTTTAATATAATAATATCGAATGTGTCAATATATCGTGTATGCATGTTAATCTATTATAGATTAAAAAAATATATTTTTTTAGTTTATCTATAATTTGTTCTTTGAGTAAAACTTATTCATCCGAAAAAAAATAAAGAAAAATAAAATAAATTTAATGATACTTCATTTCAAATAATTGATTCGCCCAATAGTACGCCTATTGGGCATTGTATTACCTATGTATTACAAAAAGAAAAAAATTGATTAAACAGCAAATTTTCATATTACTAAGCAATTATACAATTTGTTTACTTTAAAATTAGGCCTATATAATTACGCTGCGTACACTAAAAATGTAGGTCAATACCCTCTAACAGGATTGCAATACATTGTAGGTAGGTACAATACTAATCGCAATTCAATAACTTGATATGTCACACAATAATGTTTGTAACAATAATAACCGAAACGCTTATCGACGTCATAAATTACATACTTATACTGTTCTGTACTGTTATTTTTGTTTTTAAATGTACCTAATCTTGCTTGAAACTTTCAGTACTTTGTCTTTAAAAAAACATGATATCAACTGATGATAAAGTGCGAGCTTTAATCTTGTACTGAAGGTTCCGTACAAATTTAATGATTGTAAGATTGTCCAACTTATAAAGATTTACAAAGTTGACTTGCCGGAGAACACACAAGTTTTGTAGAAATGAACTTCAAACGCAAGATTATTTTTTTTATTTTACTAAATCTCTTAATTCTAGGTCATCGGTCCATTAGTTCCTTGTTTATCTATTGAGGCAAATCTCCCTAAAAAGAGAAATTATGTAACACCAAAGAAAATATATAATGTAAATAATAGGTGCAATTCAAATTAATTAAACATAAGTACTAAATGATTATGAAAGATTAACATTCAAATGAATTAAAGTAAATCATAGCTAAATAGTAAAGAAATTGTTACAGTGTCAGCACCTTCTTGAATAAACTCGTTTCATTACTCTCACCAACTTTTACACACCAATTATTATGTAAATATTAATTAATTAATGATTAAATTAACATTTCTGTTGTAATAAACTTAATGAATCACAATCTTTGTAACAAGGGACAAGTGCAGGAGTCCACAAATATTTATAATTTAAAAAAAAATAATATACTAACAAAAATAGAATACGATTAGATAAAGTACGTTTTATATGTTTGTACTTCTTTAAAATATTTCTTCCATTTGATAACACGTTACACGAACTATACATTAGTTTATTTGAATTATCACAAGCAACATTGTGTGTTTGGTATTTTATAAATGAAAGTTTTACTTAAATTGTGGAGTTACCTTGTGAAGCGAATATTTTTGGTTTTTAAAAATAAAATGGCAAGTGACAATCAGGAATACGAGGTTAATCATTTTTCTGTTTTTGTATTAACATATTATTAATTATTATTTGTAATGTTATTTACATAATTCCTTTGTTTTTATTTTTTTAATTTAATGAAATATGTCGTATGCGTGCAGGTGTTGTTGTTTGAAGATAAAGAGAAGAAAGATATGGCGCTCATAACAGAAAATATGGATTTAGAGAGGGAATATTCCCCAAGCATGTGGTCAAGAAGATTTGCATCGGCACAAGAAGTCCTACAATACCACGTTAACTTTGTTACAACAGGTATGCTCCAATTTTTATTGAAGTAACTCGTATGTTTCAAAAGAAAATTGATTCTGACTGCAAAGATATCTACATTTAGTTTTGATTGTTGAAATCATTTTACTCTATTAAATATAGAAAAACACAATAGAAATGTTAAATATATATATACTTTTGTTTATTACGTATGTACAGGTATTGTTCATACAGTTATATCAGAGGTAATTGATTAATAATGAAATCCACTTTATTCCTCAAAACCTAACCCTAAGGTAATAGCGGCATTAATTTCAAGCATAGTATTAACTGGCCTTTATAAAGTTGGTAAAATCATAAAAGAAGTAAAATTTTCAAAAATAAAAAAAAAAATTTCAAACATAATAAATAATTAAATAATTATTCCAAAATAAAACGCCATTTGTCAAGTATGATGCAAGCGTACACTGTACTGTCAGAGCGGGACAGAGATATATCTCGTTTTCTTTTGGTTATTTTTTTGAATGAAAGGTTACAGTTATTGACAACGTTTAACAGTATTTTTGTAGTACGTCATTCGTATTTAATGATGTCTACATCACGCGTTACACAGCTTGTATAAATATCGTGAAATGGAAAAAATGATGCTGTACTTAAACTATTAATAATGATTAAATAGTTTTTTGTATATGGTCTCGAAATATTTTCCTCTATAAGTAATTTTGATCATTTCCGTCGTGTCAGATACACTCTGTATAAGCATATCTTCTTCATTTGTACGTTAACTTTGTTAATGATAATTTTAATAGGTAATTGAACAAGTCAAAAGTTATACGTTTTAATTCCATGTTACATATATTTAATGAACAAAGGTTCAAATCCATCTCATCATTTCTCCTATAGAATGGAATTCAAGAATACTTAATGTATAAAAAAGTAATTATATAAGTATCTCCCGTGCGCAAATTCATGTAGTTTACATATTGCGATAACATTTTTAAACAAAGCATTATCATCAAAACATACTAAAATAATAAAATGTCTTTTCAAGTTTACAGAGTGATAAAACTCTTCTCTACTATCTAGATCAATATAATTATCAAGATATTTCAACATGTTGCATATTATTATTCATAGATTAAAAAGTAAAAATGCGAAATGTATGATTCCATTTTGCGTGAACTTTATGGCCCTTGTCATACTGCTCTTATCGCGCGTCGTTTTTTTTTTGAAATTTAGACCCAAGAAAATTATAACGCTTATTATAAAACTTTACAATATGCAGGTTGTGTTATCATGTAATTAAACTGTAGATAATAATTTAGCGAAATATAAGTAGTATGTGAGTTTAATAACCGCACCATATTTTTACACTAATACGGTTATTTAAAAAAATAAAAACAAACAAAATAAAAAGTGTATGTATAATTTAAAATTTTTGTCTGTCTTTCTATTTTTTTTTAAATATTTAATGTACACGATATTACTGTATTGTTAACGTATGATATGATGCAATAATTTAACGTAATTCCCGTATCGTATTGTCAGTTACGTTATAATCGTTGCCACGCTACTTCTATTTACCGTTACTTAAACTCGTAGTAGACAGCCAAGGGAAAGAGTCCATTTCAAATTTTCAAAGTAAAGAAGCACGGCTTGTGAAATTAGCTCAGACCGGTTAAGTTAAACTTGGCGATCAAACTCATATCCAGAGCAATGACAGTTTCAGTGCAATACTGTGCCTCGGCGGTCTCAATTTTCTATTTGTTAGCTGCATCAGACATTTAATATTATTGCAAAATGGCGCAGAGGCGCAACGTCGTTCCCCAGTCGGAGAAGATGGATTTTTCTATTTCCATTTTCTTCGCTCTGGCAAACTAGGCAAAGCGCGGTGTTGAGTTCCGCCACTCAACACGTAATGCCTCGAAAAAGGCGGAAAGCAGGGACTAAGCAAGGGAGTGTCTTAACACTAGGTTCCCACGGTCCCTGCAGTTCCCTCAGCCTACCCTGCCATGTGCGGGATAAAGCGTGAAGCTAAAAAAAATATTTAGCACGGTGAGCATATATCGCTGAGGTGTCTTTGTTATTTCTTATAGTAAGTGTTACTGGACTAATATGGTTCTGCATGACATGATCCAGGTCTAAAGTTCTTATATGGCAATAGTAAATATGTATGTACACGTTCAATAGCTCTTGTTTTTTTTTCTACAATAGCTAAATACAGGGGTGCCAATTCATCGAAATACTTATATACTATAATTATATATTAATAACTTATTACGTTGTTAACATCTATAAAGGGATATTTTTTAGAAATTTCCGCTACCCAAATAAAGAACACATGGTTCAGACGCTTAAAATATTTCCAATAGGCGCGGGTTCAAATCTCGCTGACTTCAAAATTATATTGTGTTGTTCCATTGTATTTACGTATAAAATAATTTTTGCTCGTTTTATTATATATTAAACAAAAGTAAAATTTTTAAGTAAACTAAAATAAAAACAATTTATTTTCTCTAAATGGGTCGAACCCAAAAATTTCACACCTGACGATGAGTCAGACGATCATACCGGATTAGAAAAAACATTTTTAATTAAAATTTTGTTCAGTAAATTTTCTTGTAATTTAATGAAATTTAGATTTTTAAATAAACGGGTATTATATTATTTGCAGCAAGTGAAATCGCAGTAAACAACGTGCCTCATAAGCTAGAAATAGAATATGGATCCACCCCAGGGCAGAAACTTGATATATTGGGAACGGATCTCCCAGACGGTAAGTGTGATTATATACTACAATCTACAAATATTATCTTATCCAGCTAGCAACTTCCGTAAACAAGTTATTCAAATAAAATTAAGGCTCCCTTAATAAATTATTCCCTTATTATAGTAAATTACTGATCAATGAAAGCTTCATTACAACAAGAATTTACAGGATTAGAATGATACTCATTCATTAGTAAATTGAATAAATAGGTGGAACATACCATAGACAATCAATAAATATGACAAAACAAAAAAATATTGAGGACCGTCGTGGCGCAGCATCTGCATTTAAACGTGACCTTTTGTGGGTTCAATTTCTACTCGAGGAAAATGTTTTATTTGATTTCCATTATTTGCGCACGCTTATGTAGCGCAGCTTGAGGCACAAAAAATGAAAAAAATCAAGACTGATTTAAATCTCAAACTTCGCCTTACTTTTTAATAACCGTTAAGCAATCGGGTCTGATTGTCCATCAAATTACAAAAACAGTGATTGCATAAATTAAAAAAATACATATGTAATTCAGAGAACTGGTCCTACCACTTCCATTTAACTCCATTGCATGTCATTTAAAAAATTGAATTGAGGTCCCTGCAAATATTTTGAACCAGTTTAAAAAGTGTGGAGGGAACTCGAATTTAGTCGAAATAAACACAATCGAAACGAAAAAATCATATATTTATATGTATATGTTATTTTACTATAGCATCTTTAATTTATATATAACTAGTAGCAATGTAGAAGTAGGAAATCAATCGTATCCTATACCTATGGTATAAAATAAAGTTGTTTTAAAAAATCTGTGATTAAGGCCACAGATGATGAATCAATAAAATGTAACTTTAATAAATAATTTGTTGCGTAGGAGTACTACACATAAACAAGATATGTTTAAGCATAGATAATTAATAATATGCCAAGTACAACCTGCACTATATAATTATAATATAAACTATTTTATTATTTGAGATTTTTATATATGCGTTGTTGTGCAATAACTTAAAGATAAAAATTGTATTTTATTCTTTCATTATCTGTCGCCTAAATATTTAAAACAATTGTTTCAATTGATGACAACAATAATCGCATTATATATTTAATAGTTAAGCCTCGTTGTCTTTTGTTTCAATGGTAATTTTAGCCATAATGTCCTTTTTAATAGAAATGTCTTTATACCTAAATAACAAAGCTCAATATATCAACGCAGTGTCAACGTATTTTTACAGAAAAAGTGACATATCCGGTGAGTATTGTCTATATTTAGTACAATGATAAAATGTTAGTAATTGCAATATGAATAAAAAAGTGTGTAACTAAATTTAATGTTTAAACCAAATTATGAATTAATATGTAAAAAATATATTAAAAAAAGCTTTTTTGTAATTTTAATTTATTTTAGGTTGTTATTTATATAATAAATTATTTTAGTTTTTTAATCTTCACACAATCACACAGCATATGAATTACATAAAGCAAAATTACACCAAAAATTTAGGGTCTAGGTTATTTCTTGTGCTTTCCACAATAATTCGAGACAATGAAAGTTGAGTAGCGTAACTGACCTTCACAATGTGAACAGAACTTGAAAAAAAAAGTGATAGGTATATTCCTCCATTTAGAAATCGAACCCATATCTACCTAACCATTGAGCTTACACTTTTCAATCATAATATTATATTACACATTGAATTTCTATTATGTTTTGTTATTTCATTAATCTGTATCATGTTTCGTAATAGGTAATCACTAATTAGATACAAGATATTCCGACATAACAAATACCGTAATTGTATTAATTTGTGAATATTAAAATATCAAGTAGTATTTCTAAGAATGAATATAGTATTAAATTAATATAAGAACATTAAATATATAGTACGTTTAATATGGAAAAAATAATATGTTTTCATTTAAATACTTACGTGAATAAGTCGGTTGTGGTAAATATATGAACATTATATGTTCATACGTACAGTATGTGTAGTACTATCGCAAAGCTATGCCTAACTCTGAAGTTGACAATTATAAGTTCCATGTGTAGGAAAGAATAAAAGAAGCCCGTCTCCAATTAGAGTAACACGGAGTGTCTCGACACTAAGCTCATTCGGTATATCTCGCAACATACCTATATAAGATATAGTGTGTAGCTTAAAAATACTTGATAATAAAAAAGATTATTTTTAATGTCGTTATTAACGAGCTACAGTGTGATAAAGACATAAAATTCTTGGTCTAAATTGGATATTAAAAATTGCACATTTTAAGCAATTTTTAACTGTTATATAGGTATACTATATTTCGAGGAACGCGACGGTTTCTAAGTTCGATTTCTACTCAGGAAAAATGGATTTTTCTATTATTATTTTCTTCGCTCTGGCAACTAGGCAAAGCGCGGCGTTGAGTTCCGCTACTCAACACGCAATATATTATATTTCTTTCAATAATCTTGACGCGTTCCTGTGTTACTGAAGTCATTGTGCCTATGTAAATCCAAAAACAAACAGTTAGTATACTCTATTACTATAACGTTAATAGTAATAAATAAATAAGTAAATGATGACAAATTAGGAGTAAATAATAGAGTAAATAATTGCTAATGTATCAATTAATCAATGAAGGGTGTGTCATGTTGAATGACACATATCAATATCGTAGTACTATTGTGTTATTTAATTAATATTTTCGTTTGAGTTGTGTATATATATATATATATATATATATATATATATATATATATATATATATATATATATATATATATATATATATATATATATATATATATATATATATATATATATATATATATATATATATATATATATATATATATATATATATATATATATATATATATATATATATATATATATATATGTATGTATATATATATATATATATATATATATATATATATATATATATATATATATATATATATATATATATATATATATATATATATATATATATATATATATATCTATATATATAAAAATGAATTGCTGTTCGTTAGTCTCGCTAAAACTCGAGAACGGCTGAACGGATTTATCTTATCTTGGTCTTGAATTATTCGTGGAGGTCTAGGGAAGGTTTAAAAGGTGAGAAAAATTCGAATAATTGCCGGGAAAATCCTCAAAACAGCATTTTTCTATTTCCCATACAAACGTTTTCTAAATAAAATGGAGAGTCAATTTGTAATTTATTACCGCTGCATAAAGTTCAAATTCGTGTGCGCGTTGGAGGATCAAATATCGCGTTCTGAAACTCAACAGAAGAAAATTGCAGTCTCAAAATACATTGTACTGCAATCATAATATTTGACATTAGATTTGACAACCAACTAATATGTCAATCCGTCCTGTCGCATTTCAAAGCATGGAAAAAAGTATTACAATATTATATCTATCTTTGTGGATACGTGCGCGAGAACTTTCTTTACTTTGGTGATCCTTTGTGATAGTGACATTCCAAGTAATGTGCTTTTTTTTGTGATAGTGACACTTTACTGCTAAATAAGCGGGAAATTTTCTCACTTTGATTAATTACAATTTACGATGCCGAGGAGAAGACGACCTGACTTAGGTCGTCGTAGTCAATCAAATGTGCGAAGAGCTACCTCACGTGCTAACCGCACTGATGAATTGCGTTCTTTAGTGAGTGACAATGTTCCTTAGGCTTAGAATGCAACGAGTTCGTGCACATCAAACACAACAACAGCAAGCTAGACATAATGAAATTGAGCGAATCCGCAGACGCAGAGCTCCTTTGCTGCATTCCACTATGATCCGGCAATTGATTATTGTGCCGACAAATCGGTAACAATTGGGAAAATGAAAACAATTTGTAAATATTGTAAGGCGTTAAAATACACTGGTGAATCTACTGGATTATGTTGTGCTGAAGGCAAAGTAAAATTGCCACAATTGGTCCCACCACCAGATCCTTTACGCTCTTTAGTTTCTGGGATTGGAAATGATTCTAAACACTTCTTGACCAACATTCAGAAATATAACAACTGTTTCCAGATGACATCATTTGGTGTTACACATATTATACAAGAAAATTTTATGCCCACTTTCAAGGTATTACATAAGAATATTTTTTTATATTATTCAAGTTTGTACTAAAATATATATATCGAAAATAATTAATGGACAAATTTTTAAAAATTACAGATACAAGGACAAATTTATCACTTACTGGGAACTCTGTTACCACTACCTGATGCAGATGTCTGATGAAGCTGTGAACAGTGAATCTGGAGGAATTTATTTCCTTGATGCTCCCGGAGGAACCGGAAAAACGTTTTTAATTTCATTGCTTTTGGCGAGGATCAGATCGCGAAATGATGTTGCTCTAGGGTTGGCTTCATCTGGAATAGTTGCAACTCTGCTAGAAGGCGGGCGAACTGCACATTCTGCCTTGACATTACCACTAAACATGCAAATCTCCGAAACACCAATTTGCAACATCGCTAAAAATAGCGCAATGGCCAAGATCCTACATCCTATATATATATATATATATATATATATATATATATTATTCTTTTAATTGACTTGAGTTGATTTCTTTTATTTATTGTTGTTTAAATGTACTAGTGCAAGATTAAATATATATGTATGTATATATATATATATATATATATATATATATATATATATATATATATATATATATATATATATATATATATATATATATATATATATATATATATATATATATATATATATATATATATATATATATATATATATATATATATATATATATATATATATATATATATATATATATATATATATATATATATATATATATATATATATATATATATATATATATATATATATATATATATATATATATATATATATATATATATATATATATATATATATATATATATATATATATATATATATATATATATATATATATATATATATATATATATATATATATATATATATATATATATATATATATATATATATATATATATATATATATATATATATATATATATATATATATATATATATATATATATATATATATATATATATATATATATATATATATATATATATATATATATATATATATATATATATATATATATATATATATATATATATATATATATATATATATATATATATATATATATATATATATATATATATATATATATATATATATACATATACATACGTGACATTACATGTGCGCGATTTTAATATTTCTTATATATGTATTACAAGATTATTTTTATATCACATATGTTAGCTTGTAGTTTATATGTTTTGCTCTTAGCACTATATAATTAACAGTCACGCAATATGTTTATTTTGTTATTATGTACTCGTTATCATCATCATCCTACATTTATTTATTTTACATCGAATAGATTGGTATATAGTATGTAATATTTTTTTTTTAAAATGCTTAATTTGAACCTTTATTTATTAACCTAATGTTTGATAATCTATGTAGTTGAAGTATGTAATGAAACAAAGATGCTTTGAATTTATTTAAATGCCAAATCACAAATGTTATGACTTGTAAGACGACATTATATGTAATATAAACGCCAACTATTGTAAAGACTTGTTTTTAACAATTAATTTTATTTGTATACTTTAGCTTTAATTGCATAAATATTTATAATGTATTTAAATTTGAATTTTAATATTATTTGAAGCTTTGAAAATCAACTTTTTATATTTTTTTAAGGTACATTTATCGCAAAATTACCTACATATATTTTCTTTACTACCTAAAACTCATTGTAAAACTTAGAAGATTAGAAGGTCATTTTGATAAATACGTCATAATATTAAATTAAAAGTTTATTGAGTCTAGGGGACCGTAGATTTAAAACTGTACACAGTGCAATTTCCATAATCGGTTCATCCTTTACATTTCGGGCATCATCTTTATTTTTTCGGCCTGTTGCTGTAGTGTAGTAAGTAAGTACTTTAACAATTTTCCAGTGAATAGGGAAATTTTAGATCTAAGCCCTTAATCATTCTTTGTGATTCTATGGTGACAACTCAAATTGCATGTATTGGTCATCCTCGTTCTAGGCATGTACGAGCCCCTTTTCGCTTTGATTTCAATCATTGTTAAAAACATGGCTTGATACTTTTTGCAGTCTCCATACGCAGAGACTGGAAACCTACTTGTTACCGGTAAGATCAGAGAGAGATCAAGAGAATAGGACAATATTTTATACATTATCGATTACCATATAAATATTTTATAGATTTCCTAGAAATAGTGCTTTCGTTATTTTATTTAACACATTTTTAGTTTCCGTTAACAAATTAATAATTATCCATATATGTAATAATTACAAAATTTTTATATTATTTTGATTTTTATATAAATATATAGCACAATATAAATTTACTAATATTTTTACAAGTGTTATATGTTGAATATATACATAAATATTATTTATTTATATAAGGGCATACATAATCTTGCACTATGCGCACATGTAATGTCACATTTAAACAACAATAAATAAAAGAAATCAACTCAAGTCAATTAAAAGAATAATTAATGTTTCTGAGTACATTTATATTAAGAAAATGATACACTTAACTCACAGTTACTTAGGTAGACACTTATCATATGAAGCTCTACACACGATGCCCGTCCTTATCAGTGTCGTCCATAAACGATTAACATTTGAAATGTCACCAGAATTTACTTAAGTCTAGATTATTTCGTCTAATGCTGAAACAGGTTTTACTTGTGAATCGGCGCATAATAATACTAATTACCATATAGAGTGGATTCCAACTTGCTTGGCCCAACAATACTAGTTGTGGCAGAAATATTAATAATTCATAGGAAGTTATATGACGTATTCATTATCAGTAAAAATGCTGCGTGAAAATTTAAATTAATAAACAAATCAAGATATTATTACCATGAAACTCGTCTAGGCTCAAAAATGACAAAATTAACATATACATATGTAGCAAAAAATTTTATTATCATTATGTTTGTTGAATATACAGCGTAGCATTTAAGCATATATGAAAATAATATTTTTTTATGTCTTCACGCCTTATCCCGCACATAGCAAGGTAGGCAGAGGGAACCGAAGAAACCATAGGAACCTAGTGTTAGGACTCCGTTCCCCACTTTCCGCCATTTTTAAAGCATTGCGTGTTGAGTGGCGAAACTCAACGTCGCGCTTTGCTTAGTTGCCAGAGCGAAGAAAAAAATCCATCTTCCCTGAGTGGGAATCGAACCAACAAACCGTCGTGTTTACCGGCAGACGCTACGCTTTGCGCCACAATGGACCTATATAATATGCATATAAAACTGACATTTTAAATTAAAATAAAAAAAGCACTTAAAATTATAAACAAAGGTAAGGTATCATAGTACTAAAAACATAACTTATCAATTTAATAGTATCTACCAAGAATAACATAATAAAAATATGTTCTAATTGCATACATTTAAATATTTATTATATCCTTATCATGCAGAGTATTATGCTAATTGACTAACATCAAGGTAAGCAGTATTACAACTTACCCATAGATAAGCTATTTATATAACACTTTTGTTAGGACAAGCATTAAATGTATAGTGCTCTTTACACTACACTAGTGGCCAAATACTGAAATTTTATTTGAATAAATATTAAATTGACTAACTAATTCTCTAACTGTAGTTCTAAATAACAATTTACAATCTGAAATAAAACCGGTCAAGTGCGAGTTGAACTCACGTGGAAAGGGTTCCATACACAATATAGTGAAATATTTCCTCGAAAACGGTTTTTCCCTAAAAACATTTTTTATCGAATTTACCATTTTATTTTCAATTTATGAAATCCTTATAGGTTTTCTTGTAATCTACAAGCCATAAACTATATTTAGTAATTTTTTCAAAATTTTCAGCCCAGTAGTTTCGGATATTAGGGGGGGGGGGGGGGGGATAGTGATGGTCAATTTTCGGCTTTTTTCATGAATATCATCGAAACTATTAATTTTAAAAAATTTAAAAAAAAAAATTCGAGATCCTGATAACAAGCCCTTTCATTTGATATATGACTCAGTAAGGTTCGCAAAACTTTTTTTAATTACCTAATTTATCCTCCGAAAATTACCCTTATTTCAAAAAAATATTTTTTACGTTACACATCTGTGTTCAGGTCAGGGCATTACACCATGCTGCCAAATTTCACCTGATTCGGTCTAGTAGATTCAGAGTAAATTAGCTGTGACAGACGGAAGGACAGGAACACAAGTGATTCTATAAGGGTTCCGTTTTTTTATTTTTGTACGGAACCCTAAAAATAAAGAAATCTAAAGAATGTAGTAATTTTAATGAGTATAACACTAAAATTAAATTAGAATTATTTTAAGTTAACAACGTACGGACCAAGAGTCTGTGTGTTATATTTAAAAAAAAATTAATTATCTTCAATATGGAAAATCATATGAATATACTCGTATATATATTCAGATTCATATGATTTTTTTATATATAGATTCATATGATCTTATTATATTCGATTCCCATTCAAGGAAGATGGATTTTTCTATTTCTGTTTTCTTAGCTCCTACGCAAGCAACTACGCAAAGCGCGGCGTTGAGTTCTGCCACTCAACGCACAATGCCTCGAAGAAGGCGGAAAGCAGGGAACGGAGTGTCTTAACACTAAGTTCCTATTGATACTGCGATTCCGAGCGTGAACCTAATAAAAAAAAACCTAATTTTATTTTCAAAGTATAAACTGTAAAAGTAAATGTATTTTTTTACAGATTCACCAATTCTAGTCTACGTACACGGCGGCTACTGGCAGGAGTTGTCCCGAGAGATTTCTCGCTATCCCGCACAACCACTGCATAGGTTTAGGATTAAAACTATAGTCGTCGGCTATGATCTGTGTCCCGCAGCAACGCTACCTGAAATTATAAACCAAATACAGAACGCAGCGCGATTTGTGTTTGAATATGCCGAAAAAATGGGATCAAGGTAATTTTTATCTAGTGTTTCCTATGATTGATATCGTTTTATCATTTTTAAAATGCATTATCTTCGTCACGTATTACAAAATATATGGAATAGTCATAATGGGTTATTACAGTCTGAATACACCATTAATATTTATTATCGGTTTCTTTATTTTGAAGGAAAATTTCCAAGGTAAACTTGATCATTTAACCCACTTTAAGTTAAAGATGCTATGCCTACTAATAGCACACTGGTGCAAAGATAGGTTCTTATTAACAAATAAGTCGCACATGTGACTGAGTTAACAAAACTACTGAATGTAGAAGATATTTGACGTGTAGGTAGTAAGCATTAGGTAGACAGTAGGAAAACACGTACTCATAATAATTTCTCCAAATTTCTACGAGAATTGGATAAGACGAAATTTTACGTTTCATAGTCGACGTAAAAGAAGTCGCGGGCTGCGACTTGTTAAAGTACCTATAATTCTATAAATCCTTCATAATTTAACATGGTTCTGCTTCAGTGACGGATATTAATGCTTGTTTTAAACTGTTTTAGGCTGTGAAACTGATTTCTAAATTAATGGTAGAATTTAACTTTTTGGTAAATTAGAACCACTCGTTCTAATTTAACCTTGCTAGTTAAAATAAAAAAGATACTTTTATTTTTTTAATTAAAACTAATAAATTTTGAGCGTTTTAAGTTCACTCCTTGAGTCGTTTCTGATCGAAAATTGTATCAAAATTTTTTAATATTTTATGATGACGTACGTACATTGTTCTATTATATCTAAATATAATAGTAATCATAGTAAATTGAATTCCCGTTAGGAAATGTAACAGTATTCAATGCAAGGTCGATTGTTGTTATAATACACTTCTGCAGTATTATTTATTCTTAAACTGGCCTTCTATTTATTAAATTATTTGTGTTTCAATCAATTTCATTAAATGATTAATTTATTTTTTTAAGCAATCTTCATTTTTAAGATGTAAATTATAATAATATACAAGGTGCGTGTCATGGCGCAGCGGTCCAAAGTCTGACGTTTAACGCAAAGGTTGTAGGCTCGATTCTCGAATTATTTTCATTTTCTTGCTCTGGTAATAAGACGAGGCGCGGTGTTGAGATCAGCCAGTTAAATCATAGTGTCTTAAAAGAAAGAATGCGGGAAACTGAGTGTTTTAATACTACATCCACTCTGCGTATCCTGCTATCTGCGAGATATGGAGTGAAGAGAAAAAATAAACTACATATAAATATTTAATGAAATAATTAAAAAAAATATATCCTGCGCCATAAATATACATTATGATATTAAAGCCTTTTGTAGTATATCTTTAATTGTTACACAAACGTGATAGTATTGTAAAAAAAGAACCCTTTTATTTTAATCTTTTGTCGTGGAACGCCAATTTTCAATTACCCGCGGTCATACGCCGTAACAATGCGAGATATCTTTTGTTAAATTGACTTTCCGCAACAATAAAGTTGTTAAAAGCTTTATATTCAATGAATGTGGATACTTCATAAATCCAGTCATAGCTATTTATATATACAATGTACCTAATATAATTAAAAGTCACAATGTCAATTACATTGTATTATTTAACGTAGCTTCTACCTGTGATATTAATCATTTTATGTTTATTTTTCATTATAATGTGTTATCAGTTTATTAAACAAATGTTTTGATAAATTTTAAAAGCCAGTTTCCATTGTTTTTTTTTATTATTTCGTTATATTGAAGTCGTAATTATGCAGTAAGAGGAGATGTTATATACAAAGTGAGAAATATAAATCCACAAGAGCCTTGATACTAGATTCACTCTTCACCCTGCGTATACCATATTTTTTAAATGCTGAGGAAGATCGGATAATAACTTTAATTAATAACTATAAATAAATATAAATATGTGTATAAAAATAAGAGAAATAACTTGATTTCAAAAGTCATTTAAATACATTAAGCAACATATATTGATTCATATTTCTATTACTGGGTGCCATGAAATATAATAACAAGCCTTATTTTAGTTATTTCAGTGTAAACTAACAAAATGTTCGATTGACATTCATCTGGCACAAAGAAATAAAAATATACAACAGACATACACAAATGCACATCAATCCATCTAATCCATTGAATGCAAAAAAATAAGTCACAACCATACCAAATTCACGCAAAATTTAAATTATATTAAATATATTTATTACAATAACTCTAAAGAAAGAGCAAGCAAAGTTGTTTGAAGATCCACTAATTAACAGGCAAATGTCGATCCTATTGTAACCGCAACTTGTTTATACCTTTACCTACAATACCTTTAATAAATTCATTGTAATTAAAAAAATAATTGGAGTGGTATTGATAATGTACCTAGTTTTAAAGGTTATCTATATTGCTTTATACGATATTGTTTTTGTCAATAATTGTATCTGGTGACATTGAATTACGCAACAGTGATTACGAAATGGTTAAATTTTACATTTTAAACGTTTTATTTAAATGTTAATTAATTATGTTGAAGTAAACTTGTTATTGGAAAATTCAAAAGAAATATCTTAAATTAATTTATTTTATTCGTAATCTTGGAATAATTTTTAATGAGTCGAATGTAACACGGTTTACATATATGTTTTCAATTTAAAGACGTTAAATGAAAAACATTTCTGTTGTTTCATGTTTCTAATTACCTATGAAAAGTATATCCTCTTCTTAGTACTTCATATTTAAATGTGATAATAGAATATTTATAACAAAACATATTTCTTTTTACAGAGGGGTATACTTTGCTGGTCATTCTGCTGGAGCTCATTTGGTGGCCAAATTGTTATCCAATTCGGATTTCCTCGACAACACACCGGGGTCTCATAGGCTTCGAGGAGCATTTCTAATATCTGGCGTATTTGATTTACGTGAACTAATCCATACTTCAGTAAATATTGCGGTACAAGTACCTAGAGAATGGGCAGTGCCTCTATCTCCTCAGTTCGACTGTTTCACCCATCTTCAAGCAAGGAGAGTCCGGGTTTATATATTAGCTGGGCAAAACGATAGCCCTACATTTAAAAAACAATCTAGGGAGTTCTACGAACTTCTTTACAACACTTGTTTAATGCAAAATATGTATTTAGAAATAAAGGACGATATGGACCATTTCGATATCGTCGAGTGTTTCGCAAACGAAGATAATTATCTCAGAAATCTTCTCGTACACGATATTCGGAAACATTTGTAAATGTATATATAGATAACTATATATTTTGTTATAAATTAAGTAAATTGCAATTGATAGTTATAATTTTAGTCTCGAATAGTAACTGCATTTTAATATTCATTCTACATTACTGCAGTACATCATAGTAAGTAATAGTAATTTAAGCTAAACACTAATTAACAATTCTGAGTATGACTTATGAAGTGTTTTGTTTTATATGTTAACATATAAAATATTATAAGCAATCTGCAATGTATTCTATTCTTGTGTTCAATGTTTGATAAAAGTTTGTATTAGTCATATTCTATGATAAAGCACTTAACCCACTTGTACTGAAATTGATAAAATATCTTAAGTACATAATATTTCTTCTCTTGTATACAAACATTTGCTAGACGAAGTGAGATATTTTAGATCGTACGGTTGCTATTGCGTATGTTTTTATATAATTTTATTGTATACATTTACACAATAATTTAAATATTAGAAACGCTAGATTATTCAGATTTTTGCTGTTTTGTATATTAATTCTATGTAATAAAAATTAATATAATAAATCAATGATGTATCTGACCAGAATATTCGGATATAAGGTGTCGTTGCAAATTAAAGTAGCAAAAGGAAATTTCATGCATTGGAAGCACGAGCTTCGCCAACTCTCTATGTCCATGGAAAGTGGGTAAAATAATTGTTTTCGCTAACGTTTTAAGTTAATTATAATATCATCATATAAATTCTAATTCTCTACCTACCCTGTGCTATGCGATAAAAAGTGTGAAGTTATTATTTTGGTTGGGTTATTTTGAAGTTAATAAATATCATTATATGTATATATTTATATTAATATACACCTTGTTGTTTTATATAAAGTGAGATTGCATGTTATATAGAAATATATTTTTGTTTAAATATTATTTTTATTGGTACTGACATAGCGTCAGTTACGCTGAGGCAACAATTTTAAGGTGTGTATTTTAATATGTAGTATGGTTTATGTGATTTAAAATAAATATATTTATTTTAGGAAATATACATTCCATATTATTAAAATCTTAACTCAACTTTTGTAAAATATGTAGTATATGTGTTATATCATATACATATATAGCTTGCTAAAATAGCTAAGTAGCTATAGCTATAACTGAAAAGCGAAACATTTTTCTCAATTTTATAAATAATTTAATATATTTAATTCTTAAACTATTAGTTAAAAGTGCATTATTATACGTGCGTGTTATACTAATTTTTAAGCTGTTTTTGTATTGTATATATAACTTTTTGGGTTGAATACATTTGTTGTCGAGTTCGATCTCATTGTAAATGGCCAGCTTGAAAATAAAAAATTTAATAACCCTATTGATGCCGATAGTGTAGATATATTAGATATTGTTTATTATTATAGAAAACATTTTTATTTTATAATTGATGAATTTTTAATGACATGTTTAATTATATTTCAAAATGCAACAGTGGCTCGTTCACTTGTTTGTTTCACATAATAAAACTAATTATTTGCAATAATGCAATAATTATAATGATTATAACTATAAAACATAATATATTTGCAATAATGCAATAATTATAATGTGAAATAATAAATATTTAAGTACAATTTTAAGTAGTTTCTATTATTATTTACTTATAGTAAATTAACAGCATGGCCAAAGTAGCCATGTGGTATATAGGTATTATATGCAGTAGTACTACTTAGATTAAATTATTAATAATAAATTTACAAGATCTAATCCTAATTTACTTTATCTGTTGAATTATAAAATATTATGTAAATTAATACTTATAGTTTTAGAAATATTTCTACTGTACAATTAAGATTCTCAATTAGGATTCTCGCTTATAACATAATATACAAAGCTTGCCATCTTTAAATTTTGAAAATAATATGTTTTTACTATAATAATACGTTTTACGATAAAAAAAATAGTTAAATTAATATTTATTATAATGAAATGGAAATTTTTGGTGTTGTAAGTGAATTAAATCCCACTTAATGTGTAGGTGTTAGCATTCATAGTTTCGGTCTTTTGTGTAATATTACTACGAAACGTACCCGGGCAACACGATTTTAACATAATTGGTTCGAAAAATTCCTTTTAATAACATATCATTAAAATATTTTTATATAGATACACACGTACAGAATATATATGAACAAGTCAATAGATTTTTTTTGTGTTGCTTATATATTTTCTATAATCAAACGCTAAGTTATTTTTATTTATTTTTAATATTATATTATACAATGCATATTTTTTGCACCTATCAATAATTCCACATGAGTAATTTATTCAGTCCAGTAAATGTAACATTCATCCCTGCACAAACGAGCTTATAAAATGATACACGTGTGATGTTAATCCATCTAAGTAACGATATCCCATTAATTTGTAAGCATAGGTTTTCGTATCTAAATTCATAATTGTGCAATAAATAAAATTGCTTTTAAATTTAAAAAAATATCCGTTTTCACTAGACTTACTAAACACTAGATTATCCTACCCCCCACCTACGGTACCTGCGGTTCTCTCTGCCCACCCTGCTACAGCTAGTGGGATAAAGATTGAAATCATAGATGATTAACTCAAACAACAAAATTAAATTAACTCAAACAACAAAATCACACGAGTTGTTGAATTCACATTCAAGCAAACAAAACTATATTATTTGCATTTATGCAATACTAAAGTAATAAATAAAGATAATGCGACTGTTTACTTTTTTGTTATTTTTCTGTCCTTTTAAAATGTGTTTATTTTTTTATATTAAAAAAAAAACATATTAAATATCTCGTCGTATTAAACGCAAATACATATTAGCTATAGAATTGATTACGGATTTTCTGATTGCGTTTAGCCTTATATACGTTTAGAAAGCAAAATGACCATACTCGTTATTTATGATCTATTTCCATTGTTAATAGTTTACCTTTGTTCATATTGTAAGGCAACTTAGTGGTAATATTATTGTATTAACTTTAAAAGATTAAACGATTGAATTAGAATACAATATTTTCTTATAAAGGTAATTTTAAAGTAATAATTGAGATAATCGAACGAAAACGGACCGATGACGACACCTTTGTTAACACAGCACGCTTTTAGTCGTGTTATACAAGTTTCCTCGTTACTATTTTTACTCTTATTTAGTGATACTCTAACAAAACAGAGGCATTTTGTTTTTGGTTTTTTCAATTGGTCCATCACAATACTAAGTTTAAATAATATAATATAATTAATCCAGCATCTCAATTTTTTTCTGAAACTTCATGGTCATGCTATAATGTTGATGTAGTGCGACTAGTATTAAAACAATGACAGCCCCATACCAATGTTATTATTGTAGATATATATATATATATATATATATATATATATATATATATATATATATATATATATATATATATATATATATATATATATATATATATATATATATATATATATATATATATATATATATATATATATATATATATATATATATATATATATATATATATATATATATATATATATATATATATATTCACACTCCATCCCTAGCGAGATAGTCAGAGAACGGAGCGCCAAGCGGGACTGGGGGGACTTGAGCCCTGCATAACTTGGTAATGTAATTTCGTGCCTCTTTTTTCACTTTAAGGTCGATACGTCACTTCTGAAAGAAATTCTGAAAGAAATACGTTTCTATTTTTTTCACTACTCTCTACTCTAATTTGTAATTTTGTTAGTCATCAGGTAAGAAAGTTTTAATTCGCTCTGAAATTTTCCTTAAAAGTGAGCATTTATAGTACTACAATGAGCCGCTTCCTGACAAATTCAATTATCTTTTTGTATTTGGTGACCAGGCAAGTCCCAAAAAAGGTGTTTTCAAAACACTCCCTAACAATTAAAATGTTTTGGAATTATTTTAATGAAAAATCTATTTTCCAGAGTAGGAACCGAACCCACAAACCGATGCGTAAACAGACTACGCGACGCTATGCCTCTGCACCATGAAAGCCTTCTTAAATATAGTTTTACCCATTGGTACTTATTATATTATTTAAATGTATTAGTATTAAACACCTCATAATGTATGCAAAAACGAGTGATTAGTCTTAAACGATTCAGTTTAACGGTTAACCTTTTTACGCGTAAACTAGAAAACCTGTAAGCTTGAACTTTAAGCCTTAACCGCAAAAACGAGAATATGTTACATGTAAATAATAATAGGAGGCTGTGTGAGACGTTATAATTAAATTCCATCAACTATGCGAGAATTCAATTAAGCAAACAAGCCGTGTGTCATTGTATTTACGTTACCACCAACATTAAACTGCGAATTTATTCATCGAGGAGCATACATAGATAACTAAAATCGTGTTTTATTATTATTTTTTAAAATTAACCTTTTATCAATATGACAAGTAATCTAAATGTAGCAAAGAAGAGTTGCAATGTACAATTATTTCAATTTATATATAAGAACCTTAAATATAAAATAAAACTCTCGGCAAAATTTTTATCAATTTGTTAATTTTAGGAGTCACTTAGGAGTCAGCATAAATACCGCATTCAGTCGCATACTTGGAATTTGGAAATTGGCGTATTAAAATATTGCTCCATTATAAAAAACTCAATCGTAATTATTATGTAACTTTCCTTGTGTATTTATATTTGGCTATCTACCAAATATATTTACCATATTTGGTAGTTATTCAGTTTTAACTATAGTATGGTACCTTATCATTTTGTAAATATTCAATAAATAAATGACCATTACGTCTCTTATAGGGCGCAAGTCCTAAGGTATCTTTAGAATACGCGACATGATTCAAAGTGCTATCTTCATCTCCCGAGACAAAATCTTTTGCTTTCGAGCATTTGCTTCGAATCCTTGGCCTTACTGCTTCGTGCGCCTTTTTATAAATAAAAATTTTCACGTACCTTTCTATAGAACAAACAAAAATATTTGACTAATACCAAGCGTAGGAGGATTAAAAAGAAATTTGGATTCCTACCTACTTATTTGCGTAGTTCAATTTATGTAAAAAAGTGCATATATAGCTATGATCGCAAATACAAGTTTGTCAAATTATATTTTGCAATGAATCATGAAATTGGTATGAAACCTTCAGTGAGCGGGTATCGAACTTGACTGACATTTATTTAAATTGTCAATTTATAAGCTATAAATAACTATGAAATGAGACTAATGATTCTGTTCGAGAATTCTCGAGGCGAGAAAACTTTGCAACTTTTATTTGAAATGTGCATTAACTCGCTAACACTATATAAACAATATACGACATAGACTTTTTCTAAACGAAAAAACGGCATATATTTAAAGATGTCTCAGTTATAAATAGGCTAAAATCAACCTGAACTGTCAATCATAAATAGGCAAAAATCAACCTGAATGCCGAAAGAACGTAAATGATAAGATCTAATCTTCAGCCAGCAACGCTTTTGAAATATTCTAGATCGAACTCTAAAAATTATTCAACGCGCTGGTAATCAGTATCAATATTCACTAAAACAACTGAAGGCCGTCAAAACGCTGCACAATGTTTCATGAAACTATTTTACCATCAAATAACGAAAGATAACGTCGATACTCTCAGTTTAGTGTGTCTCAGACTCAAGATTAAAAAACGAAGAGAACTACCACCATGACCTTCATCAGAAATGAAGGCCTAACAATTTTCGAATCGTCCAACATGGAGCAAATTGCTTGGAGTTTCTTTAAAGGATTTCGACATTACTCACAAAATTAGTACGTTAAAATGGCTGTAGGACGTTAAAGTCGCCGTTGTCCCCCAGCTACATGGGCCGTAAAGCTTAAGAAGTGGTGAGTTACAGTAGCAGAAGCCACAGGACCAGGATCTCTGTCTATAAAATAACATTGGATTTCGTCGAACGAAACCAGTCGAGAAGCTATGCAGATGTAGGTAAAAATACTTTAATATAATAAAATATGACATATTGACCATAGGTGGTTTTTCTTATTTTCAAAACAATATTTTTATTAAAATAAACCAACGTATTAAAAATTTCATATTATACTCACTTCATAAATGCAGTATAAACATAAATGTATATTAGGACATGAACGCAATTCAGCTTATTAAATGGATAATCGTGTAGTTCAATCGGGTGAAGCCGCGGGAGGGTCGATTTTTACTGACAAACATTGAACTGAAGTTAGTAATTTTTGGTTCTTTCATTCTTGCGATCAATACAATTTCCTAAGGATAAATGGAAAATTGGGGATATTTAAACTATCGTCGATTAAGTAATTTTACATAAGATTATACTAATTCTTTTCATAAGATTGTATTAATTCTACCTAGGGGAGTGATTCCTAATGGGAATCTAGTGTTAAGACATTTTGTTCCATGACTTCCGCCTCTTCAAGGCATTGCGTGTGAAGTGGCGCAACTCAAAGCCGCATTTTGCCTAGTTGCCAAAGTGAAGAAAATAAAAAAGAAAAAAATTCATCTTCCTTGAGTGAATCGAACTCACAAACTGTCAAGTTTACAGGCAGCCGCCGCTTCTGCGCCACGGTTCTAATTTCTTATGATGTATATATTCTATTATGCCTCTGTATTATTGCTTCCAAATCCTTGACTTTTATATGTCAATGAAAAGTGCTCACCATGTTCAATTTAGTGACCGCATTTCACTATTTTTTATAGTTCAGCTGGAATACTATGGTTCTACATTTAATATTCTAGTCTTCAAAACCTATTATAGCCTAGAGCCTGTCCTGATCTAACAGACATATCACAAATAAGTTTCATTCAAATCCGTTCACTACACTCGAAGATGTGAAAATTTTTGAATTGCATTTTCTATTATTTTTTTACGTAAGTTTTACAATAAAATATATTTAATTTATAGATATATTTTTATAGCAAGCAATAAAGAACAAGTACAAGCATTAAAATATCCCATATAAAGTAATCAATATAAATACATAAATTTTATCAGAAGAGCAAAAAACACGTTTCATATAGTTTTTATTAATAAAAAAATTGAAAAAATAAGAGAAACTTTTATACGTATAATATACACGTACATATTATATATGAAATAGAAAAATATAGAAAATAATGTTGTATATAATTTTTTAGTTCTGTTACGAAATTTTTAATTTAAAATAATGGCTGATGTCGTCGTAAAATTTACGATTAAAAATAAGAAAATTCACGAAACTGCTACTACGATTCAAGCTTAGGGTTTTATGTTCTGTATATTGTAATTTAATTTTTTTTAAAAATGGATAAGCGTAACTGAAACCATACAAAGTAACACAAATATAAGTATCACTTTTTTATTTTCTTAAACATTATATTGAGTAAACTTATGTACTTTTAATGTATAGTTAATATTTTTTATATGACGTTCCATATGATTAAAGATCCAACGGCACCTGAAACACATTTTTTTATTATTACTATCATGTCAAATGTCGAAATATAGACTTTTCCGTAACAATCAAAATTGTATCAAAATGTAAGTAGTGATTACCTCATGAAGGATTTAGCTAATGATGTACATTGTTTATCTACGGACTCGTACATGTAGTAACGACCAACGATGTTCTAGTATAATAATTATAAAATAATGATGTGAGTATATACCATTCTTTTTAAAAGCTTTACATTTACTCATTCAGTATTAAAATATTATATAATTTTACATAAAGTTATAACAATGGCATGCAAAAACTAATAATAATTTTACACATTAGCTATTCCACTTAATCTAAAGAAGAATATGTAACTCTGAATTGTCTGAGTTACAAGCATACGTCGTAGCATTTCGTAGCATAGTAAGCGTCTACGTAGGGCGGCGCGCCATATCGCATCGCGCTACCGACCCGTCTACACCACGACGATGTGTTTCGCGCCTTTACGCTACTACGATCGTGAACATGCTTCTGTACTAACTTAAATTTTAAACTTTCCTCTAACAAGGGGCTCTAAAGCAATATAATTTAAGCATAGTTTAGATACTTTAGGTACATACATACATCGACGGACTCGTTCCTGATACCGACAAAATGTTTAAGGTAAGTTTAAAACTATTTATTTTAAATATTATACAAAAAATACTAAAAGAACAATTATTTGGGTATTATTTTTTATAATGTTCTGAAAATTTTATGGAGTTTATGTTTTACAGTTTTGTTTAAATATTTCACAAAACGTGTCTTAGCAAAAGTGAAGAGTGAAGTGTTTATATAAAGTAACGTAGAAATCATTATATTATAATATTTAATTTGCATTATACACAAAATAATAGTGTTATATTATTTACATCAGAAAAAATAAAAAAACTTGTTACTAAAAATATATTCTTTTAGATCTTCTCTAAATACTTCACTTACTGCTAAATGTCCACTTTAATCAAAACTGGATTCCTACACATACATTTTAACTTAGGTAGTATACTTGAATTAAAAGCTTTTAGCTAAAAACGCAATAAGATTTGACCTTACACATCATGCTTTAAACATAAAAGATGCAGACATTATTAATATTTTTAATAATGCATTTTACGTACATTAACAAGTTATTGAAATCAGATTTACATTAGTACATATTTTTATAAAGACGTAACTGAAAATGAGTAATATCGATACACAGATAACAAAATAAAGTTTTCAAAATATAAAAGGTCAATAAGTTACAAAAAATATTAAATAAATTAAAACAATGTAGAGTTATTTTTAAATATGTTTTATTTCTGTAAAAAAAAAAGTTTCTGTTGTGTCAAATGTACGATAGACTATTGTATGTATACTTTTCATATATTGTAAATGCATATATTTATATATATATATATATATATATATATATATATATATATATATATATATATATATATATATATATATATATATATATATATATATATATATATATATATATATATATATATATATATATATATATATATATATATATATATATATATATATATATATATATATATATAGTCAATATCTACAAATAGAAATAGAAGTGTTTTAAACAAATAAAACTGCCGGTCTTTTTGAGAGTAATGCCTGGTCACGCAAAAACGGCCGAACTATTTTTAAAAAAAAATTTAAACGTAGTTTCAATAAAAGATTAGCATGTGTAGCTTTTTTAAACACAAGAATTACATCCAAATCGAAACCTTATTAGTGTATAAAATATATCATTTTATATATGAATGTAGCAACTGTGTAACATAATTAAATAATATTATTAGGTATTAAAATACTAATACCGTTTTCCAGTCTGATTAGAATGATGAAGCATCACATCCCGTGACCCGCTTACTTATTCAGAATTATAAGAGTGCTTTAATTCGATATGAATATGCAAAAGTATATTACATTTATTGTAACCATTAAGAAATATGCTTAATCGATACTTTAAGATTACAAAGCTGAAGAGTTTGTTTAATAAAATCGTTAAACTTAGGAACTCCTCGATCCAATCGAAAAATACTTTTTTGTACTGGTTAATATATTTAACGAGGGAAGCTATAAAGTAACACGTTGATTCTCTGTTAATTTAGTTACGTTTCGATAATCTACTGTACCTATGATCAGAGTTAGCTCAGGCACGTATAATCTAGGCGTCATACACAATTTTTAGTTTTGTCCACTGGTGAGTCACAATAAGGTGGCGATATTAAAGCAATATTTGGAATTTTAGATTTTAGAGTCGGGGTAATGTAAATCGAGGGAATTCTGTATCTCAATTTATGTATAGGTATAACTAGATTGGTGGTTCGAAAAAACTCAGGAGTGGGCGAAATCATGATTGAAACGAAATGTACTTTAGCGAAAATGTAATGTTAGAAATAACCTTCTCGGGATTTCGTAAAAAAACTTCTGCTTTTTTCACAACACATTTCAAAAATGACTGGTATGTCAAATATATTAGAAGATTTCGTATTAATCATATATATTAATCAAATCAAGATGCATTTTTATTCTAATTAAAATGAAAGTCCAACAAAATGATTCATGTAATAATTTTATCCTACCTACAAAGTTTGTTATTATTATTAAAATAAAATTCTAATAATTTTGCTTTTCACAATATTTAAAACAAGACTTACTTGACAATATATATACATAATACCTCTTTAAGAATCCTGTAACGTTTTTGAGCTCCATAGAAAACTGTTAGATTTATGCGTAAGCAATATATTAACGTATTCAAACTATGGGACGACTTTTAATGAACTAGAAAAATCCAGTCACACGAGATTAAGTAGTAGTTGCTGAGATTACAAGCAATGTACAACACGAACGATCATTGTATCCCCTAGTGGTAGAGACAAGATAACACTACTAGCTCAAAAAGGGCCAGTAATTACCACGCTTTGACAGAATGCCGTCGTGAAACAGCAGCATATTATTTCTGTTGTTTCATCAGGTGAGTGAGAATTCCGAAAGCTCATAAAAGAGGGTTGGTCTATGTATTTAGTCCCAGGCCAACCCTCCAGTAGAATAGGTAGAATGTCCACTTATCATAAAATGGCCCTTCTTCTCGTTTGCCGTCTTATAGTATGAAAAAAAAAAATCAATCTAAATTATTTTCTTTGAATTTTGTTCATTAAGGATCCTTTAGAAATAAGGACCTGGCCCACGTTGCAACAATATACAATAAACACAAAAAAATTAAAAATGTTATATTTTTTAAATGAGATAATGAAATCAATAGAAATTTTATTTCATTTAAAAATTACCAATCCAAGTTACGAACAAAAGTTCAACGCCAAATAGATTTATAAATCATTTTGAATATATTCAATTAGTAACTTGTATGGAAATCAATTTTGAAATACTAACTAATTCAGTAATTTATTCATATAAAATAATATAAAGTCTCAATCTTAAATTCTATGAAAATAAGTAATGAATAACATGGAGAAGCAATTATACTCGAAAATGTCAACAGAACCAAATCTAAGCGTCCTTTAACTCTTTATATAGGTACGAGTATATTTGTCTACATTTTAATTTGTCTTAAAACAACTCTTGTATATCTTTTGTACACAGATAAATTAATTAATTTGTGATAATGTGCTTTTATATATTTTACATCATGATGTGAAATTTTTAATTCTAGAGGTAACGTTTCAGATTTATAATTCGGTTGTTATATCCCAAAAGCGTCGACCTTATTAGTATTGTAGTTTCGATCTTAATGAGCTTACTAATTAGACGGGCAAAGATAATTAATTGTTTACAACATAGCATTTTTTTCTTCTTTGTTTAATATTCTTCTGCCGTTCTTCAGACAATTGCAATTAAACTATGATTTATACATTTAATATAAGAGCTAGCAAAAACTAAACTAAAATTTAAAAAATCTTATAATATAATATAATTTATATAAAATCTTGAAAATTGATTATTTATCTAATTTCAAATGTACTTGCCTGTCAAAAGTTTAATTACCTTCAGGCCAAATGATCCGGAAATGAAACTGATTTATCAATTTTCATTAAAACTCTAATACTTTGTTAGATTTTTAGTTAATATGAATTAACATTGTGTAGAATCATCACAATTAATAATAATTAATACTACACAACTGTTACAAAATTTGTGAAGAGTACATTTAAAAACTTGGTGAACAAAATTTGTGAATATCCCTATATTCACAAATTTGGTTGAAGTTCTTTTGTTGTATCCAGCGTTATACTGTAAACACGATTATGGTGATATTTTCACTCGAAAACAGTCAAATATTATCATTTACTTCGCTCTATTAATAAAAATATGTAAGGCGTTGAATTGAACACTTGGTCAACTTGCAGCATTATTGTTGCAAGCGGTGAACAAAGTGTCTAGACGTTATCCTACTTCAGCATACTCTAAAGTGTGCTTTTAGAAAAAATAATTATGAACATTATTCTTCAAAAAAATCGAATGAAATTTTTATTACGTACTTAAAACAAGCATTAGGCAGTATTTATCATGTATTTTGATAAACATACAATATTATAAAAAATAGGGCAAAACATGACGTAACCTACTAATTATAATTTTAAATTTATAAGTATTATTTTTAAATGAATAAACTTATATTATTTTTTTTCGATAACTATAATCTTAAAATAAAAATGAAAGCAATTCTGTTTATTTTTAAAATATCTTACATCTTTAAATGTTTCGACGTGTGGTTATAATCCAAAATTAAAATTATACAGATACAGAATGGATAACCGAGAAATAATTAAATAGCATCCCTAAATATTTCAAATTCTGTTTGATAAGAATCAACTGGATACGAAATAACGGGTGTTATTAGTTTCGATTATGCATGATTGTAACTTTTGATCTATTCATAGAAATTCATTATAATATTTTATGAAAGTTATTAAGCTATTTGAGTGCCTTAATGTTAAGTCTCCTCTGCTTTCCTTAAGAAATAACTAGAAATTTAGAAGCCTGATAAAAATAGTTTTTGTGGTAATTGAAGCTTTTTTGGAAAAAGAACCTCGTGAAGCAAGGGAACCTAGCATTAGGACACTTCGTTCCCCGCTTTCCGCTTTTAGTCGAGACATTACGTTAGAAGAGTTTAATATATTATACTATAAACAATTTTATGACAGCGCTAAATATTACCCCTTGTTAAGTTCTTTCACCTCTGTTTTTTAAAATCAATAGGCTAAAATATTTAAAATGAAATATGCCATATTGGTATATAATTTTATAACAAGAACGCATTATAGCAGTGTGTATTTGAATGCAAATTCATCTTCACTTTCCAAGTCTTTACTGCCTGCCTAATGATCTGTAAAACTGCTATTCACTGAAGCGTCGACTTTCAGTCTGAGCTGTCTGCAGTGACATTTGTGAAATAAACTAATGACTAGCCATTACATGCCTGTTGAACTATTGTTAAGGCTTCATATGTTGTAAACAGATAATAATTCCAGCAAAATTTTGTACCACGATTCCTACTGTTCCTCTGCCTACCCTGATACGCGTGGGATAAATTTAGCTTTAATTTTTAACAAGTAGGTTTTCGGCGTACAAACGCTTCATTTAATTAGCGTAACACTTTTTAAGTATGTTAAAGTTAGAAATCTTATTTTGTTAAAAGATAGAATTTTTCAGCAAATGTCAGGTGTCAAATGTCAAGTAAATCCTGTTAGGTGTCAAGTGGCTGATCAACGTGTAGAATTTCTTTAATCAATTAACTATTGAACTGTTCAATTTGGAACATCAGCTACATCCTTTTTTAGATATCTTTAAAACGGTACCAAAAGTAAATTTTAGGTAAGAAACTCGCCTCTCTAAGTGTCCGCAATTAAAACACTAATATTAAATCCCCGAATAATATTCAAAGATGACGATAGCACAGCGAAAATTTAAGAACAATTATAGTCAATTCTCAATGATGAATGAAGATCAATGAATGAATGAACTGATGAGTGAAGGGAAAGACTAGTCTCAAAACATTTCGTTCTTTTCTTTCCTCTTGAATTTGAATCGTTTTATATTGACTAGCGAAACTGAACACTTCTTTGGTTTACTAGTAATTTTATAAAATAAAAAAATATCTGTGGAAAAATACTCTCGCAACGTTATTTTCTAATTCCCTAATGAATACGGCTTACGTACGACTCATTTGCGAGACGGGGTGAGAAGATTTACTTTCCACGCCAGTAATACAATATAAAAGTTACATTCCCAAGCGTTTATAAAAATTAATATTTTTCATACGATTGGAGGATTTTAACCATTCAATCATGTTTTAATTTCAGTATTACTTTTGGATTTTGAACTTGTTTATTTCTCTGCTATACTATATACATAATAAAAATAATAATTCTTAGATACCTAAAAATATGTATTTTTTTACTATATTTTATAATCTCCATAAAATAATCACCCTCATTACTTGTTGATTCGATTTTTATTTTAGGTACAAATAATTAAGATTTCCCCGCTCTGGCAAAGATAAGTGCACATTTAAGATCGCAACTTGCATTGTGAAAGTCCGGACAAACGAGAAAAACAAAAACAAAAACTATTGCTAAATTTACTATTGATTAACTTAAGAAATATATTGGACCTTAATAGCACTATAAAGGAATAAGCAAAATCAATTAAATTAAACTACATTTAGTAAATTATCATTTTAAATAAAAAAAGCCCTTAAACCTAAATTCCATTGCGTATCACGATTTCGGTACGCGGGTCTTACAGTTATGTGAACCCGTCCTTGTTAAATGAGGATATTTCCAAGTCACTGAGGAATCTCTGCCATATTCTATTCCCATACTATCTTCTAATTTAGTTGTACTTACGCCAGTGATATATTTAGACTAAAGCACCTGCTACCTGCGCCTGCTTTATGTGACGTTAATATACTGCTAGGACTATACCATACATTTCGGAAACGGGTACAAAGTTATAACTGAGTTATAGAGGTACTATAACCAGATATATTCAAATTTATGCACTCTAATAATAATCACTACATAAAAGATATATTTTTAATAAGTGTAACGGAAATTTGAACAGAACTTTGTTTGACTTTAAAACGTGAGATTAATTTGAAACTTTGCAAGAACTTATCGAGTACAAATGACGAAATAATAACAAAAAAAAAATAAAAATAGTTTAGTAAGTCATTAAAATGTTATTAATAATAATGTGTAAAAAATAAAAACATTTATACACTATTATTTTTTTTTTTTAACTTCACGCTTTATCCCGCACATGGCAGGGTAGGCAGAGGGAACTGCAGGAACCATAAGAACCTAGTGTTAAGACACTCCGTTACTTAGTCCCTGCTTACTCCGTCCCCACTTTCCGCCGTTTTCGAGGCATTGCGTGTTGAGTGGCGGAACTCAACGCCGCGCTTTGCCTTAGATGCCAGAGCGAAGAAAATGGAAAATAGAAAAATCCATCTTCTCCGACTGGGGATCGAACCCAGTAACCGTCGCGTTACAGGCAAAACACTATTATTCTTTTGATATATTTTATTCAATTATTTCTCTGTTTTTTTTTTTTTTTTTTTTTTTTTATTTTTCATAAAAGCATTTTTTATTATTGTAAAATATATTTTTATGTATACATAATCCATATAATTAAAATAATTGCCGGTAAATTATTTCTACCCGGTTACTCATAGGCGCACAGTATAATGGCAGCTGTTTCTGTCACATGGTATTTAACGCTAGTCAATGAGAAATATGCGTATTTTTCTAAAAAAGTCTAAAAAAAACTAATTTTTGTTAAATGGATATGGTGATTTATAAGTAATCCTTATATATATATATATATATATATATATATATATATATATATATATATATATATATATATATATATATATATATATATATATATATATATATATATATATATATATATATATATATATATATATATATATATATATATATATATATATATATATATATATATTATATCCATTTGTTTAATATTAGTTAATATTAAATTATGATAAATATAATAAGGATAACTTATAAATCACCATTTAGAATGTTAGATAAAAAATAAGTAAATTTCCAAAAGAGATTTAGGCCTAAGTTCAAAAAATAAAAATCATATAACCAAGACTTCTCAATTTAATAATAAAAAAACTACAGATTTAATATACTATTTAAATATATGCAATTGGAGCTAGTACAAGTTGTGGTACGATAATTTATTTCACATGTACGTTATATGGAGGTGCTTAAAAAACAAATACATTATTCAAAATCCACCTCCTACTTAAGCCGAAATCCACTTCGTTCGAGTCTAACCTACTTTATACGACACTTTATCGTGACCTCTGGTATAAGTATTGGGTTATAATATAGGTAAGACAATATACATATATTGCTATACGAAATCTTTGAAGAGTGAGTCTAAGTTTTAATGTAGTGTTTAGGTTTAAAGTTCCAAGACTAACGACACATATTTTATAATCGTTCGTGTCTGTGCACGTCTTATCTCTAGTGCGCGGAACATCACACTTTCTGTATTTAAGTTAAAAATAATATAATATTATAAAAAAGTTGTCCTAGCGACTTCTCATGTGGTTGAATGAAAATATACATGATGAATTCCATATACCCGAGATAAGTATGGCAGGTACAGTAATATAATATATTAATAGCTTTATACTCTGAAAACGAAGCAACAGTTCCTGGGATTAGCGAGTTGAACCAAAGTTGAATCTAGAAAGTTGAATCGAGACTCGGCCCCCAAATACGTTAGTTCAGCAACTACTTGTCATTATAAGTAATTAACAAGTAAAAGAAATGTAATAATTCATCTAAATTTTTTTAAAAGAAAATATATTGTTAATTTTATAAATTAATATATTTTCCCGCAGTTTGAATTTAAGACACCAATTTCACTCTTTATTAGGTAAAATAAATATTTTTTAATGTCAGTTCAAGAAAATGTTTGTAATTGATTTGTTTGATCGTTTTTCAAAGTAAATACACAAAAAACAAAACATTTAAGGACTTTCTGAAAGAAATTCTATTTATATGAATACAATTTAGAAATTGCTTATTTAAGTGTTTGTAACTAAACAACACTTTGTAAGTTGACTTTAACCAACTTTGTAGCTATGTTTTACCTTTTCAATTCATTATTATTTATAAACAGGTTGGTTATTTTGTTTTAATAATATTCTCTTGCTTTCGTCTCTTCCTTGTTTTCTACCAATTGTTCTGTATACACACATTGTATCAATAACTTGGCGTAAAGTGCTAAACAAAATGTTTTAATAATAAAATCGCTTCACTCTACTGGGATATATTTGACATATACCTTATATCACGTAAAATTGTGTTTTTTTTAATATTAATTAATTTTTAAACCTATATTACTTACTTAGTTCATAAATCAAATATGTCATCTATGAAATAAGATAATCCAATACGTAGTATTTTGCTTTTTACTGAAGTAAATTAAGACGATAGCAGCTTTTATAAAATTAAAATGCTATTAATATATTAACTTTTTATAGCACCGAATTACGAAAGTCTCTCGCAAAGCGGATTCCCCCAGTGCGATATTAATTAAATAAAAAACTTTTCGATCAATAAGGGAAAAAATTTAATTTCGACACAACTGGAATGAAGATATTCGCCGATGAGCAATTAACGAGCGCTAATGACTAGCCATAAATTATAAAAGGAATGCCCAAATTGTGATTTATTAAATACTAACTCAATAATTATTTAGGTAGCGAGTTTCGCGAGTCGAGTCTCGAAATTCATTAGATATTACCTTCAAGATGAATTTATAGGTTTAGGCTTACTTTCTGTATAAATATATTATAATATAATATAAATAGATAGCTAATCCAAAATTACTAACTGTGACATGGTACAATGGAAGCAATGATATTATGCAAGCTGTAATTAATACTGTACCTAATTCCCTAATTGAATCAATGAGTAGTGCTTATTAATAAATTGTGTTATATTATTTAATATTAACAAAGAATATGCGTATAACTTCTAAGAAATGTACATGTTAAGTTTTAAAAATGAGATCAGAGTGTATTTAGACTTAATTCTCAGTAAAACTTACAATTAAAATTATTTTAAAACCATCACCACACCGATCTACGAAACAAAAAGCCCCTGAGTAATCATAATCAAATACTTTTAAAAGTTTAAAATTAATATAAGATTTCTAAAACGTGTAAATAATGTCAGTGCAAAAGCTGTAATATTTTACCATTACTTTATATTACGAAAGCTTTTGAACGCGGAGCTTTTCTTAATATGATATTTGGCTGTTTACATTGTTACGTTAAATGAAATTCCTCAAAAAACATGTCAAAACCTCTTGAATTTGAAATACGTCAGTTTTTATTCTTTCAACACACTACGTTCGCCTGAAAAACATTCCACGGCATAATTACTTTCTTATACACGTCGCTGAGTTTATGGAGGTCTCCATAACCTGAGTCGTTACCATGGCCCGTTGTAATTTACTTCATTCATAAGATTCTTGTGACAAAATGTTATTAAAACTTCACGTTTGCAAACTTTTCTTATTTGTCAGACGTTGAATTACGAAGTTTACATAAGGAAATTATGAATGAAAGTGAAGTGTTTACTTCTGAACATACGCCATTCGTTTAAATAACGCTACATGTTTTTCTGAGTTTTATTTTTGTAGGTAAGGGTATTACTACATATGTATATAACAGTAAATTATGAAGCAAGTTACTTTTTATGATTAAAAAATAGTACATTGTTTTACAAGTTTATAATATTCCAAACAGCGGATCGGATAAAAAGGCCAGATTACTAACTAATGTGGCAATAGCTCGCCTTGTTTACTTGAGCTTTATTTATTTAAAGTTTGTATCTTTACCCTAGTCCTGCAGCATTATACTTTGGAATAATTGAGCCGCCATTCATTAATGTTATGTCTTGTAGAAACAAACATACTCTCAACCCCTAACCCATAAAAAATCCTTAAAAACATTAAGGTATATATTTTGACAATTGCGTTTTAATATACTTTTATGGAGAAAAAAATTATCCAGCTGAGTTTCTTGCGCCAGTTCTTCTTAGGTCTGGGGCATTAACTTTAGTGAACCAGAGGTAATATTTTTGACGTTCTAAAAATGGATCATGTATTCTTATTTTGAATACAATTTTGATACGTATTAAAAATTGGTTGGTATCTACCAAATTTTCTCGAGAGGTCCTCATGACCTTAAATTTTTCATGATGGCATTGATAAATGCTTATAACAATAAAAAATATTTACTAAGGATTTCTATTCTTATTTTTATGATTTTTTAAAGTGTTAATCCACACTGAGGATAGAAAAAATACTTAAAGAAAACATATAAAAATTTGAACGCAGCGGGACTCGAACCCGCAGGAGCGCGCGGGTTCGAGTCCTGCTGCGTTTAAAATTTTTATATGTTTTCTTTAAGTAGTTCTATTCTTATTTTTAACAGATATATTTTAACAGACTTTTTGATTTTTTGATTAGATATGTTGGTCGAAATTTCTTAGCAATTTTTAGTTCTTTTCCTTTGTATATTATTTCTTTATATATTAATATTATATTATACTCGTTGCATTTAAAATAACTTCAATATTTTTATCTTTATTTATATTATAAATTATATTATAATTTTAAATGTCATATTGGGTACCCTGTAAGTTTTAATTATGCAGCGATTTACATATAAAATAAAGCATAAATGCTCATATCTTATTATTGCAGTGACTTAGTGTTTTGAATTATTCTGTGCTTTAAGATACCATCGAAATTAATTTGAGCTTGATAAACTATATAATTTAAAAAAAATGTGTAATAAGAATAACCGAATGGTCTTATAAGGCTAGGTCGTAATTTACATTAATAGGATAAAGGTTTGTTAACTATTTTTGATAGCTTCACGCTTTATCCCGCATATAGCAGGGTAGGAAGAGGAAACCGCAGAAACCGTGGAAATCTAGTGTTAAGACCTCTCCACCTCTTTCGAGGCACAGCGTGTGGCGAAACTCAACGCTGTGCTTTGTTTAGTTGCCAGAGCTAACAAAAAAATGGACAAGTAGATTGGCTACGCTGTTAAACAAATGTCCTCATGTATGTGCTTGTATAAAAATAAGTGTACCATATTTTATTTTCATTGTACACGAATTTATAAAGTAATGTTATAATTGAAATATATGTAAAAAAATATAAATATTATTCAAATTTCTGTCACAAGTACTAGTAAATAGCTCTACCTATTAAACAGACTGCACATGACGTTTCACTAACACTTTTTGTCACAAAAATTTGCAATACACCTTTGATATTGCAATTACAAAATCTTTTGAAGGTTTGCGTTGAAAAATTTTTGACTGTCCTTTAATCTTTTATGTCACCTTCTGTATATGAAGCCTATATTTTTTAGCAACATTCCTATGAAATTCGCACTATAAATCATTTTGATATCGAAGTTACTTTGTGCACAGCCTATAAGTTTTGCCTCAGTTATGACACAGATAAGCTACACTTGTTACTGCTTTACTCGGTAACATATGAAGAAAAACAGATGAAATTGTTTAAGAGTTATATATACATATCTACAACGACTCCGCAATTCATTGAACACGTAGGCTTAGGCAAGCACACCTGCTGCGTGATTCTGGAACATCCATCTACTTGAAAGAATAAAAGCATGTATACTATATATTTATAAAGAGCATATAAACATCTATAAGTGTAAATCTAAAGCATATATCAATCTATACGGATAAATGATATGGAACTTTTATCATAGCTTTTGATGTTAGTATTTAAACGTAAAACCTAAATGGACGTCGCGTTCCTTTGATACAGTCAGGCCGGAACAAATACGTCTGTAATTAGCGGACGTACATCGAATGCAATTAGATACACCAAATTGTACCTAAATGTAAACTCAGTAGTTGCCAAATGTCTTATTTACAGTATATTGCAAGGCCCATACAGTCACGTATCAAATAGAGGAAAGTCACCAAATATGGAATAGTACCCTAATATGGAATTCCTTAATTTCTCTAAGACTATAAGTATGAAACGGAACACTCACACGGACACGGACCATATATTTTTTCCATTTAGTCTACTAACTATCGCATTCACAATATCGAATCAGTTGCGCGAATGTTTTACGTGTGGTATGTGTGTTTTGATTTGTTATGTGCAATAAATTTTAAAAGTAAGTAATAAATAAGTATTACCAACTGTTATGTTTGTATATATAAGTATCAAAATATATTTAGTGTATCGATATAAGGTTTATTTCACCATTTTGTGATCTTTTGTCACTAAAATGTTGTGACTTGACAAAATATTTAGAAGAGTTTGAAATAGTATAAAAATCCAAATATGGACAGTCGTCGGTGTCTAATTATGGAATATTCCATAATTAGATTTTAATATTTTATATGATAGATAATTGAAATTATTTCTTTATACAATCTGTTTAATGACTGTTTTTAGAATGTCCACTTCTCAATCAACTAAACGAAAAACCTGGAGTGAAGAAAAAATGACACAAGCTACAAAATTCGTCCGGGAAAAGAAAATGGGGTATTTGAAAGCGGCACAGTATTTTCAAGTGCCTAGAAGAACTTTATTACATATCTGCCAAAAAGATAAACAGTCTCCAGAAGTATCAGCGGCTACTACATTAGGAAGAAAAACTATCTTGGGCTCCGAACTAGAATATGGATGATAGTGAAGAACAAAAGCTTGAGGAACTAGGCGCTATCCAGTTTAATGAAGATAGTGAACATGATGAGTTGATAGACCACGTGTCCACTCCTGACTTCTGATGCAGAATGTATTTTATGTTCAAGACGTTTTTCCATAAAAGTGGAGAAAGCTGGATTAAGAGCTTTATGTGTAGGCTCTGGGTACATTATGATTGTGCTGGTCCAAAGTTTGATACTTGGATCTGTGACTTTTGCAAGTAATTGTATTACTTTACATTTATCACAAGACATTAGATATTAATGGCCATTTTGTTATTATTATGTTGATTTATACTTATATTCCATATTTGGGGTCCTATTCCATATTTGGTTACTAATTTGTGATTTTGTTTTTTGTGTTAGATTTTAATGTAATAATTAATATATTTGATTAAAGACTGTTAATTACTTCTCATAAATGTATGCCTGGTCAGTAAAAACATTAAACTAACCAAATTTATATAAAGTTTTTTTTATACATCCCAGAAACAAAATGGTATTCCATATTTGGTGACTTTCCTCTACTAGCCAAATTAAAACATACAATCAAAAAGCATATAATAAATAATGAATATAACAACTAATTTATATATTTAGAGCAATTAGTTAAAATTTACGACTTCTATTTGTAGTTAGATACTTACATAGTTAACATACAAAACATTGCGTGTTGGTTAAATGACGAGACATTAAGGAGTCGATAGTAATACGAACACCTACTTAAATAAATATACTGTTTTTCCTTATATGTACTATTTTTCCTTACAAGATGTTTGTATGAAAAAAAAATTTAAAAAATCAGAAAACATATTGTGTGTCCAATATATAACGTCATTTTTGTAAAATGAAGGAGGTAATTTGATCAATTCAAAAATAAATTCAAAATTCTCTTGATTTTTTTAAGCATATGACATGCATGACAATGACAAATATGACATGTTTCCGGATCGATACGATTTGGGTACCTTTAAAAAGGCACTTCTACCTCTACCTCTTAAAGACCAGCAACGCACTTGCACTAGCACAGCAACCTCTGCTCTTACTCAGGGTCTTGGACGTCGATGATCACTTTTTATAAGTTGACCCGAACGCTCGGGTCGCAAGACAAGGCATGTATTTCTCATACAAAAGATAAAATATACACATAGACTTACACGCACATACATATATTTTACTTTTACCACCCTTTATTGAGCCTGGAGTTAAAATAAATTTAATCAAAACTCTTCGGCAAGTGCCAGCCAGCCACGTGGCAACCCAGTGCCAGCTAAGTGGATGATATTCGATAAGATATCTCTTAAGGTAATGAGTTCGTAAAATTTAATAGGCGCAATCAGCTACCAGCGACGCACTTTTATCTTTTCTTACTGACGTCAAACATTCAATAATAGCTTGCCATCATAACAGTTATAGATGTTTTTAACAGCATTATTATAGAACAAAGGCTACGCTCTGTTATTCTCCATAAGAAATTGAGTACTGGTAATGTACCAGAGTATACTACTATACTATAAATGTACTTTGCCTAGTCTCCTAGTAAATTATCAAGTGGTTTTCTTATATTGAAAACATAGGGACAATTTCGTATATAAAGATGTCCCAGTTTAATATAACTTAATTATATTTTTTTTGGGGTCTTAAAAGAAAAAAATTAATCATTTTAATATCACTTTATTCATCATTCATCAACTTTTATAAGGTTTTTATTGCGTAATTTTGCAAGTTTTGTTTTTCATTGTCCTGTAATCATGAAATTGATCCGTATCAATTTCAAGATTGTAGGTCAATGAAAAATATAACGTTATATGCTCTTTCTTTTGATTATAATCTATATACTTAGAAATTCATATTTGTTTTTGTGCTCTATAAGACTATATATACTAAAAGACAATATATTTTGATTTGGTTGGTTTTGGTTTGTATTGGTTGGTATTGGTTTTGGTTTCTCTAAATGATTTTGAGGAAATGGTCTAGATTGACTGACAAAGCTGTCTAAATTTATATAATATATGAATAAAAAGCTATGTTTACTGTCTGTCCGTTCACCCAGGCTAACCTCTAGAACAACTAAAGCGATTTTAGAAAACTTTCACTGACAAGTTGTAAATTTTTATAATTTTTCATATAATAAATCATTCGCCAGGTAAAATATCATGCGTAAATCATTAAAGTAATTTCAAAAAATCAAGCAAGTGATGAAAGCCGCAAGCAGGTCACTGATAAATTGCGAATAAAATAATATTTTTATGTTATTAGTAACTAACTTTATTTTAAGATATCCTACGAGACATTTGCTTTATTACAGTGTGGCACTACCTACTTCCACTACAAACGTAACTAGAATAATAGAAAATAAAAAGTGACTTGCTAAAAAATTATTAGTAGATTTCTTTTAAAAGCTTCCCCGACCAGTCGTGAGTACACAAATAGGCAACTGATCTGATTTAGACGGATTACATTGCTCTGAGATTGCACCTAACTGCATTTAGACTGTAATGAGACAGACGTCTTACCAGTCCTGTTTTTTCTTATTTTTATTTCTAATTTAGCTTAGAATATAGAACATTTATATTGTTTTTATATTTTTACTTTTAAAGAAGTGTGTAACATTATATTGCGTTAATTAATAGTGATTATTAATTATGAATTAGAATTACATTAATTTTGATGACATTTTCAAATGATAATATGTGCGTTCTTGCGTCAAGGCGATATCATATCTCTAAGAACAATTATAACCAACTTTTTATTGCATAGTTTAAAACTCTTTTAACTATGTATTTTATTACACTAAGTTGATCACATATTATTAATAATCATATATACCTATGTATATGAGTAAAAGTTTCTAGTAAATCAGAACAACCCTATCAAACGATGATAGTCAGCATTCTTTTGTCAGACTCTATAAAAGAATTCAAGCAATCAATATTGAGAGTCGATTTCAAATATTGAAATCTTGAACTAAACTGAGTTTAAGAGGGTACGACATCTGCATTTATCTGATATGTCTTCAAAAATGTACGGGAGATTTTTTGAATAGGCCGATGGTACCTCCGAGCCCCACACTCCGCCGATATTGCTGAAAGGTCGACTTGAGTGCCGATTAGGGCTCGATAAGCAATCTATTCGCTCGTATCATAATGTCGGTAGGTATACTTGCATATTACTGTCAAAAGATTTGCTTTGAAGTTTAATCTTAAAGTTATTGTGGTTAAAGCTAAAGGAAGCTCTTATTTGAGTACACTTATCGATCTTATTATTTATTACAAACTATGAAACACTTAAGTGTTTAATCACACTTTTGTATTTGGTTAATTGAATTACAGTGGCGAATGGGCTTAAACGTGACGGATATATACAAATTAGTTCAAATAGGCCGCAAATAGAATTCCTTAACAAACCGCAGGTTGTCCCACAGACAAGTTAATCTGAATTTTCGTGGTTCATCAAACATAATAAATGACCCCAATTTGTAAGACAAATTTGTTTCACAAAAGGAATATATTATGTGTTCTTCGAGTTAATTGTGAAACGGTATGCTGTAAATATATATCTCTTTAACCTAAGAATATGTATAAATTTATTTTCATATATCTTCACGTTTTATCCCGCACATGGATAAGCAGAGGGAACTAAAGGAACCATAGAAATCTAGTGCTAAGACATTCCGTTTAGTCTCTGCTTTCTTTATCCCTGCTTTCCACCTATTACAAGGCATTGCGTGTTGAGTGGCGGAACTCAGCGCCGCGCTTTGCCTAGTTTCCAGAGCGAACAAATTGGAAATAGAAAAATCCATCTTCCCCGAGTGGGAATCGAACCCACAAACCGTCGCGTTTACAGGTAGACATTGCGTCTCTGCGCCACGACGGTCCTCAGTTTTATCATCTATAAAGTATAACATACATCAAATTGTATACACTTAATATATAAATCTTTAAACTGTAAATTTTAATCGTAAAGACGAAAAATGAATTAGTCCATGTCTTAAATGTTCTTGATGATGATTACAATAAGAGGATCATCTAGTTCCTTATTCATGAAAAATGTTAGATGAATAAAATCGTCAATCCTCCTCATTGTGCTACAAGGACAATGATGTAAAATGTTAAAGCATTTCACATTTTGCTCTCTCGTTTTTGTTCTCTCATTTATTTTATTACTTTCAAACTTGTTACGTAAATTACACAAAATACTTGCATAAAACTTCTTATTTAAGAAAAAAAATAAAAATCACATAGATAAATATCATTCGATCATCAATCATTTATTATATAGATAATAATTTGGATCGTAAGTATATCGTATCGTAGATCGATAGTTTCACTATATAGCTTACGATATAGATAAATGACAGACAAGAAGAAGATGAAATTAGAATAGGATTTTTATTCGCTGCTTCGCTAGTTTTTTTTCATTTAGCACGCTATGTTCCCTAGACTTCACTTAAAACGCGGATTATTTCTGAGAACACAGTGAGATTTCTGTCCAAAATATATATTAAAAACAACATGCCTGTGTACGCTGTCTATATATATTTACCATTAAACACCCATTAGCAATTTAAAAGTGTGGTAATAGACACAAAGGTTGTGAATTCAAATGTAATTAGGATGTTTAGTTTAATTATTTTCTTGGCACTGGTATGTTGCACACGCAGCTTATTTTTTTTTCTTACTAAATTGTTTGCTTTACAGATAAGTTATACTTAATAATGATTAAATTGTAATTGTTTTCTCTAAATTATATTAAGAATTGATTTTATTGTTTAATAAAATATTAACAAATTTAATAATTTATTTAATAAAAAGAATGACATTTTGATGACAACTTTTCATTAATACTAACGGTATAAGTTTATAATAGTTTCTTTTGGTTATACCTATAAATTTTTATTTTTGAATTTCTACCTTTGTAACAGTTTACAATTTAGTGACCAAACAGTAACAGTTTAGTGACCAAAATTTTAGACATTAATTTCAGTTTGATAATATCACACGATTATATTCCATTTTTTTTTCTTTTTCAAATACAAAAAACAAGAACACGACCAAGCAGAGTACAATGTAGAGCAAGCACACATGGTTACTTTTAGTATGCCAAGACCTAAGGGGCGTGGAGATCGATAGTTTAGTGGTGCATTAAATTTTTACAGCCGGACGGATGGTCGACCTGGCACCTGTTATATCGATTTGACATTAAATAACTTCAATGTTATATTATTTCTTTACACCAGGACACTGATATACAAAAGTTATTGAGATATTTGTATACGATAAGTATTTGTATCCAATGGTTATTGAAAAATAATGTATACAGAATGTAAATAAATCTATTTATAATTAAAATTATTAATAACTTATAAAAATGAGAAATTGTAAAACACAGCCTTAATACTAAGTTCCTTTTGTAGACAAAAGGAACTTAGTATTAAGGCACTCCATTCCCTGCTTTCCGTACATATTTCAAAATATTGTAGTAGCAGATTTATACGCGATACACTTTTCTCACAGCAGAATGTGGAAATATAACAGTACCATGCGCCTCCGTAGCCTCCTTAGGCCTTGTATCTCCATTTACCTTAAAAGATCTGTTGCCTGTCTATTAAGAACCTTGTTCTCAAAATTGCATGGAGGTATCCAGCTAAAATTATTGTAAAATACCTAAGCAATCCAAACCTTTAAGGGATTTGTAGTTAACATACAATTTGGAAGAAAGACTTTATAGTGCAAATATAGATTTCATGTCAATGATAATTTTTTATCCATATGTCATTTTTTATAATTATTCATAACATTGAGCTGAGATTCATAACATTCATCAGACAGTACTTCTCGCACTCGACTTAGTAACTGACTTTAGTTATAAATTAGATACATATGTATATACAATTTTTATCTAATTTGAAAACGCACAACATACAATTTTCTAAAAGAACAGCAATCGGCTCGAAACATGTCGATATAAAAAAGGATTTTTCAAGATTTACTATCATGGATTAGCCATGATTATTTGCGTTTTCCTTCTAGAGAAACATTGCGAAGTAGAACCATTTTACTTTTCCTACCCTATGACAAGTGTTTCTTGTAAATAATAATAAATAAGTATAACCAATATTTTTGATCATTTTCATAAATATTGGAAATATTATATAGATGTTGTGTATTGTGATAAACAAAATATCATAAAGAAAAAAATATAAAATAGACCCAAATGGAATTTTTAAAAGGCTTTTAGCAATATTTCCACTCTTACTTGTAAAAATAAATAAAGTTTACTCTCAATTATAACTTTTACTGTGAGTCGCAATATTTTATATTGACTGTAGCACCAAAACTTGATATACTTTTTAAAAAAGTCAATTTTAGCGATCAGTCCAATAACAAGTTTTATAACTTCTAAACGTATTATTATTGATAAATTAATATTAATTGTGGCCTAATTGGAATTTATTTTTGATTTAATTTTTTGAAAATGGGATGGATTCTGTACCTTATGTGATGGTGGTCAATTACTCTAAAGTATGCGATTAGTGGAGACTACAGTCATACACCAATACCTTCTCTCTACCAGTTCAACAAACAAACAGATGTATGTATGTATTTTATTTAACAAAAATCGTATCGCAATTGACAATCTTTAATGTTATTTATGTATTATGTTATACCACAAAAAGCTAAGGCACATTTTGTGGTATAACATAAAAATTGTCTTTCCATACAGTTATTGTGGTTTTAAATTAATTTTAATTCTATGCAACAGTGACGATTTTTGCTAACCTTTTTAAAAACATAGCGTTAAAATATTGTAATCTGTCAAATTTTTACTAGATCTCTTATTTCTCAAATTTTTACTAGAATTCTATTATTGTGCAAAGTTTTTTTACCGTACTTTCTCCTTCGTGTATTCTACAATGTCAATTGGCGAAATGAAATGTGTTTAACTGTCACGCTCGAAACGTAAAAGTAGATATATAAAAAAACAAATAAAAATATATTAAAAACAATTGCAATGTCAGTATACTTAATATATATAATAATATTGCCTGTTAGAGCAGTTCTTAAAATATTACCACATTAAACGAACGAACGTAAGTATGTACTTGAAAGTTCACATGTCTTTACACTTCGTTAAATTTACATCAAAGACACCCAAAAGAGACGGTAAAATTTGACTTTCTTTTGATTATAACAATTGTTTGAATTTTAACGAGCTTATGAAAATTGAATTCAATTTTAAAGCTTTTATTAATAACATGAATGAACAATTTTATTTAAATTTTAACCGTCTTCCGAAAAGGAGGACTTTTGTTTCACAACTACATATGTTTTTCAATGCTATGTAATAGCGTGTAACTTATAATCTATGTCCATATGAGCTTTTTAATCAAGTGCCAGTGGTGATTACGCGAAACTTCAATATGTGATCTATAAAAATTTGTTCTAATTAAAAAGAACTATCGTGGCCTTCGCTGGCATCGCTTGTAGGCGTGATGGTTTATGGGTTCGATTTCCACTCGCGGAAGATAAACTTTTTTCACCACTCAACACGCAATGACCCGAAAGGCGAATAACAAGTAATGGAGTATTTTCACTAGGTTCTCACGGTTCCTGTGGTGTCCTCTGCCTATCCTGCTATAAGCAGGTTAAAGTGTAAAGCAAAAAAATTCAAATTTTAAAAGACGCTTTAAGCAAACAAAAAAACCGATTACGTTTTCTATATTTGAAAGTCGACAAAGCCATGCTGATTTTTTATCAGTAACTAAAATTTTTTTTTAGTCTCATGTAACTAATATTATACTCATCTATAAGAGAGAGTATCTCACAGCTTACAGTTTTCAAATATAAAAAGAAACTACACGAAAGCGTCGCAGGGCTTTACAATACGAGTATACTATATCTGACTGCTCCCTGCGGAACTGAAACTTGAAAGAAATGTTTTATTTTCTTACAAGAATTGTACAAAAACTAAAATTTTTTGTAATTAATGCAGTAGTGATAGTCACGGCATAAGATTTTAAAAATATAACGAATATTGATGACGTATTAAAAAGTAAAGTAAAATTTACCAAAGGACTTCTTTAATGTGGATGGAATTGATAAGTCATTTATACGGTAAGCCTTTAATAGCATATGCGATAAAACGAAATTCACCTAGACTTTTTCTATAAATGATTATTCCAGACTGCCAACATGGGACTGACCTACGTCAACGTCAACCTTTAGTTAATAGTTTATATCTCCCTTATTATTTTTAAATGTAGTCGGTACCTCGTAAAAGGTTTATTATAATAGGTCTACATTTTTACATACTATATGTTGTAAAAGTAAAAGTATTACATATATGTCACGAAATAATGTTTTTGTATATAATTTTTGTTTTAAATTACTTTCCCTTCACTAAGCCTAAAACAATCTTATTCTTCAAATTATTTGTTGATACATAAACGTACTTTTTTTAGCTTCACGCTTTATCCCACACATGGCAGGGTAGGCAGAGGGAACCGCAGGGACCGTGGGAACCTAATGTTAAGACACTCCGTTGCTTAGTTCCCGTTTTCTCCGTCCCCGCTTTCCGCCTTTTCGAGGCATTGCGTGTTGAGTGGCAGAACCCAACGCCGCGCTTTGCCTAGTTTACCAGAGCGAAGAAAATGGAATTAGAAAAATCCATCTTTCCCGACTGGGGATCGAACACAGAAACATAAACGTATTTGTATTTCAATACATCTGGTAGCCGTGTCATATAGGAAATTTCTATAATCTGTTAGCAAAAAAACAATCTAAATTGTCGAATTTCTTCTAAAGTAGACGAAATTGCTTGCATATTTGTGATACAATGTAATAGAAATAATTAACTTACAATCATTTGGTACAATCGTATTTCTGTCATAAAGCATTAAGCTATTCTATCATCATCGTACTAAAAATATTAAGAAATAACCTTTCGATCCTTGTAAATAGATTACTACTTTACACGCGTGTAGGTACGGTCTTTTAATAGTAATAGATTATCGATATATAAATATTAAATGCATAAAACACGATATGAAATGACTTTTTGATTTAAATTTTTTTTAACTTCACGCTGTATCCCGCACAAAGGAGAGTAGGCAGAGGGAATCGAATGTTAAAACAATCCGTGGTCTTTTGTCTCTATCGTTGTATGAACTCAACGTAGAGCTTTGTCTTGTTACCAAAGAAATGAAAATAATACGTTTCCGAGTAGGAATCGATTTATGATATTCGCAATAATACACTTGATAGTCGTTGTGATAGTTAAGTATGCGCTCTTTATGTGTAGTTTTATAGAGTCTAGAATTAAATAGGAAATCATATTTATTAGCAACATTGTTATAGAAATAACATATAAAAACTATAATACTTACCAATAATCCACCTATGTAGATTTCAATTATAATGAACGAATGAATTATAGTGTGACAGCACACTAATAATAAATAAATAATACTCGTAGAAACATCAATTAAAATAGTTTTTATTCGATTTATTAATAAAAAAAACTAAGTCACCTTTGCCTAGTATTCAATGAAATCATTATATATTAATTTAAATCTTAGTAGATCTACTTAGTTATTTGGAATAATATATTTCATCTCATTGTAGCAGGAGGAACCATAAAATCTTCCATAAACCTATTTACATAAAATTTTACACGTAAAACCGCTGGTTGACTAAGAAATATTAATTTATTCACAATTATTCAAATGATCTAAGCCCCTGTTATTTATGCGTGAAATTTTATTATGCAAAATACCTTCAAAATGTCACATCCGACTTAATCTACGTTCAAACTCTCTGATAAACTTAACCTGTCTAAACCTTTAGCATTAGTAAAATAATTAACTTTCACTATAAACTAGCAACATTATCCTGCTGTGCTCGATAACATCAATATTTTTGTTTCGTTGAATAATACACTTACTCTTTTATTAGTTAGAAGTGCAGTAAGAAAAGAATTAAACTTAAATTAAACCATTGGTTTAAAAATAATAAATTTCAGTAATGCGGGAATAATATACAACATTTAACACACAAACGTCTTTTCATATTTTTTTAAATTTGTAATATAGAACATGCTTGGACGTTTTCTGGAATCCTATTGCAAAAGAGTACACACGGGCATGAAATAAATGCGAGCCCGTTGCATTCTATTTATAGGCGCTTGAAGTTTAGGCCTATTTCTAGTATAAATATAATGTGAATCACCGATTTTGACAAAATCAAGTAATAGTGTCGAATTGCAAGCTCAAGGTGAAATCATAAATTTATTTGAATTTTATTGTGCACCAACGTTGTTACATAAAACGTTTACATCGTTGTTTATGTTACTAAAACCTATAACTAATTTCATTCACCCGCATTAAGTTTATATTTATGCAAGTACATTTACATTGCTTTTATGCAATAGACAAAACACTACACATGTTCAGGTTGATCTATTACGTAATATATTTATTTTTTATTTTATTATATTTTTTATTAATTTACAAACCGCTACTTATATAACATTATAATAGAAAACAATCAAAATTTTAACATATATACACTTTGCCTTTTATCTAGAACATACAGATAATATTGTGTCAGTTTATACTTAAGGTTTTTGTGAGTTGTTGTGCTTATTGTTTTTAATGGTCATATATTTACTATAACACTATCGATAATAACTGTCGGATAACCTAACAAGAAAGAAACCAAATATGATTACTCTATTTTCCATGTATAAAACGTAAGATATTAAAAAAATGTCATAATATTATTTTAAATATAAATAACAAAAACGAAGAAAAAATATTTAATTTAAAATCTTTCAGAACTTTAACTGATCGCTGAAACAAAAACTATAACTTTTTAATGTAAAAAAAAAATCAATGTGATAGAACCAACAATACCATAATTAACAATAATATTATTTATGAACAAAAATATTATTTCTTTAACCTCTTTGTCTATTTATTTGTACGAGAGAGAGAGTGTACATAAAGTACTCTAATGTCTCAGCACAAGTAATTTAATTTTTTTTTTCTTTGTAGATTTTTAGTAAGCTATATTTAATATTTGAAATATGTTTTATTTCAATCGGTTCAAATGAAAAAATGTTATATTAAACGTACAATATATTAAAGTATTCGATTCACAGGATAAATATACAAACGGTTTTTCAAAGTTTTAATGAACTGTCACTGGGCGTCTGGACGTCTCATTAACTATCTTGGTCCAAAACTCCAGAACCATATTGTCCGAAATTGGTTTATTACAAATTTAAAAACTAATATATACTAAAAATATAGCAGCATGTTTAAAAGCTACTTTAATAATTAAGATAAAACATCTCAAACATATCTAAAGGATTCACAATAATTCACAGTTTTTATAATTTTAATAACATTGAACAATGAATATTGACATCTTTATAACATTGTTGTATCTTTTACTTTCTCTATCTGCTTAATGAAAATAAGCAGAGCTTTTGTGTTAGCTCTATGTAGAGTTTAGTATCAAAATCAATTTAACGCGCCTTAAGCGTTTTCTACTGAGTAATCACATTTGTATCGAAGTATTTTGAAATTAAGTTAAAGTTAAGCTTCACTTACAGTAAAGTTACATTAGGAAAAACTATTTATGAGTATTGCAGAACGATCCTGATTGAATAATGTGAGATAAAATGGCGGTTGGTATATTGAATTACTTGAACTAAAAGGTTTTGACCCGATTGCGCCTTTACGTACAACCTAAGTGTTATACAATTTAATACATCCCTTCCAAATGTATATGTACATCGTACATATACATATTGTGTACGCATACTATTAATATACATAAAGTATGTTAAAACGCCCTTTATCAATGCAATTATTCATTTAACAATATACATTTCATTGGTTTGTAGATAAGCAACTTTATAGAAACTTCTTTAACATTAAAGCATATTGTGTTTTAATCTTTTATTTAAAAAATCTACTTATGTTTGTTTGTCTAGGGACCAGCTAGCAGCTTCGCTTGCTAGAACTACAGGAATGTTTATTTAAAATAAACATTCCTGAAGTTCTAGCAACACAAAATAATTTCATTCAACGTAATTTTTAACCTTAACCTGCCTGTTATAAACCGTTCATTCGTTATATTTTTATTATATTTATAGAGGACCGCTGTCACGCAGAAGCGCAGCGTCTCCCTGTAAAGCGACGCTTTGTGGGTTCGATTCCCACTCGGGTAAGATGGACTTTTACATTTTATTCGCTTTGGCAAAAGCGCAGCGTTGAGTTCCACCACTCAACAGCAATTCCTCGAAAAAGGAGAAATGCGGAGAACTATTCCCACGGTCTTTATATTGATATAACTTTACTGTTTATGAACTAAATTAAATATAGAGAGGAAACTATAATATACCGGTGAAAGTTGCATTGAAATTGATAATGTAATATGATTAATATAATACATTGTTTTTATGTCTTTCATTCAATTCTTTTATTTTTATTATAAAAATATAGATTAATATATTTGTTACTATGTCGAAAAGTCTCCCAGCATTTTGATCCAGCTTCTGAGATTTACTGAACACGTTTAAAAGCAGTGATTGATGAGCCAGGCCATGAACACTTGCCGAGCGGAAATCAGTTTTGTGAATGATAATATACTTACTTTTAAAGCATTAAAGCTTTCTAAATACGTTTGTACTATTCAAATTTATTCTGCTCTTTTTTACCCATTTTACGCAAATTTCATTATGTAATATATTTATTATTATCATTTGAATTACGTTAAACTTTACCTGGAGACCTTCAAAACTTAGAAATAATTTGTCTATTTGAGACTGCATACAATGCAATTTGGTAAGTAGAACAAACTAAGCGGAAGAAAGTTTTAATACTCATTAGAACTAAAGTTTACACAGAACGCGACATGTGAATCTTGTTAATTCTAACTCAGTTATCGTAATAATGATTTTCTGCTAATTAAAAGATGTTTCATATGAATTCCCTTAAAATTTTCCTTTTATCCAAAATAGTTATTAATATTCGAATCGCCGTGGGTTGCACGAAAATACATGGAATATTTGATTCTTAGTATCGCTTTCAATTATCAAATCAAAGGCATAAGCATATCTTCCACTTATTTATACTAATAAAAATATTGGCGAAATCTTTCTCTTATCAAGGAATTTCTATCGAAACTAAAACTATAACGTTTACAGTTATTTAAGAAATTTAGATAAAAATAACAGAACAATAAAACTTTGAAAAAAAAATATGCTGATGTAACAATCGCTTGTAACTTCCATCTTTGCCACAATTCACGCGCCTACATACATAATGTACCTAAGATAACACTCGGTAAAGAAAATTCTTTCGTCCTTTGAGTTCATTTGCCAGCTAAATTATTCCAATTACGCCAACGTAGTGTACGAAATGAATATTCACTTACACAGTTCTCGGCATGACATTTTTCTTTAATAAAACACTCGTCCTAATAAAAGCTTGTATCCATTTCGTAGGTTCTTTGCAAAGTTCTTCATACAATTACGCCTTATCAAAATAACACAAAAAATAACTAATAAATTTACAAAAATGTTTTGTATCAAATCAACATTTTGAGGGTAAATTATAAAATATAAATGGATTATATAAGGGTGGTGTTGTAAGTAAATAAATAAATAAGTACATAATGAACAGAAATGATTAAATAATAAAAAGGGAAAGCATAATCTCTTGCTATAAAAGAAAAAGGCTGCTAATTTATTTTTGATATTATTTTATTTATTATAAATTTATATATTATAGAAATCTAAATACAACTAATATTTATATAAAATAATAAAATGAAATTTTGAAAAACAATAATATAATAATAATGCAACATTTTAACTGTTTTACTTTATATTTTTTCATTAAAGATCAATACCACAGTTAAAGTAGACAAACGGAACTGTTGATAATACCATTATAACAGAACGTGCCATGAATATAACGCCTATAAAAATCACAAGTGCCTGTTTTTTCTTGTTTTATTTATTTTAGAGACCAACCGTAGAAATAATAAAATAATAACCCAATGCAGAATTTTCGTCTGAAATGGCTCTGACAAACAAATATTTGAATGTAAAGTTTGAAAAATAACATGTATGTATATATTAGTTTATATCAGAATTTTATTTCTGCTTCAAATTCTTTACATATAAGGTGAGGATAGAAAACCTAATGCCAATTCGGTTTTTTGCTTTTCTTTGGAAACAATACGAGAGTATACGCCGTTTTTGCTGCAATTTGTGTGAAATCGGCGGTGTAATTAAAATTTTTGGGTATAATTTGACCCCCAACTATGAAATTTGGCAAGGAATTTGAGCTTATAGTAGAAAAAAAATATATAAGAAAATATAATTTAGATGTAAGTTTAATAAACCTACTATTACAAACTTATATCTGTTGTCCATTTCTTACAAAATGACTACATAATTAAATAGCTAACTTTTTTGACTTGCGTTTTCCATTAACGCTACGCGCTTCGGTACAAAAAACCTACTCGCATTTAACTGATTCTTTAATACAACATTTAATAATTGATTGTGAACTTATAGAAAAACATCTTAAGTACCTACATATATATATACAAGCGAAGGTCACATGTATCCTTTAAGTGTGTTTTGTGGGATTAGTATCATAAGTCAATTTATAATGAATATACCAATAATTACTACCGTTTACCCAAAACATTTATTCTATTAAAACTAGTATCTATGTTTAAACAAAGCATTGCATGTCTGACGAATAACAAAAATAGCACATACCATCGGCTCTTCAAGGCTAATTACAATTGATTGAGCAAACATGATATGCCAGTGCATACCATAATGTAAATATTTTCGACTTAAATAAGAAAAAAATATTGTAAAATTTCGTTTCATATAATTTTATTCTGTAATTGGCAGCTAGCATAGTATTTTAACTATAGCTTACAAAAATAATTGAATAGCCCTATTATAGCAATGTAGCACTGTAAGAGTATAATTTAAAATATCGACATCTCTAGATTATCTTTTGAAATTATATAAAAATTAAATAAATTATATTATGAAATAAATAAAACAAAAAATTAATTCAATTATGTATTTTAGCTGCACTTCACTGCAAATAATCGACCTGTCACGTCGTCAAGGATCCCGTTTTTTAAACAAATAAAACATCAGCCCGGGAGTTTCGTACCAATTTCATGATGGTAAGGTAAATATTACGTAAAACAAAACATATTTGCCGTCGTATTCACTTAATTATTATATATAGTTTTTTTACGAGTTGAACTATAATTTGTAAAATTTAAGATTTCTTCTTTCTATAAGTTCTCACTTTCCGTTAAATTTCATAAGTCTAGGTCAATAAATAAGAATCGAAAGAATTGAGATTGCAGTCGTATGAAGTCGTTTTGTATGCAAAATGCAAAAAAGGTAAGCATAAACACATCTTTAGATTGTGTTGACTTAGAAGTTTAATTTTTCTTGTGTAAGACACGACTAGATCATCGACTTGAATATTTTAAATATAAATTTCAACTTGATTCTTTGATGGGATTAGGAGAAAATGCTTTTAATAGACAGGCTGACAGTAGACATGGACGGATAACAGTGATCCTATAAGGGATTCTTTTTTCTTTTGGTAAGGAACCTTAAAAAATAGAAGCCCTAAAGTTTCATTTTGTTATACATCTGTCTATATGTTTGTCTGAAAATTGGTAATTCATGAATATCATAAAAAATTATAAACTTCAATATATAGTTTCTTTTTATTTCCTTACTTAATAACAATTTTATTTGCGACAAAACATGTTATGCCAAAATTCAAAACTATACAGTCAAAGGCGCGATAATAAGGAACATATTTTAAACACCTGAAATTACAAATATTTACCCCAAAAGTTCTATAAAGTTATTTGCTTAAGCAAATTATTTGACAAAGTTGCTAATAACGTAAAAAGAAAAATAAATTTTCACATCGTTTATAAGGTATTCAATTAAGATTTAATAATATTTTTGGAAGGTTCTTTAAGGGTTTATTGACTTTATCTAATATAGAAATTTGGTATATACTTATTAAAGCCTCTAAATACTATACTTTATAATTCAACTTTTTCATTCGGTAACAACATTATATATGTATAACAAGACAACATACTACAAATACCAGGCCATTGCTTTGAATGACACAAATATATTTTATGACAATTAGGTATATTAATTTATAACGCCATGTATTAAAGAAAATGGTTCGATGTGCTGTTAATAGTATTATTGGACTGCTTGCTTGTTGGAGACATGAAATATGACTTATTCCACTCCAATGCGCTTTATGGCAGAACGAAAGCGAAATAGTCTATTGAAGCAAAAAATCAAGCTTTACAAACTTGGGAGTACAATTTTGACTCTTCTGACCATTGTTATAAGAATTCAAAAAGAGTATACAGCACTCTGTGGACTGTGGTAAGTAGGTCACATTTGAACGTATTGTTCTGACAGAAAGCTAAACATTTTGAATGCCATTTTCTTTGAATTAAGCGTCTTCTCAAACACTTATGCTTCTAAATATGATTATGTGGAATGGTTATACACATGTATGTACGCCTGTACGCTCAGGCAAATGTGAAAAGGCTTTGTTCGAAATATGTGCGTCATGGAAGTTTACTTAATATACCTTTCTGAATGTTTGTTATATTTGAATAACTCGTTTTCTGGTAATACTTTGAAGAAATCAAATGAAAGGTTACAAACCAAGTAATGACTTAGTTATAATTAATAAGTTTGAGCTTAAGCACGTTAAGTATAATTATATTTGCACTGATCTTTTACTTTAAATATGAAAGTCAACTAAATTTACCTTGACATGTCACTTTTCATTTTTTTGCGATGTTGTGCTACTGTTGTTGTTTACTAGATGCTGCAGGTATAGATGATGCAAGCTTATTTTTACTTAAGTCAAATTACTTATGGTCATTATCAATTTAACAGTTCAATTAAGTTGAATTATCACGTTCTATAAACAAATAATACCTATTGGCATTTTCTAGGCGTCGAAAAAATTAACTCATGCATGAACCTCAAACTGACAAGCAAAAATCCTTCTCTATATATGTCCCTTATATATTATGAAGGATCTGTATCCTCTCCAAATCTTACAATTCAATTTTATTATTATCTGAAATTCAGATTTTTTCGAACAAATTTTCGTTCATTCTCATATAGGTACGTATAAGACCATCTTGGCGCAATGCGATAGCATGACTGTAAGCGTGAAGGTTGTTGGTTAGATTTTCCTGAAATATTTCCCGCTATGGAAATACAACGAGCATCGTTTATTTTCATTTCTAAATATAATATCTCAAATCTGTGGCGAAAGAAGTACGAGTATTTAGTTCTAGGTTTCGTCTGTCTACTCTACTATATACCTACTTACTCTTACAAGATAAAGATGAAAGTAAAAAAATATAGATACGTTTTACTCATACTCAGTAGAATATATTCATAATTAAATGAATATATTCTACTAATAAATGCCTTACGAACAATTATTATAACTAATAACTTGCTAATAGCTTTTTATAGATAATGTATAAACTGAAATATTTATAAATTTATAATTATCGTTTATATATCGATCGGTACTGTCACAATCAATAATTAATTTGAAAGGTTATATATCATTTTTAATAAAATCTACATCATTATTATTGTGCATTAGATACCATTGAAACATTATTTTTAAGATGCCTGATGTTAGAACATGTGGCCTCGTTAAAGTTTTTTTTACCTTTCTAATCGTTTATTCAGATAGTTGACTACAATGAAGAAAATAAGCAACCCCTAGGGCCCTGGCAGCAATTCAAGAAGCCCTCGTCAATTCCTGACATCGGTAATTTGTCTACGTTAAAAGGTTGCATCGCATTTGGGACAACCATTTTCGCATTCATTAACAAAGGCTGTCGTTTAACAAAGAAGACAGGCCCTGGTATATTACCTCTGGCGTTAGATTAATTTATCTTGATGTAACATTGCTGTCATTGTGTTGTACATTTTAAACACTTAAAGTTACTTCAGATGTCAAATGTTTAATATATCTCTGAAAGAATTGATTTTTTTAAACTTAAAATATGTTACAAAGCAAAAATTTTCTTTATAATATTATATGTTAAAGCAAATAAACTAAAAAAATTTTTCACATAGTGTGTGCTTGGTGTATACATTAATCCACACCGAGCTTTGTCTAATCAAAATGTAGAAACTAAAATAATATATTATTAAGTTCTAAGTAATATTAAATATAAAAAAATAAAGATTGACATATACCTATTCATTCTTTATATTATCTATTTATATTAATATAATCAATATTTATGATAAGAACATATAGTATAAGTTAAAAAATGGTACGGACCAAGTGTCTGTAGAGTAAATTATATTATTATAAATAAAAAAAAACTAAAATAAATAGTTGAATATTTGAACATTTGGCACATGTCAAGCTTTGATTCAGTTGTATTTGAGGAAGCCTTGGGCGCAGGCTATGATAAAATCAGAACTAAGTGTAAATAAGTTGATAATACACATAATGCCTACAATAAACACGCTTAACATTATAAAGTGTAACTTTATATTTATTTTACAGTGTCGTTTGACGTATCAGGTTTTGATCATAAAACCAGATCACGATTACACTATATACAGCTGTGTTTTAACACCTACCGGTATGGTTGAGTTGTTACCGCAAGAATATAACTTATTATAATTTTATTTTTTATATTACTTTATTTTACGATGTGACAAGCTTTTCCTTGTGATTTTGCCCGCCTGATTAAAAAACCTTCTTTAATTGTCCTACACTTCAGTATTTCTAATATATTTAACGACAATTTATAAAAGGTGGCAACGGATAAATGTTGCTGCGAATGAGGGCTATGTTCAGGAGTGGACGACAATAGGCTTAAAATAAAAATTAATATAATTATAAATACAAGTTTTGATTCATCATATAATCAAAATATTTAGGGTCTCATTGACCTACAATTCAGAATATATTTTGATGCCCAAGCTTGGTAATTTATATGTTTATCTCAGAAAAGAATATTACTAACTTAAATATGTAGTTGATTTCATACTAAATAAGTGTATACGCTCACAAATTTAAGTTTGTGAACTTCTAAAAGTTATACTTCCTTAAGTTGTTTTTCTTCATGAAGATGGTACGTGCGGAACGATTTCGACTTGCACTTGACCGATTTTTTCTTCATAATGTTCTGTTAGCATGTCCCTATCGATAATGAGCTTTTTAACTCATCAATTACCCACAGCGCGTTCTAATTCTCACTCCGTCGCTCGTGCTGCTAATTTTTAATGATATTGATTTATTTTCCCAGTTTATTTTATTTCGTTATTAGCATGTAAAAGTTTTAAGCGATTAATGAAGACCTTCCTTATAAGTTTTGGGTTGTGGGGAAATACATTTCGTATATATATAAAAAAAACGCAACCCTATTCAGATATAGATATGACCTAGTTAGTCCCTTGGAGTACAAAAAAAAAGTAAGTCAACGATATCAAGCGTCTACACTTCGTTTTTGCAGCAAATTGTATGGAATTTGTTACGTAATCTAAACTATATATTAAAGGGGGATCCCCTTTAATATATAGTTTAGATTACTTAACAAATTCCATACAATTTGCTGCAAAAATGAAGTGTAAACGCTTGATATCGTTGACATAGAAATGAGGTTAGACTTAAGATTTAATAGAGTATGGAAGAAATAAAAAGGAAACACAAATTTATAAGTATACAACAAAATTTTATCTGTAGTTTATTAATTTATATGAATTGTAATATATCCGACTTGCACTTATCATAGTAAGAATCTAAAAAAAATTCAAGTTCAATTTTTTTATTACTATTCTACAGCGGAATCCAACCGTCAATCAACTTTAATTGAAGACAAAACTATGTATGCAAGCCCTAATAAGTCAAAATCATGAATATCTTGACATCAATAAATGACATTTATGAATATATCTCATTTAAAACAATATAATATGTTATATATATTTTATTTCATTGTTTCAGATGCGCCAGTATCTACTTCCTCTTATACTTCTCGCGACAATCACTCTTTCCTCGAGTAATGTTCTTCCAATATTATCAATAAACAAAGTAGACTCTGATACCTTGTTGGACGACCAAGATGGTGACAATACTATAAACAACAAAGAAACTCGCATCAATCCGAATATATTCTATAAAGTTTTTATTGGCACATCAAAAGATAATACACCGAAAAAATCTCAAATATCTCGATTTAAACATTTAGAGAGCGACAATAATCCAGAAAGGAATATTTACAACGGACTAATTTCAAACGAAGATAATTTTGACGATGAGGGGTTTCGAAAAGAACAATGGCATAACTATCCACGGCAATTAGATCGACTGCATAAAAATTCTTTTATATATAAGGAACTTGAAAAGATTATCGACGCGAAAGACTCAGAGCAAGGGGAACATAAGAATAATATGGGAAATGATGCTTATCAGTATATGAGTGACGATATACTTGGCAACTTTGATTCGGATGTTACAGCGGGCCCACTCTTAGTCCTTAAGATACGACTAGCATATTTGAACAATAATTTAAATAATCATAATTCAAATAGATATATTTACACGAATTCAGATCTAATGGATTTGTCAAAAGAAAATGGCGACATTAACAGTGAAAAGTATGAAATGCTCGACAACGATGATAAATCAGTTCTAAAGGTAAAAAGGAAGGAAATTCTCAACAAACCTGACATAGATATTTTAGGTAATTTTATATTTTAATTTTGCTTATAACTAGATAATCGCCCGTAGCTTTGTTTCGTTAAAATGCGTTATTATTGTAATAGTATCGAGGGATACACCGGGGGTGCCTCGACCAGCATAAAACTCTTTTTTATTTTTAGCTTAATATTTAATGCATTATAAATAAAGAAGTGATAAAGTTAAATCATATCTATATCTGATAACTACTAAATTATGACACGGTATAAACTTAAAACCTAAATAAAAATGTAATGATAATTGTCTCTCAGGAAGTCAAAGAAGTTACCGCAGGATGAATAAAAAATACTTAATGACATATTTTTCTATTTAATATCATCAGTATTTTTAATAATGTCAATATTACATTAAATTTTGGCGGTATTAAATAAAGAATGATATAATAGTAGAAAGTGGTCTCTATAGACTAGCAAAAAGACAGCGGTGTATTTAAAATATTTACTATGCGAAGTGGATACATGGATTGTGTTTTTATTTAAGTTGTAATATACTAATTTCGTGCCACTGGTAAGTTGCCTAATTTCATTAACTTCTTCATTATATACTTCACATAAGGACTAAGATAACTAATCTGTTCAACAAAATAAACAATTTTCGTCAATATTATGTAATTTAGCTGCTATATGTGACTGCAATCTATTTTATTTTTATGCTACTTAAGGCTTTAAGCTAGTCCATGTCTAAATTTAATTACATGAGTCAGTAGGTAATTAAAATATTTTGAAATTACTAGAATTTAGTTTTTTAACGATACGTGCGGGAAATATTAAATAAAGGCGGCTCGACCCTGCATCGCATGGGTGCATTGATAATACTGCAAAATATTTTTACATACAACGTTTTTTGTCGTTCATTACACGTTACGAACATATTTTCTTTATGAAAAACCTTTAAAATGAACAATATTAATATGCTATATTGTCCACGTATTGCACTTATTACCGTTTTCTTAAATCATTATACATATTTATTTAAAAAAAAACTCATCAAAATACGTTGCGAAGTTCTAAAGATCTAAGCATACCAAAGGGCAGATAATGGGAAGGCACTTTATTTTATGCTATGTAGTGATAACAAAATTTGGTTTTTGATGGAATTGTTTGTCTATTTGTATGTGAAATAAGTTTATACATCATATATGTATTTTTTAATCTTTCATAACATTAATTAAATAGAGTACCCCTGACGTCTTGCAGTAATAAAACGATGTTAAAGAGGAATTATAACTGTGATAATTATAATAATCATTACTATAAAAAATAAAAGTCTTAAAAAGATTATTTTTTTCTTTAGTATTAGACTTATCTGTACTTTATATAGTAGAAAGATATATAAAGATATATATTTTTCTTGCTTCAGAGAACTCCTCAGACGAGAAGAAACTGGTAACTAAACGCATATTCTCATTATGGAGCCGTTTACAAAGTCTTTCACATAAAGGCCATGAGCTTCACCATCGTCGGCACTTGTATGCATTTTATGGTCTTCCAGAAGACGGTGGGGGTGGTAGTGGAGCTCTTACTGCTGAAACAAGAGCTACTTTGATGCGACCACCTGGATCACCTTTGAGATGGGGTTGATTATATGTGTTTACTCTAAAATTCAGAAATATAATTGACGTATAAAAACAAGTCCTATATGTTTTTATTTCTCTGTAATTCTTCTTAATATTTTTAGCGCTCTATTAATTTTTATTTACGTAACGTTTCTAAACAAGTAGGCATCGTTAAGGCGCTGAATAGTACAATAATGTGACCAATATTTATATTAGATATATTTATTTACTATAAAATTTATTTTATTTACGGTACATTACATTTTTATATTGATTTGTAAAAAATTTACTCATAATACTAAGCAAATTACTATAAATAGAGATAAATATTATTACCCTATATATTTGGTATTATTTACTCTAATATTATATATTATATAGAGTATTCAATTTATTGTAGAAATATATACCATTTATTGTTTAATGTAATATGCAAAAAAGCATTAGTAAAGATGCTAGCAATAAAATCATATTATAAACATTTTAATCCAACCTTGTGTGAGTAGATATATGTATTTATCCAATTATTACCAAAATCTAAATATAATTGTATGCTTGTTATATATTTTAATTTGCAATATTAAATTAATTGAAATAGAACAGTAGGATTGTTAAATGTAATAATTAGAAAAAATATATTATGCTATATACTTGTGTAATATCCATATTTTATATTAGTAAAGCTGTGTTACTAAAAACTATAATGATAATAATATACAAATAAAAATTGACTATCTTCTGATAAACTAATGTAAATAAATGCTACGTATATCAATTGTTTTTTTTTTAAATTCCCGCCTAATATCCTTGAAGTGGTAAAGATTATTTTAGTCTGTGGGAGAAACAATATGGCTACTTTTATTAGCAACGCCATCTTTTATGAATGACGTAAAATACAAATTGAAGTTACAAGTCTTTATAATTAACTATCTTTATACTTTGTTGATAATTATTGTAATCTTTATATAAATTGTGAGTGTTGATAATTAAATTAAAGCTTAAATTTTGTAAATGAAAACGTTGAAACTACATTAAAGAAATTTACAATCTTCAACATTAATTTTATAGTTTAATTGTAATAGTTATGGCGGTAAGTAATGTATCTCCATATAGGTTATAGTTAAAAGTAATATTTATTTTAATAATCATTTTTGGATACGAAGAGTAACTCGAATAATGAAAATAACAATGACTATAATCATTATTGTATACCAATTATATTAAAAAAATATAATAAAAGAAAAAATAATGTGTTTAAAAATGTTTGTTATGTAAACAACAACTACCTATAGGTACTTTATCTGTGTCATTGACCTATATTTTAAATATTATCTTAATATTAAGTGGTTATATTAATAAGAAGATATTATATTATCTTATTCCAAGGTTGAAAGTCGAGCCATATTGTACGGTTTCTGGCTTTCATCGTGTAGCTGGCGAGTCCGTGCTGCAATGGTCCTGAAAAATATACCGTTTGAGGAGCGAAGAGTAGATATAGTTAAAGAACGTCAGCAACACACCAGTAAATTCAAAAGCATTAACCCTTCCCAAAAAGTTCCAGCTTTAATAATCGGTAAGACTTATGTTAAAACTTATTTATACAGAGAAGAAACTGCTTAGCATTCCATGGATTCACCGTGCGGGTGCCGGGCCCATCGCGTTGTAGGAAGAGGAGCTCCGATCAGCGCTTGGGACTTGCGACCCAAGTGTAGGTTTAAAGGGGCCCCTTTAAAATGCATTAACGCTCACCTTCACTGTCCGAGCTCCTCCCACTACCTAACCAAATTCGAAATGATTCTGCTAATGCCGCCTTTGAAGTACGCTCTAGAAATGTATTAGTGATAGTTCTAGACAGGCCGAGATCTTTTAGCAAGCTAAAGAGAGATTTCGCTGTTATACCTCTCGCTCCTACTTCTACCGCGTATGAATTTACTCTAAACCTATTCCTGGTCAGTTCGTTAGTAAGCTCGAAATATTTATTAAGTTTGAAGCTATGACTTTTAGGTATATTAGTCTCCCACAGAACTGTAAGTTCTACCAGCACTACGCGTTTTAGGTTTCGAGAATGAAGAAAAATATCAGGTCTGGATGACGAAACACCAATGTCCTCAGGGATTTTATACTGTTTCTCATACGTGTCCATCAAAAGAGTCCAATCAGGAGCTGGATCTAATATTGAGAAAGGTTTTTGCGTGTGTTTTTTAACAGAACCTTCTTTCACAAACTCTGTTGAACGTTTGCTGGTTGTAATGTTTCTCTGTGCTCTTGCTACTGATAGACTAACGGCTTCACGTATAATTTCTAGTACCTTGTCATGGCGCCGCGAGTATTGACCACTTTCCAGGAGTACCCTACACCCCACCAGCATATGTTTAGCTGTCCCCACTGCCTCTTTACAGATGTAGCAAGATTTATCGGTAGCTTTACCCCATCTTACTAAATTACTTTGATCTGGAAGAGTCATTTGGAACGCATTCAGGTAGAATTTTAATAGTGCTGGAGACCAGTCATGGATTAGGGTGCGCCATTTTAAAGCTAAAGGGATACAGAATTCTCCCAGAGTTAGCCACTCGTTTTGCATTTCTAAGCCCATTGCGTGCACCTTATACCTATCATTCTCGTCTTGCCGAATAAAAGATTTTATTATGTCCATATCTTGAACTTTCCTCTTTGATCCTAACCCTACTTTACTTGATTGTGCTCCTATCATAAATTGTTTATGGAACTTAAGTCTTGACTCGAGCTCTGGGACACTTCTGTCTTTTGGAAGTGAGGTAACAATATCATCTCGTGATTTTCCCAGAATATGTGTTTTGGCAACTCTTAGATGTTTATAGAGCTCCGATGGTTTCTTTAATCTCAACCCAAAGTTATTTTTTTCCCTAAATAAGGTTGAGGTGTCTGCCGAATGCGCTAGCCCAAGCCATAACTTCAGTATCTTTATGACGCTTGCATCTAGCTTAGCCAAGAGGGTTTTATTAAAATCATATACGAGGAAAGGCCAATTCAGATGTGATGTTAGAAAATTGTCGTATATCCAAACTTTTTTGACATTACTTATAGGTTGATGTTCTACCTTTTCAAGATCTGTCAAAAAGCTGTCGACTAGTACATCTAAAGATGGAGTACGGCCTTTATAGTTTATTTTCTTGCCGAGAAATTTAAAAGGTGCCGCTTCGGAAACTATAGAAATGCTTTTACCATCTATTTTAAGTCCCGGATCGTATGAGGTATATTTAGTGCTTCGTCTACCCAGACATAAGCAGTGACACTTACTAGGTTTTGTCCTCATTCCCTTCGTCCACGCACAAAATTCTTCCACTTCATCTAATAGCAGCTGGCATTGCTTTGGATTCCTAGTAAGTATCGCGAGATCGTCCGCAAAAGCGATAATGGATTCTGTGTATTTATTGTTTGAATGCTTTAGATAAAATCCGTATAACATTTTGAATGTAAGTTCAAATCCTATATGTTTTTTTTTTCTATATGATTGTGGGGAAAAAACTTATAAAACTAAAAACCCGAGTGCTAAACTAAACCCTAGAAGTGAAACAGACCACACAGTTAAGAAATTTCTATACATATATAGATACTGAGTACAGTCAGCGTCAAAAAAATAGGTACACTCAGGGTATTAAAATATATCTATAGACGCAATCAAAAAGTCAATATTATGGGTACATTCAAAGTTACCTTGTTATTGTCAACAACGTTGTCGCTCAAAAAGATCGGGACGTTAAAAACGTCATATAGATCGTTACATACAAAGCGCCATAAATATGGTGACACACATCCCGTCATTGGCATCTAAGCATAGTGTTCATGAAAAATAACTATTATTTTGTCAGTTGTATTAAAGTTGAGAACTGTCGTGGCGCAGAGGCTTAGCGTCTGCCTGTAAACGCGATGGTTTATGGGTTTGATTCCCATTCGAGGAAAATGGATTTTTCTATTTTCAATTTCTTCACTCTGGACATTAGGCAAAGCGTGGCGTTGAGTTCCACCACTCAACACGCAATACCTCGAAAACGGAAAGCGAGGACGGGTAAAGCAGAGACTAAACAAACAATATATTCCTGCAGTTTCCTACCCTGCCATATTCAGGATAAAGCGTGAAGTCGTTAAAGTTAGGGAACTATGTAAGCAATAATAGCTGTTCATGCTCAAATATATACGATTCTCGGAATTAATCGCAAAATAGCAATTCTAGAATTATCATAATTGTTTGCGTAAATAGAAATGTCTATTTTATATTTTTATATTATAGCTTTCTAATCAGTCTAAGGTTAATTCTGTATTATGTGCGATTTTTATTTAAATTATTATTATTATTAATATATTTATTAATATAATATAATTATTATTATTTAAAAGTCTATTTGTCTGTTGGCGAAGGCCTCCTATCATTTCCATTACTTTCTGTCTTCAGCTACTCTATGTCACATTCTTGCTGCCATGTGTTAAACAGTTTTGCTTTTATTTTTATGTGCTAGTTGTTATCCTTCATCACTTCTTTCATGCTCCTATATTTCTTCCAGCCGTTTTTTACTCTTCTATTGATTTTCGTTTTTATATTTTCCTCAGTGGCTATTTTAAATACTACTGTACTCTTCTGTGTACTCTATTTGATTATTTCCCACAAAAACTAAATGTTTTTCTCCATTCCTCATCGGTTTTGTTTTTCATGGTTAAATTTCAGGGCAAGTTTTTCGTTTTTGATTCGACAATCCTTTAGCATTGTATCGATTTCTTCCGATGTTCTTGCAGATATCACAATATCATCTGCGAATCGAATGTGTTACAATTTACGTCCATCGATGTTTATTCCCTCGTTTTCCCATTTATTTTTCTAAATATGGATTCTAACACTGCTAAAAAGCTTCAGGGACAGAGGCTTCTCTGTTTCACGTCTTTTTTATGGGGAATGGTTTACCTTCTTTCTCTAATTGGATACTTGCAAAACTGGATTTATATGTTCAATTCCTTGGTCGTGTAGTGTATCCCATATTCTCTTACTGGACCAAAGAACGCCTTACTAACTAACTAGTAAGGCGTTCGATTTTATAATATTAAACAAAACTAATTAAATATGATGTTTTAATTGCCCCCTTTTACTTCTACAGATTTGTGTGTGATCGTAAATGACCATGCACAAATTTTACGAAACAAAAGATTTATCTATGACGGCTTGTTTAAAATGAAAAGGATAAGTAGTTTTTATCCTTTTCATTCTATGTATAAATGTTTTAATATTAATTGCCATAACAAATTATATTTACAAAGCAAAGCAATAAAGTTTATTTTTCTAGTGTGTTCCATATTTATGAATACTTACAATGCTTTGATACTAATGACGGGATGAGTGTCACCATATTTATGGCGCTTTGAATGTGACGTTTTAAACGTCCCGATCTTTTGACAATAATAAGGTAACTTTGAATGTACCCATATTATTGACTTTTTGATTGCGTCTATATATTTGAATACTCATGAGTGTACCTATTTTTTTGACACTGACTGTACAATGACCTGAAATAACTTTTTACAATTTTAAACAAAATATATAGATTATCAGACAGAACTAATTCTGCACAAAATTAAAACTTCCCAAAGAACAAAAAAAATCAAATGACTCATTATTGTTAACCTCAAGCGAAGTGTCTTGTTTATTTCCTATAAACAAATCATGCGTACTATGTCAAAATTGTTACAAAAGGCGTGAATATAAAAGGAGATTTTCACGTAGCGATATCTCGACGGTTACAAGTTACATATAATATGTCAAATATCGTCTGTGTATACCCAAGGGTAATCCCCAAAGGCAAGTTGAAAATAACTTCCGACTCACAAAAAACATTTTGATATAAAATTGAACTATGTGCAAGAATAGCGCAATAATAGAATTTTAAATTTTTAGACGCCTATGTCAGTTCATTTATTATGATGATATATTAGTAGACTGACTGATAAAACTCAAGTTGTTTCTATGACATTTTTCAATTTATTAAAATTGAATGTGTTAAATCTGTTTATCGCGTGGTTACAAGTAATTTTATAGCGCTACAATGTTTTTCAAACTAAATATCGTGTGATATGTTAGTATTAATATTAATAGAAAAATAAGAAATCTCGCTCAAAACTATAGACTATACATATATCTAATTGAACAAGAAATCGTAATGTATGGGCACCGGTTTGTAGATGCCCACCTGAGAAAGATGATTTTCCTTCAAATCCATTTTCCTCGTTATGGCTTCAATTATGTAAAGAACGGCGTTGAGTTTCGCGACTCCACGCGCCAATGCCTAAGGCGGAAAGCGGGGAATGGGGTGTCTTAGCACTAGGCACTCTTACAGTTCTTACGGTTAACTCGGCCTACCCACCAATCTACCCACTGTACATATTTGTACGTCACAGATTAAATACGTATAATAATATATTTATAATATATTTTGTCACAGATCAAAATTATATTTTATTTAATTTTATTATTTTTTTTACCTTCACTCTCGTACATGGCAGGGTAGGCAGAGGGAACTGCAGGAACCATACAAACTTAGTGTTAAGGCACTCCGTTCCTTAGTCTCTGCTTTCTCCGTCTCCGCTTTCCGCCTTTTTCGAGGCACTGCGTGTTGAGTGGCGGAACTCAACGCCGCGCTTTGCCTAGTTTCCAGAGTGAAGAAAATGGAAATAGAAAAGCCCATCTTCCCCGAATGGGAATCAAACCCACAAACCATCGCGCTTACAGGCAGATGCTTACGCCTCTACGCCACGACGGTCCTTACGATATTTTATTTTGCTTCAAAAAAAGTAATACAACAACTTTTATCTACAATGTCTTAAAACAATGATTCGAGGCAGGTGCTAATACAGATCTGGCGTCACAATCGTAATAATTTTGAACGTACACGAGTAGAACACAAAACAATAACAATAAAACTGAACACACATCATTCTACTCCCAATATTTCTTGAGATATAAAATTTTTACGTTAACGCAAGCTGCTTTCCTCTAAACGTGCAATAAAAACTTACATTTTGCCGAATTCCTTCATATTTTGAAGGATTACAATTTTATTACATATTTTCAAATCAGAAGATTTTGAGAAATGTTATTTATTTAAATAACATTTGTTTCTAACATTACCTGAATTATAATAACGGTGTCATAATTTTATACTAATACTGTTATTATCGCACTAAATTTTTTCCTTGCTAAATGTTGTGAATAAATAATAAATTACTGTTTACCATCTAGATAATCATATATTTTATTTTCGGGGTTAATTACCGTGATAATCTCTTAACAGTTAATTAATGATGCATCTCGATATCTATGCTCGAAACAATACGTGGATATTGGAGTAATTAACATGGGAATTTGGGTTGATGATGTAGTGTCATGGCCGGATAGCCTCATCAAAACCTCACAAGAGCTCTTCATGCACGTTGGTATTAGAGCATTAGATTTGAATTAATTATTTTGTTCAACAAATTACTGCTATTTATTTAAAAAAATTCTTATTTATATATGCATATATACATATATGATGTAGTGAATATATAAGTATTTTTAACTTGATATGTAATCTTCCGGTTTATATTTCTGTTTAATTGGAGGTCATCATTCCAAATAAGAATACTAAGTATAAGTAACAAATAATTTTACTGAGCTACATTTTTTTAGAAATTAATTTTATTTATTTTTTTTTTAGCTTCACGCTTTATCCCGCACATGGCAGGGTAGGCAAAGGGAACTACAGGGACGAACCTAGTGTTAAGACACTCTGTTGCTTAGTCCCTGCTTTCTCCGTCCTCACTTTCCGCCTTTTCCGAGGCATTGCGTGTTGAGTGGCGGAACTCAACGCCGCGCTTTGCCTAGTTTTGCCAGAGCGAAGAAAATGGAAATAGAAAAATCCATCTTCTCCGACTGGGGATCGAACCCAGAAACCGTCGCGCTACAGGCAGACGTTGCGCCTCTGCGCCACGACGGTCCTCGGTTAAATTTTATCGTGCAATATCTTACAATTAATATACGCCAAGGAAAAATAAGATACCTCGCTCTAAAATACATATCCAAAGATATATCTAAATTAAATAATAGATCAAAAAGTCTTTGTTAATTATTTTTCAGTCAAATTTGACGTAACATAACTAAAAAATATGAGACATCAAATTTGCATTCACAACCACCAAAAAATAAATCGACTACTTGTAAGCGTGCTATGAAAATCGAAATTTACCATATTTTATGTACGTATATATATCCTTCATTTAGTTTAAAAAAATGATATGAAATGGAAATACAGAAAAAGCGATTTTAGTTCGATGAAACTAAGTATTTTCATCGAACTAAAATCTATTTTTCTTTGGCTTATTTAAATCAGTGGAATTACTGACATCATCGTCATACACGAAATTAAAAAGTAATAAATTATTATAGAACCATTTCTAACAATCAAACCAACACAACTCCAACTACTAAATGAACGGGTCAACAACTTAGCAATTCAACGAAATATGACGACCAATAAATTTAATAGAAAAAGCTATTTCAATTGACAAGTATTTAGGTCACTCCTATGTTCTAAACAAACATCTAGAATTGGAAGGTAAAGTAAAATGAAACAAATTAAAATAAACTTATTTGTAATATTAGGAATACAAATTATTTGAAAAATGTGGAAATGGCTTGGCGGCGGATGTTCCCGGCCGCCAGGCTTTGTTGTCGATATCTTTTGTGTCCCAGACGTATAAAAATTCATATTCATTTCCCAACAAAATCTTTGATCTCTCATTCAGAGATACTAAATTTATTTTATGACAAACCACATACATCTTATTGCTATGCTATTTTATGGAAATTTGACATATTCGAAATGAAATCTTGAAACCACAATAGAAATGTCGATCTTTTGGGACATTTATAAATAACGAAACATGATTCTCCGTTGGTTCTCCGAGACATTATAACAATAGACCTTTTGCCTTTTTTATTTGACTAAAAATATTACAATTTAAAGTTCAGAATGATAATGATTACTCAAATTCATTAAAATTATTTTCCTCGTTCAAAATTTATCATTTTTTTCGTTTTGTTTTCTAACTTTACGCTCATAGCAGTGTAGGCAGAGTTAACCGCAAAAACCACGAGAACCTAGTATTAAGACACTCATTCATTCCCCGTTTTCTGCCTTTCAAAGCATTGTGTGTTGAGTGGCGGAACTCAACGCCGCGCTTGTCTTGTTGGCAAAGCGAAGAAAATGGAAATTAAACTATCCACCCTCCTTGAGTGAGAATTGTACCCACAAACCGTCGAATATACTGACTGACTGCGTCACGACAGCCCTCACATTACTATTTAACTTGACAATTGAGATTAATTTGTAAATTATGTTAATTTGGACCATAAAAAAACAATAGACTATCAGCTCATAGCAATCAAAAATAAATTGCTTTTCATTAGATTCAAATCGATGGCTACCCTCGCCACTTGCTCTGAATTTTGTGGTTGTTCATACTGTGAATAGGTACTATAGTATAATTTTATTAAAACCCAAAGTGCGTAACTGAACTTTTACTTCTGTGGAAAACAAATATCTTATAACTTTAAACTTAACAAGCCTTAGGTCTTAAAACGGATAATATAATAATTAATTTGTACTCTGCAGAAGTAGAAGACATATAACAGCAAAATTTCTCTAAAGCTTATAAAAAAGATCTTGGTATGTCTAGAACTATTATCGATCCATTTGCAGAAAGTATAAGATGGCACCAATAAAATTGTTTCGAATTTGTTTAGGAAGGGCCCCCCTGACCGGCAGTGTGGATATCTTAAAGGAGTCCTAAACCTATACTTAGGTTGCAAGTCCCATGCGCTACTTTGATCTCCTCTTATATATGCTGAGTAATTTCTTGTTATCTCTTTGATAAAATGCATTAAAATTAAACCATCGTTTTACTGTGCATTTTGTTCTATCCCCAATCAGCGCTCTCGCCGTAACACTGCACCTAGGCGTCTACAGGTAAAGCTAAACAAAATAATTAATAAATAACAGTAAAATGGATTGAAGTTACACTTACCCCTACCACATTATATCAACAGCCATCTGGCTGGCACCATCTGGTGAGATTGATTCGCGTGGCTTTCCAGTAATGTACTCTACATTTGGCACAAATTATTTTGTCGAGTAAACTTTGCTTTAACAGTGAAAGTTTTCTCGTCAGTACAGTGTGTATCAGACAGAGTTCACGTCGCAATTTGCGAAAACAATTATTCAAAGAGTGAACTTTTCTTTAGCTGTACGCTTCGATTTTGAGATCGTATTGAGTATTTCGTGACTGAAACGCACGAAATCTATGTCTGGAGAGCAAGTTTCTTAGCTTTGTTCGTCACCGAAATCTATGTTGCACTCATATTATTATATTTACAGTCCTCTCAGGCCATGGGGGATTAATCCTTTGGCGATCATGCAAAACTTTCATCTATTATCATTTTATAACATAAATATATTAAATACATAACGTCTGTCATACACCAAATTTATAAATAATTTCATACAAATAATCTCCACTATTTTTTTTCTCCGGACAATTGTGGTCGCATGTCAGTCGCATTCACTCTATCAAGAAAAAAATATATATATATATAAATAATTAAGAAGAAATTATTATATATTTATCTATAGGATTTGTTTTATGTCAAAATAGTTAAGAGAGCTTTTTGTTCTTAAAAAATACACTAAAAAAACGAGAAATCATAGACGCTATGCTAAGCAAAATTTAAATCTGAAATGTCAAATGCATATTATTAAGTTTTTTTATTAATACTTTTTTTATATTATATTTATGTAGATGGAACTACTATTATTGAATCTATGGCTATACTTCAGTATCTAGAAGACACTCGACCCAATCCCAGTCTGCAGCCTAATACACCACTAGAAAGAGCTCGCATGAGAGAAATATGTGAAGTAAGCTACTGAATATTTATTTTTTATTGTGAGATTTTATTTAACACTATTTTTATGGCACTCACGAAATGTCATAATTAAAAACTGAACTGGTTACTTAGTTATATAACTAAGTAGTAGTAGTTCTAGTAGATATATATATATACCTACACTTAACCAACCAACAACAACAATACCAAGTATTACACACTTACACATTGCATGAATCGACTTAAAGACTTTTTTGTATACAAAATATGCTTCTATAAAATCCTAAATGCTTATAAAATTTGAATAATACCCACCGCTATATCCCAATTCTGTCATAAGTTCCGGACATTAATAACTATATTAGCATTAACACGTAGGCTAGATATCATAAAATCTGAGTCTGAGGAATATATGCCTATACAAACCTGTATTTAGCCAACTTAATATAATGCCATTTATAAATCCAAATAAAATATTAAGATTTAAGAATTATTAGAGTTAGTCAAGAATAATAATTAATTACCAGAAGCATTATATTTGTTTATTGATTTGTTATTGTATTTATTGATGAGAGTTATTCGAGTTTTTTGCCAATGAACAAAACAAAAAACAAATAGATTATAATATTAGCTACATATAACTTTCAAAATTAAATTTCATCTCCTATTTTATCTTGTGTTAATTATTAATAAATTTAATTCCCGATATCTACCATTTTTCGCTTTATATTGTAACTTTCAGTGATAAGATCGCCTTTGCATACAATTGTTCTGTAAACTAGTTCTGATTTCTTCTCTCTGGTTTGTTTTATGTAATAGATACAATAAAGTATTTATCTGGGGGCACGGCAGTGCCCCCGCCAAGTCGAGCAAAAAAAGCGGCACAGTCGTACCATCCTTTTCTCGAAGCAATTCAGGCCATTTTCGACACCCTATAATTTGGTTGTGGATAAAACAAGAAACCCGAATTTTTAGTAACTAATCGAGTAGTATATATACACGGTATATTTCAAATTTCAGACAATTTGAGCCAGTAGTTTAAGAATGACAACTTGTTAAAGTTTCTGTATTTTGTCACTCACTGACTCACCGATCATCAAAAGTCCAAGGCACTTCTAGTAGACGTAGAAGCTTGAAATTTAGAATGCATATAGAGTTTAGTGTCTTAATCATGGGAAAATTTAAATATTTTATAATTTCGGTCCAGTTTTCCAAATACACCAACTGCATGAATAATAGTAGGAGAGCCCATTAGCTTACTTATAGCTATAGATAGCATTGTCCCAGGTACATAACAAAAAGAGCTTGTAAATTTATAAAAAAAGGTCTGGAAAAGAATATAATTATAAAAATAGGCACAAAAGTGTTGGGAGGATAGTAGATACGCGCGTAGAACCTTTTTTCTACGAATGACAATTATATTGTGTGTAATGTCATTGTTGATAAAAATAAAAGAATAAATATTTTTATGCAGTATTAAAGAGTCTTAATCTTTTATTATTTGATCTGGTTATGGGCCTCTCCCTGTCTGTTTAATGTAGTATAGTAAAAATTTAAAATATATTAGTTGATTTTGATCTAAAAATTTTACACGGTTGCCGAAGTTTTTTATATTTCAGCGATATTTTCTTCACAAAATGTCATCAAACGGGTTGTTAGTACAAATTGAAAAACTTACTGGCCGAGATAATTGGACAAGCTGGAGTTTCGCAGTACAAGCATACCTGGAACTCGATGATTTATGGGAATGTGTCCAAGGACAAACACAGATCCAAGAAAAGAAACTAATATTATTAGTCGATCCGATAAATTTTATATATATACAAGATGCGACGACGTCAAAACAGATTTGGAAAAATTTAACAAAAGCATTTCAAGACTCTGGTCTACTTAGAAAAGTTGGTTTGTTGCGAGACTTAATTAATACCAATTTGGAAACAAGCATCAGTATAGAAGACTACATTAACAAAATCATGAGCTCAACTCATAAGCTCAGAAACATCGGATTCAGTGTTGATGATGAATGGCTCGGGACTTGATGCTAGCAGGTTTATCTGATGAGTACAAACCAATGATTTTGGGTATAGAAAGCTCAGGGGTAAAAGTTAGTGCTGACCTAATAAAAAGGAAACTTTTACAAGAAATAAAAGCTACGCCTCGTAATTCAGCTCTGTACATTCGTAATAAATACTCAAGCTAAATTTAAAAATACTCAGCATCAGTCAAAGCCAAAAGGTCCAAGATGCTTTAATTGCAACAAATATGGGCACTTACGTGAAAATTGTTGGCATCTAAAAAATAAATCACACAGCAGAAAAAGCAATAAAGGTTTTGTAGCAGCTTTCTCGGCCTTGCAACTAAATGATTATATAAACTGGTGTATAGATTCAGGCGCTTCGATGAGTACAAGTCACTCATTCTCAATAATACTTGGTCTTTAGTAGATTTACCTATTGGAAAAAAAGCTATTGCATGCAAATGGGTTTTCAAACGAAAGTTTGATCACACTGGAGAAATTGGAAGACTTATAATTAAGGGCTATACGCAGAAAAAAGGAATAGATTATAATGAGATATACGCACCTGTTGTACGATACACGTCGGTTAGATATATTATAGTTAGAGCTGCAAAATACAATCTAGAAGTTCATCAAATGGACGCCACTACAGCATTTCTGCAAGGACATGTTGATGAAGATATTTACATAACTCAACCACCCGCTTTTGATCGAGGAGAGAAAGTATGCCACTTACAGTAGACAGTGGAACAAAAAGTTAAACTCTAAGTCTGTGTTGTTAAAAATTGGCATGAAACGATCAAAACTTGATCCTTGCATTTATTTTCGTATATTGGACAAAAATGATATTTTATTCATCTCTGTTTATGTCGACGATCTACTTTTATTTTATAATCGTCATGAAACTGACGAAGAGATAAAAAAGAAACTCAAACATAACTTTAGTATGAAAGACATGGGAAAAGCAAAACAATGTATTGGTTTCAGAATAATATATAAAGATCGAAATAAAATATCAATTTTTTTTTTTTTTTTTTTTTAGCTTCACGCTTTATCCCGCACATGGCAGGGTAGGCAGAGGGAACTGCAGGAACCATAAGAACCTAGTGTTAAGACACTCCGTTACTTAGTCCCTGCTTACTCCGTCCCCACTTTCCGCCGTTTTCGAGGCATTGCGTGTTGAGTGGCGGAACTCAACGCCGCGCTTTGCCTTAGATGCCAGAGCGAAGAAAATGGAAATAGAAAAATCCATCTTCTCCGACTGGGGATCGAACCCAGTAACCGTCGCGTTACAGGCAGACGTTGCGCCTCTGCGCCACGACGGTCCTCATATCTATATATTATATATATATATATATATATATATATATATATATATATATATATATATATATATATATATATATATATATATATATATATATATATATATATATATATATATATATATATATATATATATATATATATATATATATATATATATATATATATATATATATATATATATATATATATATATATATATATATATATATATATATTTTATTTCTAAGCCAGTCTGGACTCCATGTGATCCAAACATTCAATTAAAAAAATTCGAAAGAGAAGAAAAAATATTGAGAAACATACCTTATCAAGAAGCTATTGGGTGCTTATTATCACAAGGGATATAGCATATATTGCAAATTCTTTAAATCGGTATAATTGTCAACCCACTGCAGAGCATTGGACTACACTTAAGAGAGTCTTAAGATATTTAAAAGCCATCATTGATTATAAATTGACATATGATGGAAACTCAGAAGGCAACATTACAGGTTATTGTGATGCTGATTGGGCCAGTCATTCTGAAGACCGTAGATTCTGCACTGGATACGTTTTTATTTTTTAACGTATTGCGATAAATTGGTGCTCTAAAAAACAGCTAACTATAGCCCTTTCGAGAACTGAGGCTGAATACATGTCAATGGCCACCGCTGTACAAGAAGCGATATGGCTGAAACAACTAGATGCAGAATTTTGGCCTGAATTATCAGCTATTCCTATTATTATTTATTGCGACAATCAAAGTGCCATTCGTATTTCAGGAAATGAATCATCAACGCAGCAAACACATCGATGTTCGCTATCACTTTATCAGCGAAAATATTATTGCCAAACAAGTTCTAATAAAATACCAAAGAAGTTAAGACATGACTGCGGACATTTTGAGTAAGAGACTGCGTAGACTAAAACATGAAGCTTTCAGTAGAGCGATGGGTCTGCGTTCAGGAGAAAATGTTGGGAGGAACGCAGATATGCGCGTAGTACCTCTTTTCTACGAATGAAATTATATTGTGTGTAATGTCATTGTTGATAAAAAATAAAAGAATAAATATTTTTATGATGCATTAAAGAGTCTTAATGTTTTATTATTTCATCAAAAAGTCATGTTACGGCGAAACATTGACGTGAGTCTCGGTTAGTTAATGGGTCTATCGATATAGTGCGAAAAGTAAAGATTGATCCCGAAAATTCAAAAATAATTAAGAATATATATATTACATTTAATAATTTACCTAATGTTTACGAACTTGGTCCAGTCAAATCTGAAATTATTAGTAGAGCCTATGTTCATCGCTAATAATTTACCATATGTATAGCTAGCATTGGCTATACATAAAAGGTCTAAATATAAGTAATGCGCTGATGAATATAGGTTTTGCAATGTTTACTTCCGGTCAAGCTTACGTGACACTTTCGAGAGTTACAAATTTGTGAATACAACAGATTAAAAATTATTTACCATCTAGACTTGTCAAAAATTGTGACATCCGAGAAAAAGCCATAGAGACAGGCAGTGGGCTTTGAGAAAAACTGTAGCTGAAGCTCAAAAAGTAGTACCGGAAAAGAAAATGAGGAAGATTCATACAAAAATAAGAGAATATCATAAGACAAAGCCTTTAACAAAATTCTTTATGAAAGTAGGACTCTTCAAAAAGAAGTGAGATGCCACCAAAAACATTCTGTAAAAAAACCCAAGTCTCGCAGCTCAGTCTTTCTACCGTAAAAAGTTGTGAGATGTATGTAATACCAAGTCGGTTAATCTATTAAGTCTCTACTTAAAGGACCTTCTGTCTTAAGTTATTATCATGCCAATATGAAAATATTTTACGTTTTAAACAAATAGATCGACTTGGACATCGCATAAAAACACAATGAATATGACAATTATATTAGATTCTCTGGTCTATCGCACCTCACGCGATTGAATCTCTCATCTCCAAAACAAGTTATAAATGTATTATCTTTTCCAAGCGACTCATAGGATAGCAACATGGCTCTGAAAGCATTTAAACTAAACCGAGAAGTTGATACGGGTTTAGTGCAATTACATAATTCACTAATAAATACTCTTTTTCGCCATTCAAATTTCAGGAGCATTAAATTATTTGAAACACTTACCTCAATCATCATATTTAGAAGGACTCTGGTGAGAAATTCGGTTGCTAATACATACTAATAATCGAATCATGCGATGTCCAAGTCGGTCTATTTGTTTAAAACGTAAAATATTTTCATATTGGCATGATAATAACTTAAGACAGAAGGTCCTTTAAGTAGAGACTTAATAGATTAACCGACTTGGTATTACATACATCTCACAACTTTTTACGGTAGAAAGACTGAGCTGCGAGACTTGGGTTTTTTTACAGAATGTTTTTGGTGGCATCTATCTTTTCTTTAGGATACTCATCTTGTATGAAGTATTATTAAAATGGGTTTAATAATTTTAAATATATTTACGTACTTTTTCAAAGTAGTTTACAAATTACAAAGACACACACACAAACACACACTCACACTCACACACATATATATTTAAAAGAAAATTATTTTTCTCAATCGTTTCATACTTTTTAATAAAATTTAACCTAAAAAGCATTGTATTTCTACAGACAATAGTATCTGGCATACAGCCACTGCAAAATGTAGGTCTGAAAAGTCACTTCGAAAAAGAAGATCAATATTTGAAGTTTACTAAATATTGGACAGAACGTGGTCTGGAATCTCTAGAAGCATTGCTGCTAAATTCAGCGGGACGATATTGCGTTCAAGACGAATTGTCTATGGCTGACTTGTGCTTAGTACCGCAGTTATACAATGCGGTTACAAGGTAAGGCGTTGTTTGGAATTTCACAAAATATCTAAATATCTAAATAAATATAATTACAAATATAATATATTGCTGTCATAAACAATAATAAGTTTATTCTGTATATGAATTACTAGTTTTTTTTACATTGTGACGGATTGGGAGAATATCTAAAAATTAACGTGATAGTAGATCTTGGAGGTTTACACCTCTTCAGATGTATTGTTTTCATTTTACCGCTATGGCAACACAAAATGCAGCCTTGAAGTTTGCCACTTTAAGCACAATTTTAGAATTCTTTCAGTCAGCGGAAAACTTAGTGTCTTGGCACTATGTATCATCTGCCTATCTTACTATACAACTGAAACTGAATAGCAACATAGATTTATTTTACATTTTAAACATGTAGGTACCTACAACAATTTTAAGCAGACGCATACGACATATTTATTCCTTGAATTTTATACGAAACCACGACTTAAACAAAACAGGTTATGCATTTATTATACTGCTAGATATATTTAAATATATAGTTAAACTTTATACCTTTATACACTTTCAGACTAAATATCGTTTATGACATATTATTGAAGAAATAAAATGAGAATCAAACCCATCGTGTACGTAATGTAGTCGGTCATTGTTCCATTGTGCAACGATACCATTTATCATATGTAACCGTGATGTGCTTAAAAAAATAGTAAAATTTAAACCCTAACTATAAATAAAATGAATATTCATACTCAAAATATATATGTAAATAAAATTTATATGAATATGATATTCGTAGGTTAGGTAGGGTAATATTCCCAATAGAATACGACTCGTAATATAAATGAAATCAAATTTTCGTTTTTCCTTTGGGAAATTTGTTGGACCATCATTACTTGTTATTAAGACGAGAAATAGTGGATTGTCTTTGGAAATATCTTTAAATTGATAACATTGTCTTTGAATTGTGACATTTGATTTGAAGACAAGTGATAGCATCATACGTCGTGTATGAACAATTTCGTGAGACCTAGTTTTCAATTACGACGGTCGTAACTTTATGGCGTGATTTGTTACATGCTTTTCTCGTTTAAATTTATGACCTGCTGTGTCTAAATTTTTATTTGACCGAAATATATCACTTTGGAGGTATAACCAATTATTAAATATTTTAGAACATGCAATTTACATATACTATGGGAAAATAAATAATAATTCTTATACATATATACATATATATATATATATATATATATATATATAAAAAAATAAAAATCCTTGCAAAATATAAATAAATTGATATAAAAACGTTATTAGAATATGTTTTTATTAACTTCATTACTTAGTAAACAGTGGAAAAATTTACACAATTTGCTTTAAGCATATCCAAATGGTTGCTAAAAATATAAAATATATATAACAATATAACACGTACAAAACGTATATATTACAATATAACACGTATAATTCTTTACAGACATAAGTTAAGCTTGGATAAGTTTCCAACAGTTTCCAAACTTTACGAGATACTATTAAAAGAAAAAACTTTTAGCGAGAGCCACCCGGAGAACATCAAACATAAAGTGTACCAATAAAGTAAACTATTTCTACCAACTAACATGTTTTTTTCTACCTGTATTATATAGAAAGGAAATAGATGCAATTTACTTTATTTTAAAAATCCTTACCAAATAAATAATGATTAGAATTGTAAAGAATATTCAGCTTCTATTATTAGGTATGCGGCCTATTCAGTTCAATTTATTGTCATGCACATTGTCCATATTCGGTCTTACCTATTTTTGTCATAGTGAACATGATTTATATATTTTGTTTTTATTATAGTTTATTTATTGCTATACATTGTTTTTAAATAAAAGAATTTAAACGGATTATACACTTTGCATAGTGTTTGGAACTTTGGGTTTCCAAAAAATGACAATATACGCCAATAATCGGTTTAAATTGTTTTATCTAAATTATATAAAAATCGCGAGATTCAAAGACTTATTATAAATTTCTTTATATTTGTGTAAATACATATACGTGTACCAAGTGTATAATATCATTTTTCCTTTCAAGCAAAAAGTGCGGCATCAAAACGATCTGTTTGCTTACATAAAAAAATTATAATTGGCAATTAAAAAAATGATAAGGCCTTACTTATTTAGTAGGGTAGGCAGAAAAAAAGACATGCTTCTTTTACTGTCGAGTTCCGTAACTCAACACTGCACCTTATCTAAAAATACTATAAATATTATTATAGATAGCCTCATTTCGGAAAAAACTACTTTGCACTGGTAACTAAAAAGTGAACCAAACTTTAATTTTTAGTTATAAGGTTTTATATAGTATCATGAAGATAATGCCATTCCTAGCTAAACTATTTAGCTAAGTCATTTTACACGAAACATTAGGCCTAATTCTGCGGAACCCAACACTTTAATAATTGTTAAATGGACAAGAATGGCCTTAATAGTAGTTGCTTCACCCACATATAGGGCATAATTAAGTATGCAGCTTATTTAAATAAGTCTCACTCGAGTGTGTCAGGGCTGACCTACATTAGGGAAGGGACTTCAAAGCTAGAAATTGTTATCGAAATGAAGTGAGCAGACATAATACAGATTAAAATGTCGAGTGTACCTCAACGCAAATCACACTTAATTTATCCGAGTAATCGAGTTTCGCAGATAATTTCAAAGGCAAATTATAAATGCTTATTAATACGCAGTTGAATGACTGTCGGATTTACGTCTCGTATGTGTATTAACAAATATAAGCTTTAATTAATATTTCGATACTCCAAGACTTGGTGTAAATATTTGGATTTCTAATTTGCTCCTTTATTTATTTATTTTATTAGAAAATCATATGTTCGTTTTCAGTCAATAGCTTTAATAATTAATACTCGTATTTAACTTTGAATAGAGGGCCGTCGTGGCGCAGAGACGTAAGCGTCTGCCTGTAAACGCGACGGTTCTAGGGTTCGAAACTAGGCAAAGCGCGGCGTTGAATTCCGCCACTCAACACGCAATGCCACAAAAAAAGGCGGAAAGTGGGGACGGAGAACACAGGAAGTAAGCAACGGAGTGTCTTAACACTAGGTTCATATGGTTCCTGCAGTTCCCTCTGCCTACCCTGCAATATGCGGGATATAGCGTGAAGCTACAAAAAAAACTTTGAATAAGATGTAATATTAAAATATATTGCATAGGTTATCCAAAATATAATAGTAAATATAATAATATCTTTTAGTTCCTTATAGGTAAATAAAAATTGGTACATAAAGTATAGAAAAGTTGGATACACCAATTATATCAAATAGACTATCTTAAAATTAAAAAAAGATCAAAAAATTCTTAAAAGAAAACAGTAAAAAAATTTTAAAGTCATAATTTTTTTTAAGTAACACAAAAACTAATCCAGGTTCATTACACATTATTTAAAAAAATAAATCTAAATTCTACCAAGACTACTTTGGGATAGTAAAAATATTAAAGTATTTTTGTACTTAGTTACTCTAGATCCATAAATAAAAGTATATTATAAAGATAGTTTTGTTTGGCAAAATTAGAGAAACAATATTTTGTTAGTATAATTTAAAAGCTTTCAATACAGTGTCAGATGAACGAATCTGATAAATCTTTATCAAAGCCCTGTTTTTACTATTGCATAAACCGATCTAACATCAAAGTACACTTTGTATACGTTACAAACTTTTATCTTGTGATAGAATTTTATTTGTTTGACATTTTATAGAAATATACTAGAAATTATTTTAATATCTTTCAGTACATTTCGAAATAATACGAGTAGTACTTTATTATGTTTTCTTGATATATTTTTATCTTTAAATTGTTATTTATATTTAAATTGTTTTTTGTTTACCAACTTTGATAATTAGTCACAAAATTTTGTAGTTAGCCCACCTGTTGGTAAAAATAAAGAGCCTATTTTGCAAATATATTAAGTATTTATATAGGTAAAATGTCAGAAAATAATGTATGTAATGAACAAATTACTTTTGAAAGATGTAATAACTAGATTATGAAACTAAAATTGAATTTATTTCTACTAAGAAGAAAAGTGCGAATATATAATAAGATTCAATCTATAAATATACTTACAACTTATTTTATATCATTGATTAAATTAAATAAACTCTATAAAGCAAGCTTTTAAATATTGGATTTATATACACCAAAGGAAAATTTTAGAAGCTCTTATCTTGATTTTACTTAGTGACATTTTGTTCGATTAAGTAATTTCCGATGAGAGCGCGAGCAGGTAAGGAAAAATGATTACGAGCGAACGTATTAACTGCTTGTGAAAGCTCTAGTGAAAATAAATTAACATTTCATTAGATATCTTTTTTAATAGGTAGCTTTGGCGGATGAAAAGTTATAATACCTGTGTATCTGTGTATAAAATACATATATTTTAAAATATTAACCAACGTCATAAAATGTATTTTTAGTACCTATATGTACCAAAATAAAAGCTTTCCAGGATCACTTTATAATTCGTTTGTCTGTCAAAGCCATTTTTTTCATAATCGCGAAGTTTATTGCTTACTTAAAGCTCAGAAAAAATGAAATTTCATGGTTCATGAAGTAAAAATATTTTAAAAGCAATATATTTTTAAATTTCTATCATCAATTGATATTTTAAACGTGACTTGATTAATAAAATGTTTACCTACACAAACAAATTTATATGCAAATGGCAACTACAGCATAATTTATGCTAAAACATGTTATAAAGTCAATTTTCTAGTACAATTAACAAGAGACCACACAGAGATGCACCACAAAGAAATAATAATTGTTCAAGCCAACATCTGATAACAAGTACAATATACATATTTATAACAAAATTCTCTGCACTTGTAAATTGAGTTCATTTTTAAACTGTCCAAGTGAAATTAATTAACGCTCTACATGTTAACAAACTAAAGAGGCTTACAAGTACTAAATAACTTCTTATATTTTCATTTGTGTTAAATATAGTTTTTCGATAATGGGTAAAAAAAATTGGATAGATATTTTTTAAGTGGAGTGTATAGAGTACAGTTCCCCGCATATATTGTATATATCCAGTGTATATTCCATTTAAGCCATAATTTTAAAAAAAGCGTTTATAACAACTCTTTAAAAAATCAATAGCTACAATATAGTTGACTAAAATAAACGCGAACGTTGATCCCTATTCACCAATTGATATTTATTGTTTCGACACCAATGCAATTCTTGGGACAATAGCGAAGTGTGATGCTGAATTGAAACAGTGTGTCAGTCAGTAAGACGGTACCCGTCTAGGGGGGCGCGTCATGCCTTCTCCCCGAGAAGACGACCTGTAACTATAACTTACAACCCCTTACTACCGGGATGGGACCATCTGCAAATATTATCTTTCCGACATATTTATTTGGGCCGCAATGGCTCTTCAGATGAAAGGAGTCTTTATATTGTTTTGCGTGTTCTGCGTAGGAAAAGGGGACGGTAAGTAAATTCTACATTTGTTTATAAAATTACTTTTTGTTTATTTATTGGATAATATTTTTAAGATATACAAGAATATGTTAGAGTAAAATAATATGAAATTCCTTTTTAATTATTAATTTGTACTCACCTTTGGTAGCATTAGCAAAGAATGTAATTTTGTAAAGAAAAGCCAGCATTGAAAAAACATAAGAAAAGTAAATTCAATCAGGGAAAATACAATATGTAAGCATATATTATAGTTTACATATTGCATAAAATAAAATGAATATATATCGAAATTGCTGTTAGTTTACCCAACGGGAATACGGACCCTTCGCGACTGGTAGACAGTATAATGTTAAAATATTATTCTCAATTCTGCTCAATTTTGAAACTTACACGCTACTTAAACACTGTACGCGACATAATATGATCACATCATCAAAAAATTACTCCATATCGTTTACACTAAGATACTATTCCACTGTGCTACGATGGAGATTTTATATTTTCATTTTTAGTGTGTATCGATATTTATTTACACATTTTCTTATTACTTAACATGTAATCTTTTGTTAATGTTTTCTCATGCAACTTTAGTCTTGTCAGTTGACGTATAACTTTTGTAAGTATAAAATATCTTTTATTTTAATACTTAAAATAACTTAAGACCGATATATATAATAAATTTATACGAGGTTCATATATTTCAATTAATTTAATTGATAAGACGCTCATATATACTATGTTTTTAATATTTTCATATAATTAAATGTTTTTATATTTTTAAAAGAAACAGAACAACCCGAAATCTTCGACGTGCTTTCCGTCATACAAGATGAGTTGCCTGAAGGAGTATCGCGAGTTCCTGGCAGGTGTCAGCTGCCTTCAGTCCCCGAAACCGAGTATACAGCATTCTCCCTCAACGAAAACGCTACTTTACATCAGCTAGCCGCTGGCATATTTTATAATACATTTCCTGAAGACTTTTCTATTTTGGCTGTTGTGAAGTTACCTGGTAAGTAGTACATTAAAATAAAGCGAAATTCAAAATGTTGGTTTTAATATCTACGAATTCGCTTATTCATAGCTTTAGTTCTAGGTAAATTAAATACAAATATATTATACATATAGAGAAAATAGTTTTTTATTTTTAGTGTTAATACTTTATATCAAATAATATAAATAATATCGATACGAGGAATAACAAGGAAAATATAATAGTTATAAGGGTACAGACAGGGTCTGTATTGCTAATAATATTCCAAAAAACAAAAGTAGTAAGAAGTGTTATGAAAGAGAAAAATATAAGGGGTGTAATAGAAAAGTAGGTAATATAAGGGGTGTAATAGGACCGTCGTGGCGCAGAGGCGCAACGTCTGCCTGTAACGCGACTAACACGACGGTTTCTGGGTTCGATCCCCAGTCGGAGAAGATGGATTTTTCTATTTCCATTTTCTTCGCTCTGGCAAACTAGAAAAAGCGCGGCGTTGAGTTCCGCCACTCAACACGCAATGCCTCGAAAAAAAAAAGGCGGAAAGCGGGGACGGAGGAAGCAGGGACTAAGCAACGGAGTGTCTTAACACTACGTTCGCACGGTCCCTGCAGTTCCCTCTGCCTACCCTGCCATGTGCGGGATTAAGCGTGAAGCTAAAAAAAAAAAATAGAAAAGTCGGACTATGCGAACGGTGTGTCTTACCATAAGATTCCCACGGTACCTGCGGTTCCCTCTGCCTACCCTGCTATAAAGCGTGAAATCTACGAATACAAATGCACCTAGCAATGCATAATTTTGAAATTATTGACATGCTACCTACAGTCATAACAATTAAATGTATACAGGTACTCAACAAAACACACTGTTTGTGCTGTACTCGGACGCCGGCGACGAGCAATTGCAGCTCGTAGTTGGTGAGCTAATAGAATTATATTATGAAGACACACGAGGAGATCCTGAAGACCACGAGCTTATTACATTCCGAGTTAATATTGCTGATGGGAGGTACACTATAAACAAAATATTTATTATATTATTTTTTTAAGTTTTAGATCTAGTAGGTAGTCAATAAATAACTCTTTTCGTCAGAATCCTTTGCGGAGAATAAGTAAAAAATTCAATAAAATAAAATTATATGCTATCTACTAAATAAATTGAAAATATTTTAAACAAAACATGGGAATCAACACGTAATATTTTGAAATTAGGGTAAAAAGAGAGGAGCGCGTATTATGAATTATACATGAATAATTCTCCTTAATAATTTGAATCATACTAAATCTTTTTTTATAATTTTTTGCTAAGGTGGCACAGATTAGGAATAAGCATCAAAGGTGATTCAGTCTCATTGATCATTGATTGCCAAATCAAAGGGACTTTGCCCTTACGACGCCACCCTGGCAGCACTTTTAATTTAGCCGGCGCTTTGGTCGTTGGCACTCAAATCACGCCGGACCAGTATTATGAGGTAAATCTATAAATAACGTTCAATTTATAAAGTATAATTTTTTATGTCTTCACACTTTATTTCGCACATGTCAGGGTAGGCAGAGAAAACTACAGGAACTATAGGAACCTAGCGTTAAGAGAGACGTTGCTTAGTCCCTGCTTTACTTTTTCGAGACATTACGTGTTAACTGGCGAAACTCAACGCCGCACTTTGCCTAGTTTCCAGAGCGAAGAAAATGGAAATAGTAAAATCCATCTTCCCCGAGTGGCAATCGAACTCACAAACCGTCGCTTTTACAGTTAGACAGGTAGAGTTTACGATGGTCCTCTGTAGAGCATATTTATGTATAATATAAGTTACTTAAGGTACAGCCATATTCTTTCATTCAAATACAGTGCCGAATACATGTATCACTTGACTTTTACTCTTAAATCATATGATTATCAATGCTATGACATATAATAAATAGCATTATCTACTTACATTTTAAATTACGACAGCATTATTTAATAGAAAAAGTACTTTCTAAAGTGATAACATTAGTAACGGCAGCTGTGTATTTTGCCCTGTTATGTAGCCCTTAATAACCTCAACCGTGGGCAGGATTTCCAAGCAATTACGATTTTTTTATACATGAAAAAAAATATATATTTACCAAATATAAATTAAATTATTTATCTATATGCTTATTTAATATTTACAGATTTTCGTCGTGTGTTACGAAACAATTGGAGGTTAGATTATTTTTAGGAAAATAACAAATATTTATAACGGATATCACTAAATTGCAATACTCTGCATACTTATTAGGTGTCAATATTTCGATTGTGAAACTATTACTAGAGTCGATACTTGAAGATTTTCCTTATTTTTGGATCACACACGTTTTATGCAAATAAAATATATTTTTTTACATTTCTTTTTTTAGTATTTTTCTTGAAAATATGCATTTTCCTTATGATGTTTTTTTACTGGCCAGTATGGTAATGCATTTAAAGTAACAATCGAAATCTCTTCATATATTTGTTATCAGTATTTTAAAAATATTTATTAATAAAAACGAAATTATCATGTAGCTATATATTGAAGTTAATTTACATATATTACCATAAATGAAACATAAAGCTTACGGCATAGACAAAAACATATATACTATATAACAGCCACATATGAAATATACAATATACAATTAATACATATATCCCATTGAAAATTCAACAAAGCCTTTCCAAATATAAATCATCAAATCAATCGCCATTAAACAGCATCATATTCATTGACTCAATTTAAATTCCTATGGCGTGACGAAATCGTGCGCTAATAACAGCCTTGATTCACCAATTGTTTCAGGGAGATATTGAATTGCTCCAATTCGTTAATCAGCCGGACCTTGCCTACGATATGTGTGAAACTATAGCCGCTAACTGTAATTTCGGCTATGATTATACACAAGAATTGAATGCTAATAACGATTATGATAAAGAACCTGATTATGAAACACAACCGTTCACTGAAGCACCAAATGAAGAGAGATACGTTGAATATGGGCCAAATAGGTTCTTTAAAGAACTAAATCGATCTGATAATTTATGGGCGGTGGCCAGTGGAGGATTGACAACAATAAAACCTCATTTTCAAGTTCCAGACAGTTTTGGGTTTACAGCTTCATATCCAATACCTACAGATGATGGTGAGAAATTAATATTGTATAACTACAGATCAGTCAAAAAGTGCATATGTTGATTATAAATAAATGATAGAGTATTAGTTTTTTTTAACTTCACCCTTTATCCCGCATATTGCAAGGTAGACAGAGGGAACTGCAAGAACTATATAAACCTAGTGTTAAGACACTCCGTTGCTTAGTCCCTGCTTTCTCCGTCCCCGTTTTCCGCCTTTTTCGAGGTATTACGGTTGAGTGGCGGAACTCAACGCCGCGTCTTGCCTAGTTTCCAGAGCTAAGAAAATGGAAATAGAAAAATGTATCTCCCCCGTGTGGGAATCGAACCCTCAAACTGTCGTGTTTACAGGCTTACGCCTCAGCGTCACGACGGTCCTCTGAGAGTATTAGTTAACTTTCTATTTACAATGATTGTACCTAATAATTATATAATTTATGGAAAAATTGGTAGGCTGCTTACTTATATATTATATTACTTTTCTAACAGATGAAAATAGTATTTTTGGAAGGTTTACTGATACGGAAGAAATCATTGCTACACCAGCCAGTATTCAAGTCATTACTCCTGGACCCTTAGAAATAGCATCTGTAACGGTATGATAGTTTTTTGTTTAGATTTTTTGCATACTTATCGTTTAACTTTAGCTTTTGTCTCACAGATTAAACGTGATGACTGTGAGGCGATAGTCCTATAGTATGGGTTCAAATTATACTTTCATAATAGTTATAAAAATGTTCTCAGCCCTAGTTTGGCAAAGTACTTGTAATATTAAATTTGCTTAAAATATTTTTATTTGGCAAAATATTGCCAAAATAGAGTAACTGTTATAAATTACGTTTATAGGTTCACAATTTATCTCTAGCGCGATATAAAAAGGGTCGAATCCTATCAGAAACCTCTTAAGTTATAAATTCATATAAATTCACATACTTTTTTGCAAACTTGAGAATAACCAATAAATATATATATATATATATATATATATATATATATATATATATATATATATATATATATATATATATATATATATATATATATATATATATAAATATATATATATATATATATATATATATATATATATATATATATATATATATATATATATATATATATATATATATATATATATATATATATATATATATACGAGGTGTGTTCAAAAAGTATCGCGAATTTTGTGTTTTTTCAAAAATTATTTATTTATTCATGAATATCTATTTTGTCCCCTTCAAAGTAATCCCCATGAGATATTATACACTTGTGCCAACGGTTTTTCCAATCTTCGAAGCACTTCAAAAAATCATTTTTTTTTATCTTGTTCAGCTCCTCCTTCGATGCCGTCTTTATCTCGTCAAGTGTAGCATAACGTCGTCCTTTCATGGGCCTCTTCAGTTTAGGGAACAAGAAAAAGTCACAGGGGGCCAGATCTGGGGAATACGGTGGCTGCGGCATCATTAGTGTGTTGTTTTTGGCCAAAAAGTCGCGCACAAGCAACGATGTGTGAGCAGGGGCGTTATCGTGGTGCAAAAGCCAATTTTTGTTCTTCCACAAAACCGGGCGTTTCTGGCGGATTGCTTCGCGCAAATTGCGCATAACTTGCAGGTAATAAACCTTATTGACCGTTCTACCCTGTGGCAAGAACTCATGATGCACCACGCCCCTGCAATCGAAGAAAACTGTCAGCAAAACTTTCACATTCGACCGAACTTGGCGCGCTTTTTTCGGTCTTGGTTCGTGCGGCAGCTTCCATTGAGATGATTGAGCTTTGGTTTCCACGTCATAACCATAAACCCACGATTCGTCACCAGTTATGACCCTCTGGAGCAAATTTGGGTCGTCGCGGACAGAGTCCAACATCTCATTAGCAATGTTCATGCGATGCTGTTTTTGGTCGCAATTGAGCAATTTTGGTACGAATTTCGCGGCGACCCGTCTCATGCCCAAATCATTGATAAAAATCGAATGGCACGAGCCAATCGATATGTCTAGGTCCTCAGCAACTTCTCTAATGGTGATTCGACGATTGGCCAATACCATTTTCTCCACTTCATTAATTTTTTCGTCTGTTGTTGAAGTGCTCGGGCGTCCGGCACGCTCTTCGTCGTTCACATCTTCTCGGCCTTCTGAGAACATTTTGTACCACCGATAAACGTTGCTTCGGTCCAAGGTAGCTTCTCCGTATGCCACAGTCAACATTCGGAATGCATCCGCGCACTTAATTTCGTTTTTCACACAAAATTTGATACACGTTCTTTGATCCATTTTTTTGAATGGGTAAAAATCGAAGACGATCCAAAACACGTGCAAGCAAAGCAGCTGTCAACAATTAAGTGAACATTCAAAATGGCCGAGGTTGTCGGCATAAGTGAGAGACATGAGTACCAACATAACGCCACAAAAAAATTGAAATTCGAATATACGTAACCCGCGAAAATTCAAAATTCGCGATACTTTTTGAACACACCTCGTATATATATATATATATATATATATATATATATATATATATATATATATATATATATATATATATATATATATATATATATATATATATATATATATATATATATATATTTAAAACTTAAAACATACCTAGTATTGCTTAAAATTCTTATGAGAATCATATTTCAGGCAAAACGCGATATTGACGAAGAAACGGATGCCTTTATACTCTCTACAACAGAATCATCCTATACACCCATGTCGACTACCGAAGACGCAGATTGGCTCACACACCCAGATATTGAGGTAAGCCTACCTTAGGAATGTTATCCACTTAACTTTTACATTTTTTAACAGAGATATATAAATATAATATAATGTTATAAATACCTAATAATATTTTATTAATATATATTCAATTGTTGTAAATTATAACAAAATATACAAGTTTTTGCACATTGGCAGCAATAAAGTAAATTTAAATCTTTTAAAAGTACAGTAGTTATAATACAGTCTTTAATTCTAGTATATTACTTATATTATACTACTCTATTATTATAAAGCTGAAATTTTTATTGAGTTGAATGTTCTCCTCTCGTGAACCTCTGATGGCTGACTGACATATGTTCTTGTGTAGATAGGGCGTTTATGATAAAGGCTATATTACATCGCGATAATCATTCCCACATATAATGATGATATGTCTCACCATTTTTTTAATTTTTACTTGAAAATGCAGTTATGCGCTCTTTCCTATATATCTACGTGGTCTATCCTATTGGGATAGTGATTGATAGGTAGGATAAAAAAATATAAAATGCTTCTAAGATTTTTTAAAATAAAGCAATATAACGTTTATGGATAGTGGACTTTATATAAAATCACCTTGGTTCCTTCATAAAACTATTCATAGGTACATGTTATATTACAATATTTACTTTCTTATTCAACGTCATTTCTAATATAAAATGATGACTTTTTATCCTTCCCGTGTTTTCATTGTATATTTTTTTAATCCATTTACCTTATTATATATCTATTTTTTTTATATATGTAATTTAAATTCAAATGGTAAATTATGTAGCATAAAGTGCCTATACAAAGTTGGAAATTTTGGAATTAATTATATTTGGTATTGTTATTATTGAAATAGTTCCCAAGTTTTTAAATATAAAATATATGTGTACTACTACTTTACTTAGCATTAACAAATATCTATTTACATTTTATTTCATTTACGTATTACATGTTTATTTTATTCAGGTCAATGGGTCGTCGAGATATGATCCTACAGATACTTATTACGACTATGGAAATTCTGGTACTTATATGGGTCCTCGTGGCTATCCCGGTGCACCTGGTCCTCAAGGGCCTAGGGGACCTAAAGGAGAACCTGGCAAACCAGGTTCCATAGGTCAACAAGGATTTCCAGGTGCACCTGGACATGTGTTTGTAGTGCCGGTATGTATATTTGAAAATTATTATTGCTAGTGTATTTTATTTAACACACTTTGTTTATTGTTGCAGGTAAATGTATGGAACTTTTGACTTAAAAATTTTTACAAATCTTCTAGTAAACTAATAAGAAAAGAGTTTTTTTTTAATATTTTAATATTAATAGTGAATGTTTCTTTAGTTACAACAACCAGGCAATGAAAAAGGGCCAGACGCACAAACAGAAGCACTGAGACAGATATTAACGCAACACATGGTATGTTGTCCTCAAATAAATGGTTAAATTCAGATTACTTTAGTTAATTTATTACTGTGCCCAAAGTAGTCATAAATATTTTATTTGAAAATATTAATTATTTACTTTTTATAGGTTCTCGCTATATCCTACATACTCGTATAAAACGGTAGACAGTGGACGACTTTCTGCCTGTCGAACAACTATGATTTGAAAGTTGTAATTCAACGCCGCCCTTTGTCTTATTAATGTGTACTCTGAATGAAAGTGTACTCTGAATTTAAATATTTACTACAAAATAATATTAATAATTACCAATGATATGTTGTATATTAGGCTTCCATGCGTGGCGCCGAAGGTCCTATGGGACTAACGGGTCCTCCCGGTCCAGAAGGAGAAATAGGGCCAGAGGGACCTAAAGGAGAACAAGGTGATCAAGGAGAACCAGTAAGTTATTAGTAATTTTGAAAATTATATTTTTTCATTTTAAGCTATATCAACATCCTGTATGCCTCGATAAAGGCGGGAAGCAGGGATGAAAAAAGCAGGGACTAAACAACGAGTGTCTTAACCCTAGGTTCCACGGTCCCTGCAGTTCCCTCTGCCTACCCTTCCATGTGCAGGATAAAGCGTGAAGCTAAAAAAAATAAAGTGTATCAATTTTTAGGGACCGCCTGGTCCACGAGGTCTGCAAGGTCCACCAGGTAGACTCGGTCGAAGAGGTCACGCAGGCCGAGATGGTGAACGAGGATCCCCGGGACCAGCAGGCCCTAAAGGTGATCAAGGATATCCTGGGCAATCTGGTATACCAGGAGATAAGGGTGAGAGGGGTACAGCTGGACAACAAGGCGAAACAGGAGCTCCAGGTCTTGATGGTCCACCAGGAGATGATGGACCCCCTGGACCGCATGGGTTGGCTGGAGAACTGGTAAATTTACTATCATAAATAAAATTACTGTACGTACGTTATTTACAATAAAGTAATAAGTAAATTTACTATTTTACTAAATAATAATAATCGCAATAAAATAAATTAATAACAAAGTAATCATAAATAGGGTCCACGAGGATTTATGGGACCTAGAGGATTCCCAGGACTGATAGGATACCCAGGAATACCAGGAAGTGAGGGACCACAAGGAACGAAAGGTGCATCGGGACAACCTGGACCTCCGGGTTCACCGGGACAACCGGGCCCGATGGGACCTGCCGGGTCACCAGGACCTCAGGGTTCTATTGGAGCACCAGGAATCCAGGTAAAGTGAAAAAGTAACAAAAGAACACTATCTTTTTACTTTATACTTTATATTATTATTTTATTATAAAGTATCAATTAAAATTTACAATTAATAAAATCGTGATTTTTATACATTTTAAATAAAATATTTTAAACGGATTTATCGCCTGACGTTTCGAATACTAGTTTTGAAAATATTTTACCGCAAACGTCGGGTTTCCAAAATTCTCAATATACACGATGAATCGGTTTAAATGGTTTTATTTATAATAATTAATTTCTCTTTTCATAGGGGCCACAAGGTAAGCCTGGAATGTCAGGTCTTCCGGGACCTGAAGGTTCTCCTGGAACTCCGGGTACACCAGGTCAACAAGGTTCACCTGGAGAAATCGGATCTCCAGGGCCACAGGTGAATTCATATTTTGTGTTAAAAATAGTGTTATGAATAATATATACATATTAAAACATATTTTGAAAAAAAAAATTATAAGGCCTAGTGGTGCAGAGTCACAGCGCCTGCCTGTAAACGTGACGGTTTGTGGGTTCGATTCCCATTCGGAGAAAATTATATTTTTCCTATTTACGTCACTCTGACAAAAAACGCAGCTTTGCTTTGTTCTGCCACTCAACACACAATGCCTTAAAAAGCGAAAAACTGGGAATAGTAGTCTTCTTTCTGTTGTGCGGGATAAAGCGTGAAGCTAAAAAATATATATTATTTATATATTTCACAGGGCATGTTAGGATTCCCAGGGCCTCGAGGATTAAAAGGAGATGATGGACCAAGAGGCTTGCCCGGTGACAAAGGAGATAAAGGAATTAGAGGTATCACCCAAAATCATATATGAATAAATATTTCTAATCATATTTATTTATGTATTCTTCAAATTTATAAAAATAGATGAACAAAAGCGCTATAAAGCATTATCTCCCATCCAACGTTGTCGCATATGATAAAATAAGCATTTGAGTGTGTCAATTGATATTATAATAGAAAAGATACTTATATAAATTTAAAAAAAACGTATACAGACATAAGCATATACATATGTCAAATGAAAGAATGATACTCCATTAATACATAATAATACTTTAAAAAATACAACAACAATAAAATATATTTCTAATGACAATAAAGTAATTTAAAAGAAAATTAAAATATATAACAAAATAGAAAAAAGAATATTAAAAAATTGTGATGAATGAATCAATGTTTAAAAATTGATTCCTCTCGATGCTTAAACATCGAAAAAAACATATTAATGACGTCATCGATAGATTTTTTTCTTAAAATGTCTTATTTTCTAAGAACAGCCGCTTACTATTAACAGTTTTATTAGAAGAATAAAGACCTATCATCATAAATATTATATTATCAAATTTTATTGTCTCTCTTTATCGATAGCACACACCCTCACTATTAGACGGCTAGTCGGTCCAAGTCATATTCGTCACATCTTTGTTAATTTATTATAATAACACACTACATAACTATTTATTTAAATAAATATTAGAAAAATCAAAATAATAAAAAATATCAAACTCAGGACATGTATGTGTATGTGTACATATTTTTTACCCAAAATAATTGCAGGTATCGAAGGCGAAAAGGGTGAAGTAGGGCCTAAAGGAGAACGAGGGTTGCCTGGTGAGCCGGGACCCCCCGGTATTGAAGGTCCTGAAGGACAGAAAGTAAGTAACGTAATCAATTCATAATTATTTAAAATACGTTAACTTACTTATGCAATTTTTTTGATTTATAAACGTAATGGAAACTATAATGGCATCGATTTTGTATTGCTGTGTCAGGGAACTGAAGGACCACGTGGTGAAACAGGCTCGATTGGACCCGTAGGTGAAAAAGGAGCAACTGGACCACAAGGCCCTCTAGGTTATCCTGGAACCCAAGGGGAGAAAGGTGACAAAGGTGCATCTGGCCGCCGAGGCCGTAGAGGCACTAAGGGAATTGCAGTAAGTTTTAGAAATTAAACATTTGCTTATATCTAAAAGCAAGCAATAAGCATTATAAATCATTTTAAATTTTTGCTTTCAGGGTCTCATCGGTATACCTGGAGATCGTGGGGAAAGCGGCCCAAGGGTAAGTTATGATTAGTTAACGTTACCTAACAAATATAATCACAGATGTGCTTATAATAAAGATATTTAGATTAATGAATTCCTTCTCAAGTAATATATAATACACATTCTTAAGTTAATGTAATACTTCAGGGTTACAGAGGACCACGAGGGCGAAGAGGGTCTGATGGACCACCTGGGCCAAAGGGTGATACAGGTCAACCAGGTCCTCCAGGATCTATTGGAGAACGTGGACCGCAAGGACTTGAAGGTCCACGCGGTTTCCCAGGCGCTGTGGGACCCCCTGGAGCTGATGGAAAAGCTGGCTTACCAGGGACTCCTGGAGAGAGAGGGCCTGCGGTATTAAAGTTTTAAAGAAAATGTTCTAGTGAATCTATTGTTATTTTCATGAGACATATTTAAGTTTAGTAAAATAAGTATACTTTTATAAAACTAAACGAATATTCCCATAATTTCTATATTGTAAATTTTAGGGAGAAACAGGATCACCTGGCCTCCCCGGCGCACCTGGATTAATTGGTCCGCAAGGACAAAATGGTGATCCTGGTCCACTGGGTATACAGGGTCCATCAGGGATACCTGGAACTCCTGGAGAAGCTGGCACTCCAGGAGTAGCAGGAAAAGAAGGACCTGCTGGTCCTCCCGGACCAGAAGGTAAGCCTGGTCCTGTAGGATCTCCTGGGATAGCGGGCCCAAATGGAGAACCAGGATTGCCTGGTGCCCCGGTAAGCTTATTTTTAACCTATCGTTAATATCGTGATACATCTTATAATTGAAAAAATGGCGTGAAGTAATAAAAATAGTTTAAATATATGTAATAACTTAAATTTTAGGGAGTACCCGGATCCAAAGGAGATATGGGTCCACCGGGACCCCCAGGTGTTAGGGGTGATAAAGGAGAACAGGGTGAAACTGGCCATGAGGGCTCGCAAGGCCCAATAGGACGCGACGGACCAAGGGGATCTCCCGGTCCTGGAGGACAGAAAGGAGAGGTTGGGGAACCTGGACCTATAGGTACTATCTTTTTTTATCTTTTCACGCTTTATCCTGCATATGACAGGGTAGGCAGAGGGAACTACAGGAACAATAGCAACCTACTGTTAAGATACTCCGTTGCTTAGTCCCTGCATTCCTCGTATATTTTTTTAAATTTCATTTTTTCTGTACTTTTATATTAATATTATAACGCTAAAGAGTTTATTCTGGTTCAACATGTTAATCTTCTAAGGACTAAGGCATTTAGAATGGGATTCTGAAGAGTTAGTGATAATTTATTTTTCTAAAGGTCCAGTCGGACGAGATGGTCTTCCGGGACCAAGGGGGCTGCCGGGAGTTCCCGGTCCAGTTGGAGTACCAGGTGAAGACGGAGATAAAGGAGAAGCTGGACCTCCTGGTGAAAAAGGCTTTAAAGGCGCTACAGGAGAACCTGTAAGTGTAAACATTTCATAATATTTTATTTCTATAAAATAGATAATTCGTGATAGTACTAATTTTTAATAAAATACTCCCTCTGTATCATTAAATAATTCGCAAGTATATTATTTACAGCCGTTTTTATCTTCACTGATAATTTTGTATTTTCAATAAATATTATAATCTAAATGTTCTATTTCAATAAAAATACTTGAAAATCAAGCTTTATTTCAATATAATTATGATAAAAATTTGCGTTAGAATTAGAATGAAAATTAGAATGTTTTTTGCTTGTCTCTAAATTTAGGAGGCGGACTAAAATAAGAAATTTACATTAAAACACGCTTTAAAATTATTATCAAAGTATCATTGTAATTTTCTTTTGACAAATATTGTTTAAAATTACAATACATAGCATTGAATGCTATCACTATATAAAAAGAGGTATTACTTTAAAAGAGAAACTTCATGCGAGTTTAAAGAGATACGAACTGCATTGTACGAGAACATCGTTTCAAATACAATGCTTTGTGGCGCATTTATCACAGTTCTGTTGACGGTATTGATTGAAAAGTGATATTGCATTTAAATGTACATTATTTTTATAGCTTCACGCTTTATCCCGCACAAAGTGGGGTCGGCAGAGGGAACCGCAGAAACTGTGGCAACCTAGTGTTAAGACGTTCCGTTCCCCTTTTTTGAACATTGCGTGATGAGGAGTAGAGGAGCTCAACGCCGCCAATTGAAAAATCCATCTTCCTCGAGTAGAAATCGAACCTACAAACCGTCACGTTTATAGGAAGAGGTTACGCCTGCTAAGACGCTCCTCCAAATATTACTTAAAAAAATGGTTGCCTGTAAAGTGGGTTTTACGGGCGAAAATTTTACGTGACAACGTCTTTTTCTCGGTAGAATATTTATTGATATGATTAATAATTATAATATAAATTGCACAAATTTTAACTATAGAAAATATATTTTGTTTACTAAAACATTGTACATGTGTCAAGTGATACGCGCGGCGGACCGATCATAGTTCGGTGACAGTTGACACATCGTTACGTTACCGGGCGTTACACTTTTTCATATGTGACTCCGAGCCGCAACCTAATTTAAGACGTTGTCACGTCAAAATAAATTCCTAAGTAGAATCATTGTGATTATTACCAAAATTTGTTGCAGTTTATATAATTTCGATTTTACAATTTTGAAAATATTTAATGACTAGGGTCTTATTGGAGCGCCTGGTATCCAAGGGTTGCGAGGAGAGCCAGGTGCAGTTGGCTTACCGGGTGATAAAGGACCTCCAGGAGATCCTGGACCCCAAGGAATCCCTGGAACTGATGGGCCAAAAGGTCCTCCGGGACCACCTGGAAAAATAGGACCTGAAGGACCAAAAGGAGACCAGGGTCAACGAGGAGACAGAGGAGATATTGGTCCAAAAGGTCCGCCTGGACCGGCTGGTCCGACTGGTGCTCCTGGTAGAAGAGGGCCAAAAGGTAATCAAGGAGAAGTAGGACCAAGGGGCCCAGAAGGACAACATGGTGAAACTGGGGATGCTGGTGTCCCTGGCCCACCTGGACAACCTGGAATAGAAGGTAAAATGGTAAGTACATTTACTTTTAAAGTTTCATTCTTTTGTTTAATTTAACTGGTACAATACATTAAATAATTTATTATTACAGCTATGCCATTTTATTCTTAGTCTTGGTAAGTTAAAGAACTAAAAATATTTGTATTTTAGGGTCCTCGAGGGCCTATTGGATTAAAAGGAGATGATGGACCTCCAGGAATACAAGGAGAACCAGGATCTAAAGGGCAATCTGGCCCTGAAGGACCAAAGGGTGATCAAGGTCCTGCTGGATTTCCTGGCGATCGAGGTGAACCAGGACCTCAAGGTATAAAAGGAGAACCGGGCTTAGATGGTCCAGATGGTAGTAGTGGTCCACCAGGCCCACCTGGACCAATAGGACCACCTGGAAAACCTGGTGAAACTGGACTACCTGGCAGCCCTGTAAGTATTTCTTATGACAAAATTATTAATTAATTATATAAACATTTCCTATTAAATTTAAATATCACATACTATCCAGGGTACTGAAGGTCCAGCAGGCATTCAAGGTAATCCCGGAGTACCTGGCGAGAAAGGCGATACTGGCCCAATTGGTATGAAAGGGGAGATTGGTCCAGCTGGAGCTATTGGGCCACAAGGACCAGAAGGACAGAGAGGTTTACGTGGGCTACAAGGGCCACCGGTAAAAATATTAATTCACTAACAGATGATACTCAAAATAATTCTTATACCAAAATCAACGGTATTGTTCGTATTACATTTTTATCAAAAATATTTTAACGATTATATTTCTTGAACAGGGAGATGTAGGATCTCCTGGTGTTGTGGGAGCACCTGGTGTCCCTGGAACATCTGGTCCACCCGGTCCTCAAGGAATGAAAGGAGATAAAGGCAATAGGGGTCCAAAAGGACATATTGGAGACACTGGCCCAATGGGTCTGAAAGGAGATCAAGGTGAAATGGGAAAACTTGGTCCACCAGGTCCGATTGGACCCGTCGGTCCCAAAGGAGACATGGTAAGTAATAAATAATAGTGATTATTGAATCATTGATATAAAGTAAATAATGAAAATATTATTAATTATTTATTAAACAAAGACAGCCTAACTAAATAGTATTTGTCAAGTCAGTAAATGTCACCTTACACAAAATTATATAAATTTTATAATTCTTTATAGTAATATATATAATTCTTTAGGGTCCTGTAGGTCCAATCGGTCCAAAAGGCGATTCAGGTCCACCTGGATCACCCGGTCCAGAAGGACCCACTGGACCCAAAGGTTCACCCGGTCCTGAAGGAAGGCCAGGCCTAATAGGGTCCCCTGGACCTCCAGGTCCACCTGGACCACCGGCACCAGTCCCGCAAATACCAGCGGAACTATTTCAATCTAGACGCCGACGAAGTGTTGAAGACAGTACAGAGACTACAACTGATGATAGCTTAGATGATGGTGAATATTGAATATTATTATTTTTTCTCATCCTAATATGCTATATATCGGTATGATATATTATATGTTTATTATGTAAACAGTTAATAGTTAGCCCCTCTTAAGATATTTGTGATAGTTAAAATAATTATAAATTGAAAAAAGTGTTCAATTTAGTCAAGATATCAACGAGAGTTAAAAATTTATCAGACATTAACTTCCATTAAATTACTAAGGGAAACTTTAGTAAACTAATTATGTATAATCGCTTATAGAAATGCAATATTTGCTGAAATTATGAAATTAAAAAAAATGTCTAAAACACTCACATTACAATTTATCTAGATAAAGACGAGAAAGTGGAGTGGGCGCGAAAAATGTCCTGACAAATAGAGTTAAAAATTTATCAGACTTTAACTCCTATTAAATTAAGAGAAACTTTAGTAGACTAATTATGTGACAGACTTCATTTATTTTCTAATCGACTTCATTTATGTTATAATGAAAAGTTTAAAACACACACATCGTTACAATGTAAAAAAATATCTAGATATAGATGATGTAGATATAGATGCGCGCAGGGCCGTAGCTAAGGGGGGGCATTGTTGGGCAATGCCCTATCTTAAAATCAGAATGCCCTACCTTAAAAATACCAAAACTAAGATAAAATACATTATTTGTCTACGAATAGCTATTGAATGTACCTATATCACTTTAGGTGATCGATTTAGGGGCCCGTGCTTCGAGGGCAGATCAATTATAATATTTTTTTACTTCCCCCTACCTGTAACCAATGCTGCCCTACTTCAAATTCGACTCTAGCTACAGCCCTGGATGCGCGAGAGATAATGTTCTGACGGATAGGGTAGAATTTATCAGACATTAACCCCTATACTACTTACTAAAGAGAAACTTTACAAAACTACTTATTTATTTATCATACTTTATTGCACAAATAGGTAGAAACAAATAGCGTTACAATACAAATCTAAATTTATGAAGAATTCGCTGTGCATAATAAACTAATTATGTAATAGACTTCATTTATTTTCTAATCACTTATGGGAAAACAAAATTTCCTTAAAGTATTACAATATAAAAAAGTCTAAAACATTCACACCGTTACAATTTAAACAATTCATCTAGATATAGACGAGGAAGTGGAGTGGGCGCGAGAGATAATGTCCGGTGTGATAGAGGCGCGCGCCGCACTAGAGGCCGCGCGCCGGCCGCGGGGCTCGCGCCGGAACCCCGCGCTCTCCTGCAAGGATTTACGCAACTCACACGCTAACATGACTGACGGTAAATTCATTTTATAATTATTTTTTCATTTCTTTTAGCTTCACGCTTGCAAGGTAGACAGAGTAAGTTCTGCCTGGTAAGTTCAAAATCAAAATTATTTATTCGTGTAAGTATCACAGATTCACTTACGCGCGTTTTTTTATCTACTACCTATCTATTGATTTTCTTTAAGTATTATTATAACTAAGTATATGGCTTAAATATGACACAATTAAGTAGTATTGTATATAGTATATATATATACCTATTTATTGGTATATTTTTTGAGTACTGCTAATTTATGATTTTTTCAGATTTCTACTGGATAGACGCGCGTGGTGGTTCCTCGCGCCCCATCCGCGTGTACTGTAAAGGCTACGCCACATGTGTATATCCCGATAGCATTGAGGATAGTGTTTACACAGACACGGGACACAGGTTCTCTCAGATAGATAATGGATACCGGGTGAGTAATGAAATTAATATAATTTATTACCCGGGCATTAATTGTAAGCATTCTACTCTTGGACCCTATTTAGGTCACTATTTTCATTAATTTGATTCGATTCGATTCGAACGACGAATTCAATTAAATGTCAAGTGAATAGTATTTTTTATTATATTATATTAAACCACGATCTTGAATCTATCTATATGCCATAATATTTACTAATGAATAGGCAAATAAGTTACTTTTACTGACTTTTCTCGTCAAAACAATCTCGTAGCATTTTAAAATTACTATAACGTTAAAAAATCTTATTCATTCATATTTTATTTATTATTCTTATTTACAGATAACGTACGAGAACTCCGGTCCTGGCGCTATACAGCTGCGTTTCCTGCGTCTTTTATCCAACGGCGCTAGACAAAACTTTACCTACAACTGCCTCAATACGTTACTTACTCAAAGGCAAGTTATTTACATTTCTATGTTAAGTGAAATATTTTTTGTGAAATAATATTTTTACGGATTTCAATAAAAGGAGAAGAGAAGTGGCAGGAGTAATGCGGAACGGAGTGGCTAGAGAAAGACTAGAATGGAAACGGCCTTTGCCGATTGGCAAACAGATCTACATAATATAAATAAAATACAACTACTTGAATAAGTTTTAAATTTTGTTTTAAGTTATTAACATTAGTTAGCACAAAATAAATGTTAGTTAATTTTATTATTATTTTTACGTATTTTAATAAAAATAGTATATTTTCCATCAATAATTATTTTTCTCACAATTGAATTAAAATAGAGAATAATGTTTGTAGGAAAAAAGTCATTTTAAATCTTTTACCTACTTCCAGGTCGGACATACCTACAGATTTAATAAGAGGAAATGGCGTCAAGTTGTATGGACAAAACAATGTAGAATTCAAGGAGCCGCAGATAATAAAGGACAACTGCAAAGTAAAATATTTTATTATTAGTTTAAATAAAAACTTTTCTTCTAAAAAAAATCGTTAACAAGGTTCAAGTTTGAATTAGCATTAGTTAAGTCAAAAATTATTCGCCCCTATTTTTACCCAAACAAAAAAAACAAACTTACCTACCAAAAAAAACGGACTCTTCATTGGACTTTATCTGCCTGTATATTTGATAAAAAGCCTTTTTGTCTACAAAATTGTAATTTAGAAATCATATAGTGTTGTCATTGACCTGAAATCAATAAGGAATGTTCAGTGAGATATTCAATTAGGTGTGAGCGTTTAAGCTTGGTCTTTTGGATTTTATATATAAGAATCCTTAACTTTTGATCAGAACTATTAAATTTGACAATAGCCAAGAAAATACACCAATAAAGGAAATTTATTTTCGCCGATGTACTTCATTAATAGTATATAAACAAGGAAAAAATTATAATTTAAAAATTTAACATAAAAAAAATCCATTCGTTCCATACAAAATGACCGGAAATGACTGCCAGTTTAAGTTTGTCAATTTTATGTGTCATATTTTCCTCAGCAAAATCACCTTTATTAATAAAAACATAAATTGTAAATATTCAAAAAAATCAAGTTACTAAAACTAAATACCAATAAAACATTGAATACCAATTTCAGGACGGATCGGGAGAAATAGTTCTCGAAGTGAAAACATCTAGAAGTGAACGTTTGCCTATCAGCGACTTCCAACCGGTGTCGTTCCTCGACGCGCAGCACGAGTTCTCATTCACGCCCGGACCAGTCTGCTTCACCTAACATTATGTACTTACTTAAGGATATCTTTGTAAATATTGTAAATAAATGTTGCGACGAATTAATTGTTTTAATTTTTTTTTAAATCATAATTCTGAGGAGGAAAGTAAAATTTCAAAAGCCAAATTTATTAATTTTAACCAGCTTTAATATGTTATAAACTGCGTAAATTTCCTCCAAGAACAATTCATATGAAAATTGAATCTCATAGTCGTATTATAATATTCAACATATAGTGAGTACATAGCGTTAAACCTCAAGCAATTAAAGGTCTATCGATTTATCAACTTGTACTTTTGGAGACTAATACATGAAACGAAACAGGTATGGATAAATTTGCTTTGTAAACCTTGAGTATGAACACATTATATAAAAAAGTATCCGCTAAATGTATGCAAATTAAGGTTACAACAAAGAATTAGGGAGTTTAGTTGTTCACATGTTGACTCTTTCAATTTGTCCCCTATATCCCCCACATACAATACACCCCAGGATCGTTAATATTGAATGTCAACTTAACAGGTTGAAGATGAGAGAAGAGAAGACTAAAAACGCTGACTACTTAATATTTTATTATATTAAGAATTAAGTTTTGATTTTTAAATAAAATATGAATTGTGTTTATTTGTTAACAACAATAAACACATACAATAAACTTTATTTTAATATTACCTAAAAGTTAATTCTACAGCTGCTTAATTATAACCAATTATCAATATTTTTAATTATAGTTGGGAGTTTCGACACAATTTTACTGTAGGTTATTAAACAACTATCATAAAACAACATTATTCAAAAATATTGTTAAACTTAGTTAAACTGCTTATATTCATAATTAATATTGTGTATAATATTAGGGCAGCGACAGGATTTATATGTATCATTCAATTTAGAAAGACACAAACTATAAAATATATATATAAACTAATAAAATATATCTTTAATTAAGAAATAAGTTTACATTATAATAATCTATTCTATATTCCGCTGTCATATGTACATACAATGCTTAATATAAATTATTTAGTCAAATCAGGAATTTAAGATATAGCCAGCCAATATAAATTAGTCAAATCTCAGCAACTTAACTCATCATGCTAGCTTTGATATACTAAAACATAATAATTTACTATATTAATGACATTCATCTTTAACAAGACACAATATTGTTTTGGTTGTTGCTTTTATTTTCCTTAATTTTATCCTCATTGTTTACACTAATTTCACTTATAGATTCACGCTCTGAGAATCCTTTCCCATTTTCATGATTTACTTGAGACTCGACACTCTCTATACTATTTGTGTCAGACACATTCACACATGTTAGTGAATCAGCACTGTTCTCATCACATTTTACGATGTCATTATCATTACCAGCATCAGATTTGCTTATTTGTGTATCATTATCCTTTACCACTCCCTCACTATCAATACTTCCTTTTTCAATACTGTCACTATCCACAATTGTTTCTGTTATAGATATGTTGTCATCTTTTAAATTTATGCAATCCCCAGTAGTTTCTTCAACAGCACACAAAGTATCTTCCTCTTCGTCAGACGATGCTAGAAGAATATTTTCGACAATTTCCTTATTACTTCTCATTATGCTAGTTTTATTAGAGACTGGCTCATCATTTTGTCCGTCCATAGTGGATTCATTTTCAGAGTAGCTTGAATTTTCAATACTAATAACATCAATAGGCTGTGACGCATTGTTCTCGGTGTCACTGTCCAATTCAATAGTGTCTAAAGTTACAACAGACGCATCAGAGTCGGAAGACTCTTGAGAAGAATTAATTTCATTTTCAGAATACAATTTTTCAAGTAAATTCAATTCATCTATCACTGACGCGTTAGTGCCATCGTCACTGTCTCTCGTGTTATCCTTTTCAGGGTCAGTTTCTTTTTCTTCATTGTTATCCTGTGTGTTTTCTTTCGGTTGGTCAACTTCCATTGCTTGAGAGTCATCATTATTAGATTTAGGTTCTGGTTCTGCAGTATTCGAATCTGTCACTTTTGTTTCATCCCCATTGTGACTGCTTTCTAAATCCTGAGAGTTTTTCTTTTCTTCGTTTTTCTTGCTCTTTTCTTCTATAAGTTTTTTCAATGTGTGTTTTCTCTTTTGTTTGTCGTCCAGCGAACTATTTTCCTCTGCAATATCGTCGTCTTCACTTTCAACAGGAGATTCATCAGCTTCTTTATCACCAATTTCCACAGCTTCAAGTTTCATTTGATTCTGTTTTTCTACAAATCTGGAAAATATAATAGATATTAAAAATCTCGTTTATAGTAGTAATCAAGTTAATTAAAAGAATTAACAACGTTTGTACAAAGAACTGCATACTATTATTATAAAGTTCACAAAATGGTATTTTTATAAGTTAATAGTTTTAAATATTTATATGATATATTTATTACTTATTGAGAAGTTCAAGCTCCTTGGAAGCAGCAATTTCTTTATTTTCTTTAAACTTATTTTGTAAGTCTGTGCTAGTCTCGGCAGGATCTGCGTGATGACCGACTCTAGAAGAAGCAATTCTCCATTCATTTTCTTGACGGCGTCTTTGTAGCTTTTTCCCACATCTTGTAAATAGATCTCGAGCTGTAAAAACAACAATAATAAAGCTTCTTTATTTTCTTTTACAAAAAAAAACAAGTTTTATAATATATTTATTTAATTTAGTGTCACAACAATTAGTACTTATTTTATTATCTTTGTACGAGTACATATATGGTGATGTACAGTTTAATACTATAATTAAGTTCCTTAAATTTCTCCCTAAATTTTCAAGCCCTTTAATTTTTGTCTATAGAAAGCTGCCTGCAAGGAGTTTTTCTTCTTTCTTGAGGGTCCTTTTTTAATTTAAGGAGTCCTTGCGCCTCTTGAATTCTTTGGACACTCTTTTTGAACTTCTGCATTGAATTAGACTTTGATTCGAGATTCCGACAAAATTGATTATTTTTTATTTAAGCGATTTTTTAATAATGAATCCTACTCCATTCAATCGCTTCTCTAGTAAATGATAAAATGAAAAATAATAATATAAAATCAAAAAATCCTTCTATCATGAAAATATCCAATTGTTCTTACTTCTGCGAGTCCGATTATATTGTATTTAATTTTTTTTATTTAATTAAATTGCAAGTGTGTGTGTTACTTCTAAAACATTTTCTGGCTTGGATAACGATTTTTCATTATAATTGCATTAAAATTCCTTATTTACCATTATTGACTGTAAAGTCGGTCTAGGATGGTTTTGTAAGTGGAAAACGTTTCTTTTATTAATTTTGTAAGGTACCTTTTGCCTTGATCTCTCTTAGGGCTTGATTTGAGATCCTGTTCGACAATCGAGGGCGACCTCTTTTCTATTTTTAATGGCATTACTAATATTTTCTTTATTACAATCAGTTTTTAGCAAGGAAATTCATGTTATTCTTGAACATGTCTATTTTTTACCAAGCTCTATCAATATCAGTCTTACTAGTGCCTTCTCATACTAATTTGCTTTATTCCTAAATGATAGATACTGTTGCAATATATCACTTATCAAATAGCTCAATAGTATAACATTTGTTTGTTGTTAAGTGGGTTCGATTCCCACTTGGGAAAATTGGAAATTAAATAATCCATTCTATATTAACAACAAAAAATATTACAGTTGGAAAAAGACGTTTGGGAAAACAATCTCACACTATTCTATTCTTATTTTTTAGTTCAACTCTTCTTTATTAATAAAGTTAAGCTTAAACAAATCTCTATATAAAATAAATAGAATATTAATAATATTACTCATTAGATTATAAAATCTACAATTGTTATAAATATGTACATAATAACACATAAAAACAATCTATATAAAATATACAGCCTTCAAACAACCTGGCTACTCGCTACATAGCTCACATTGACTAAATGGATGATGTTTAGTACAAATCTTCATTATTACTTTTATACATTACACTTGTAGACGGTCTCACAAAATATTTAACATTAATTTTAATACATTTTAGTGAACTTTTCTCGATTCACATTGTATTTCACAGTTTTAAAGTCATCTTTAAAAAAATTAACAAGTTTTCTATTTGGTCTGGTTAATAAAAAAACAATACTTCAGAAAAAGTATAGATAATAATAAATATAATGTAATATTACCTTCTTCCATTATCTCAAATTCACTCCAACCAAGTCGATCCTCTTTATTGGCCTCACGGACGCAGCGAACAACGTCGTGGAAGTCAGGGAACGGTAGAGGTGTACCTATTGGAACTTTCTTATTTATCCAATTCTCCAGTTTCTTGGCTGGTCCCGTAGGCTGACCTGGCCTGGCCTCTAAATGTATTCGAGGCTCAGATGGCATTTTAGTATTAGTCACTTGACATAGCTTCTCGTAGACTTTTACTAATCTCTCCTTATATCTGTAAAAGTTGTTTGAGAATTTAAATAACTTTAAATTATAAAATTTAAGATTGCTTTGAGGACCGACGTGGCGCAGAGGTGTAGCGTCTGCCTGTAAACGCCACGGTTTGTGGGTTCGATTCCCACTAGGGGAAGGTATGCAGTTCCCTCTGCCTACCCTGCCATGTGCGGGATAAAGCGTGAAGACAAAAAAAGGTTGCTTTTTCAAAAATAGTACTCTATATATAACATTATTTTGAATTAAGTCTATCTTCTGAACTTTTTTTACAAAAAACAATTTTATTAATACTAATAATTTTTAGACATAATTTTACTAATATTTAATTACTTTCGCAAAATGTATCTTCACCTGTTGCATTTAGTACGGGGTTATAAGAAAACATGTCATTCATATTTCATAGAAAATGATCACACAGCAAGTTACACACATTTAAGGTATATAACATTATTTATTTATACATTCATTTATTTCTACTATATATCACCATGTTAATTGTATTTAACGAAGGCACGCACAAAAGTAACATTTTCGTAAATAGAAACTATTATTAGTTTCTGCATGCACCTTTGGCCACACAATATGCAGTACTAGCAACCATTGTTATATAGCAATGCCAGAATTTCTATATATCATATAATGAAAGAGGAATGAATGCTGTGAAGATATGATGTGTGTTGAGGATATCACAGTTAGAATAAAGAAAGATATGAAAGAAGCGTGTTCGAAAAATGAGGGATGAAAAAATATTACTACAGTCAGAAAGTAAAGTCAGTAATATTACTAAAATCTAGACTCAGTAAGAGAAGCTGCAGAAAACTATAGTTGCCCTTTAGGGGCAGTGTTGAGGGTCATGAAAAAAGTATGAGGAGCCTAAAAAGGGCACATAAGAAAGGTTAATGACAGAAAATGTCGTAAAAGAGATGATTAAGGGCAATCTATTCTCTCTGGCTACACCGCTAACATGTGTTTGTATGTAAATTATTTACCTCTCAGTTAGTAAATAAACAGAATCTTCATCATCTTCAAAATCAATTTCTTGTTCTTCTAGTTTTTGAATTGCTCTGTGTAATTTTTTAATTGTTTTCTCTAATTTTCTTATTTGCCTTTGTCTTTTATAATCATAGGAATCCCCTTCAATCTCATCTTCATTGGGTTCTATTGACTCTATAATAGCAAAAAAATGTATGATTCATTTTACTTAATACCTTTACCATGTTGGCTATATAAATAAATTTACTATAAAATTTTAATGAAATCTATAATATTTATTTCTTACTGTAACATAATCTTTTTCTATATAAAAATCAATATTGCTTAAAAAAATATGATGAAAATTGAAATGGACAAGTTCTATATACCTTTATCAACAGTTTTTTTGGCCACAACCATTTTACTCATCTTTCTTTGTAAATTTAGTTCGTCTACTATATCTTTTATATATAAGTACATTTTTTCTGGACTAGCTTTCATAGAAATAACTTTGCTAGATACCATTTCAACAAATTCTTCCGATTCTACATACTCTTTTGGGCATTGTTTGTAATAAGATTTTATTTTTTTTTCAACTATTTTGTTCATATCAGGTGAGTTTTCTAGTTCAAAACATAAATTTATAAATTTTTGATACTCTGGATGAAATTCTTCATTTATTTTTTTCTGTTCCTCATTAGTTTCATTTTTAGTTGAAGTATCATCTGTATTTTTCTCCGAAGCATTATCATTACTATTTTTTTCAATTTTTTCAATGTTTTGTTCCTCTACCTTGTGACTGCTAGGCTCCTCCTTAGAATTGTTAGAATTAAAATCTGATGCACACATATCAATCTCAATTTCCACCACTTGTTTTTCTTCATCATTTTCCTTAGGATACTCAAGCTTTTTTTTACTTAATGGTATTTTATCAGGAGATTTTTCTCTATCACTCTCATTATCTTTATTGTTAGTTGTAATAGATTTTACTGGACTATCTTCAATCGTAATAGCCAACTCCTTCCCAATCTCACTATGATGTTTAACAGGACTGTCTTCTATTACAATTTCTACAAATTTTAGGGCATCTGGTTCCATGTTATTTTGCTCTTCCATTGAAAAATGTGTATGATTATTACCCATTAATGAATCTGTATCTTCATAAGATGGATGCATATTATATGCTTGTTCTTCTGGTCTTAAATACCATTGAGGACTACCAGTAGATTGAAAGGATTCTTCATCATCCAATTCTACAGATGATACTTCTGTTTTTGTTGGTTTACGGATATTTTGTTCTTTCTTTGTGCCAGAAACACTAGGTTGTGATACAGGTTTTATAGTAATACCTGGTGGTAGGTTAGTTAGTAATTTGGATCCTTGTAATAGACTTGAAGTTTTAGGTTTCTTGTTTGAAGGCATTTTTTTTACTGTTATTTGTTTAGTTAAACTTTTAATGAGACCCAAGGGGTTTATTCCCAACTTTTGGGTTCCCACTGGAACTTTCATATTATTTTGCACATTTTGGATGGAAGAAACAGGAACAGGTGCAGTTGATGTAGTATTTGTTTTCTTCAAAATATTAGCGTTACAGTTATTGTTAATGTTTCGAAACATTATAGGTTTTTTTAATAAAGGCGCAGTGTTTGCAGGATTTATTGCTTTTTGTATTATGGTTGAATTTGATCTTACAAATTTTAAAGGACGTTGACCCGGTATAACAACCATAGCGTTAGGAAGTTTTCTCTGAAAAAATTAAAGTCTATATAAAAATTTCCTTAAGTATAATATTCAAGAAGTCTACGTTACGTCAAAATTATTAACTTACTTTTTTTGGAGCAGGTTTCGCTTCTTCATCAGAAGAACCTAGCTCTATCACATCCTCGTTTTTCGACATTTTAGAATAAAATGCTGCTTTGACTTGTTGAACCAAAAATATTTTTAAAGTATTCTTAAGAAAGCACAATCACTATATAATTCATAAATAATCATAATATCTAGAAAAAATGACCTAAAATAAACTACCCTTATAGTTTAAAGCATCATCAAGCCGCAATTCGTCAAAAATACACCAACAATTAACAATGATTACATGTCAATGTTGCCATTTTAAAAAATATCTAATCCAATGTGGTACAGACTCGTACATAAATTAAAATATTCACTTATTAATTTGCCAAAATTTTAATTTAATCCATGAACGACTGAAATTTACCTTACTGTGGGAGAGCCTTGCATTTGCACGAATGGGCCGGCTCCGACCGGAGTGATACCACGGCCTCACAGAAAACCGGCGTAAAATGACGCTTGCGTCGTGTTTCGTCGCGTGAGTGAGGGTACCAGAGGCCCAATTACCATTGGCTAAATTAGAAGAAGAAGAAGAAGCTCGGTGTGCTCAATAGATCGAAACAGTATTTCACGCCGGCTCACCGCCTGCAACTTTATAAGGCTGAGGTTCGGCCTCACATGGAATACTGTTCATATCTTTGGGCAGGGGCTCCCCAGTACCAGCTTCTCCCTCTAGACCGCATTCAAAGGAGAGCGACTCGAATTGTCGATTGCGAAAAGATTTCTGATCGGCTCGACTCCTTGGCACTGCGTAGAGATGTAGCCGCGCTATGCATTCTCTACCGCATATATCATGGGGAGTGCTCTGAAGAACTGTTCGGTCTGATCTCGTCCGCCTCTTTCCGTTATCGATCTACGCGACAACTCTACCACCCCCACCACCTTGACAGATGGCAGAGTACTACTGTGCGTTTTATCAGAAATTTGAAAAGGTTTGCCACCTATATTATAAAAAAAAGACCTGAAACAGTGTTCAAAATCATTTTGTGTATTATTAAACGATGATGTGTTGTTAAACAAATACAATTCGTAAAATAATTATTTTAACTTAAAACAATATTTTTTCTGTGCTCTGTCATACCTTGAATTATTCTCTTTTTCTAGTTCCTTTCCCAGCACTTACTACACTGATTTGCTTACATTATTATAATCTAATTTCTATTTTTTCTTTTCTATCCAAAGTACTCAAAAAAATTGTACGTCAATCGTTATCAGTTATAACTTAACGAAAAACAATATATTATTTCCTCTCCATGGTTATTGACTTAAGCATAACACTAACAGCGTACAATAAGATATGGGACGATGTTAGAAACGGAATGATAGTTAAAATATTACCATATTTGCCCATTGGAAATGCTTTTTATATAAATGATATAGATACTTTTAACGATACTGAAATCCATCAATATTATTGAATGATTTTATTCTTAATAGAACATGAACAATGATAATGACGTGTATGATGTATTATCTCCCCTGCTTTGCTCCATTTTTATGAACTCCATAACAATTAACATTACCCCCACTTTGCGCTTACATTTTGCAGATTTATATGCTTACTAACTTTTACCCGCGGCTTCGCTCGTATTTAGTCATTAAAGTATTAGAGATCAAAAAAGAAAAATGAATCTAAACAGATGAAACTATAGCCAAGTGAAACAGATAATGATTTATAGAACGCTAGTAGCGTTCAAGTAGCTAGATTTTGAAAAATTATTTGAAAATTTATTGACAAACAGTGTATTTATTTTTCTATATTTTTTCTAATACCTCCAAAAGTATGTATACACAGTTTCATCATCACTGGTCGAGTAGGTTTCGCATGAAAACTTTTAAAAAAAAAAATGTCGATTATGTTGCTAGTGCGAATCGTATTAATCAAGTTAATTTTAACCTAAATATAATTACAGTGTACAAGTAGTTACATATAATACCTATAAATCCTAGCAAATCTCAGCGCATAGTACCATGGTGCATAGTACTCTCAAAAATTTATTGTCTGTACTTCCGTCTGTAATGCTTGATAATTGCAAGTTGGAATTTAGTAGATCTGTCAGAAGTCTTGGTATTAAAGTTGATAATTCATTTGACATCGGCCCCTTAAACAGCGGAATTAAACCGTTAGGTATCTTCCGCTATTGTAAGAAGTTGGAAATATTTATTAATACTCAATAGTAAAATATCTTTAGCTCAGATTCTTCTTTTTTTCGTACTTGACTACACAGACTCCTATTGCCTGAATTTGTCACAGCAATTTCTAAGCAAACTAGAGTGGTTCCAGAACCTAATCATAAGACTTATTTTTGGATTGAGGAACTGATCATACAATTCAATATTGAGTTCAATTCTAATGGTTGGCCGTGAAACATCAACGTAGTTATCATGCAATCATAATCTTACACTCTATCCTGTTTCTGTCGCCAACTATTTCGTGTTTCAAGGAAAGATTTACTTTCTTGGGTTCTCATTTTCAATATTTCCATCTTCATTCAAGATACGACAATGTACGGGAAGTGTCTCTAAGTTACACTAAGCGCTACAGTGAACGATTCATAGTTAAGACGGTAAAACTATGGAAAGAATAGTCACTTCATATCAGATATTCAACGTCTCTTAATTTAGATTTTTGTCACCTGAAATGACAAGGCCGCCTTTACACTATACCGTGTAACACATTATTTTATATTATAATTTTTTTTGTTATCTTCATCTGCACTATCGTTATTTATGTCGATACTTATGTCGAGAAGGGGATTAAGACTGGTCGTGTAACTGGGACAGGCATTGAAGGAACATCGCTTTCGGAAACTAAATAGTTACAGTCACTAAACAAGCCATCAGCAATCATTAAGAATGAAATTAGTAGAAAGGTTTTGATGTCAAGCAAGTTCAAATGTTTGAAGTGGGAAAACTACAACAAATACAATATAAAATTTTAGTACTTATGTATAAATAAAATTAAAATACTATTTTCTTTGGATGTACGCAATTCAACTTACTCAAGCAAATCAAAATGTCTTAGTGCATACAGGACCAAAAATGGCATATGAAATTAATTGGTGTAAAAGAAAGACATAAAAGACTTATTATGGGCCGAAAAATCGGAGTACTTCGACAACATGAAATGTTTTTTACTGTTACTTTAATATAATATTTATGTGATAAAGTTTTTATTATATAACAGACTATTGTGGTAATATCGAAACTTTATGTTACGTTTTGGTAAATTATTTTTAATCTGTGTTAAAAGTAAAGTTGATATGACTGCAGACTGAACTTCAGCTACCTGTCAAAATATATTCTTGGCGAAATCAATTTCTAATTTCTCTGGGTCGTATTAGTACAATGATTAAACTTTTTTCTTTAAAACAACAAAAAAAAGATGAAGAAGGTTCGGCTAGGGCAGGTGGTTCACAAAAAAAGGCATCAGCAGCACAATTGCGGATTACAAAAGGTAATATATAAAGAAAATTATTAAAGATTTATACAACAATGAAGTATACAATTGAGTATTTTAGTATTAAACATATAAATACTAGCGTAGTATGTAAAATAAATATAAACATCTTATTTTTATCCAGTTACACTTTATGTTACTTAATATATATTTTTTACATCTTACAGATTTGAATGAATTGAATTTACCCAAGACATGTAGTACAGAATTCCCAGATCCTGATGATTTACTAAATTTTAAGCTAATTATATGTCCTGATGAAGGTTTTTACAGAGGTGGCAGGTTTATCTTTAGCTTTAAGGTAATAGATCCTATTGTTTTGTTATTTCTATATGTATTAGTAATTGATTTTTAGGTGTAATTAATAATTAATATTATATACTTCTAGGGAAAAGATTAAGTAATTACACTAAAATGAAAATTTATATTTATTTCTGAGTTGAATCTAATTGTGTTTTATTACTATTTCTTTTTTAGTCATTGTAAAAGATTTAGCCAAAGAGCCAGTAATGCTTAAATTTTCATATCTTTTTTTTTTATTTACAAACTATGTAATGAATACAATATAGCATTTTTTATAGTTAACACAGTTACTTATTTTACTAAAATGATAAGTAAGTAATCATGACTTGAGGATAAATATATCTATTTTATATTAATGTTTATGATATTGTAAACTACTTTCTATAATCTTATCTAAATAGATCAAATGATACTAAAAGACAAAATGAATTAAGTACTATAATGAATTATACCTAGTTTTCCAGCTTCACGCTTTATCCCGCACAGGGCAGGGTAGGCAGAGGGAACTGCAGGAACCATAAGAACCTAGTGTTAAGACACTCCATTACTTAGTCCCTGCTTACTCCGTCCCCACTTTCTGCCGTTTTCGAGGCATTGCGTGTTGAGTGGCGGAACTCAATGCCGCGCTTTGCCTTAGATGCCAGAGCGAAGAAAATGGAAATAGAAAAATCCATCTTCTCCTACTGGGGATCGAACCCAGTAACCATCGCGTTACATTAAACCTCAATCATGTATGTTTATTTTATAGTAACATTTTTTTCAGGTAGGACCAAACTATCCTCATGAACCTCCCAAAGTCAAATGTGAGACTGCCGTATATCATCCTAATATAGATTTAGAAGGAAATGTGTGCTTGAATATTCTAAGAGAAGACTGGAAACCTGTACTCACTGTTAACTCTATAGTATACGGGTTACAATATTTATTCTTGGTATGCAACATTTCTTATTGTACTCTCATCCACTATTATATACTTTTATATATATTACACAGAGTATTTCATAATTTCATTTAAAACAGTTAGTTAGTTATATTTCAAATATTATCAATATTCCTTTGTAAATTTTTTACAAGCCCTAGTTTATACTAGTTTTATAAACATAGAGTAGAAGAATTAACTAAATAATAATAAAAATAGGAATATAATGATTAGTTAAGTTTTTAATAAAAATATGTACTTTATACTTTTAAAAATGCATAAAGCTTAGACATTGTAAATCATAAATATATTATTAATGATGTAAAAAATATGTCTAGAAAATTATGAAACTTGTTTTAAATTGGTCTTGTTTTGTTTTAAATGGAATATGTGTTTATTTTGATTATAATACTATCATTTGTTAACTTCCATATTGCAGTTTAATAATCAGAATTAAACTTATACATAAATGTGTATTATAACATTAATTTTTACTAAACCAGGAACCAAACCCTGAAGATCCCTTAAATAAAGAAGCAGCCGATGAACTACAAAGTAGCCGACGGGTGTTTGAGCAACATGTACAAAGAGCTATGCGCGGTGGATATGTCGGTTCTTCCTACTTTGAACGATGCCTCAAATGATCACACGCTACTGTAAATCAATTCACCCTGCTCTATATAAATAAATAAATCTCATTCATTTTATATTAATATCAGTATTTTTTTTCACACTAGTATATAGTGATTTTCACTTTTAAAAATAGATGGCGCTCTATGCAAACTATTGCACAACAAACCACGATGTCCTTTTAATCTAACATATGGTTAAAGTCTGCAAGCTAATAATATGGGTGAAACGCTAGATACCTATAATACGTATAAACCTATAGTTAATACCATATAATGTACTGACTCACGAGTTAATTTCGTCACTTTGTATTACAATTATAGTGGAAGCGAATCTTTCTGTTTGATTTTTATCGGTGTCGAGTTCTGTGACTCGCTTATATGTATGTGTATGTGTATGACGTGAAGTGAGCGAGCAGCCGCATGAGTCAGAGACAGAGTCAGTCGCAGTCGTTAACGCTATCGGTTAGAGCTCGGAGCTTGTTCGACGTTACTTAATTCTTATTGCCCCTCGCACTCGCTCGTCAGTCCCGACGCGATCGCCGTTTTAGTCACACGTGGTAGGCGCTTTCTCTACGCTCAGTTCTGTGTTCAAGGCGAAACTGTTTCGACACGCCATTCGCTTGCGAAAGTCTCGCGATGATATACAAGTGAGAGCTACCATCGGACGCCAGGGTAACGCTCATCGTGCACGGTGAGCCAGTTTGTTACACGAAAGACATTCAAAACTTGCTAACCAAGGGACGGGGGGCGCGCGACGCCGTCGGGTCACACACGCGGGAGCAACGTTTCCTACGCATACTTACTGTTGGAGAGCCACGGAAACCAATTTTTAATGTGTCAAGTCAGTATAGCTTATTGCTGCTACGTCAGATCGCAGAACGCTTCGAGTAGGAATTACAAGGTTATGCAAATGAGTTCTGAACGCTTCTACACTAGGGGTAATCAAAAGACCATTCACAATTTCAATAAACTTTAACGTTCGGTCTCGTACTGTGTACTGAGTGCTTATCTGTATCGTATTCCTATCCCTCATTATCGTTCGGTGTCACGATCGCTAATTGCTAATTACTTACCTGGAGTCGAGTGATAAGGCTCGAGATCGGTGGCCGAGTGTACGACGTACGCAGATTAGCACCAGCAGGCAACGACGATGGCGGCCTTGCAAGAGGAGACTCTGCTCTCGCGCTGCGAGATACCCATCATCGACTTAGCGCACATAGGTAAGCTATATAACTATAAATCTATATTTTTTTACTCCGTCTTAGTCACAATAGTACCTACATACTTTTTGCCACCTATATTAACTCCAAAATCAAGTAAATATATTATAAAATACTACTGTTTTACAGTCCCTTTATAATAATAATAAAACATGTATTGAGGATATCATATTCTTCTCGACAAAGGACCAAGATGTCTACCTACTTCAGAACCTACCTGCGCAAATCCCTCTTTTAATAATATTTGACAGTTGATCAACAGCTGCAGCTGATATCGTAAATTATTTGTACTTCGAAGTATAAAGAAAAACAACATTTATTATACTTTAAATCTACCTGGACCATTACAGTTCAATCACTCTTAAATACTTAAATTAACGTATTAGTATTTTTTTCCAAACAACTTAGTTTAGATTTAAATTCAGTAACCTGAAATTTTATATTAGGCTTAGTTACTTAAATAACAACAGTACAACATTCCAACTACAAATAACTTTATTATTTATTGGTATATCTGTTACTAGGAAATCTAATCGTATATATTTGGGGAAGTGGATCAAATCTTTATGCTTATGATAAAAACATAAAAGTGCATATAACAAACCAGTATTAACAAAGTGTGCCTAATAAATTATATGATTACATAAATTAAAAACATATTTATGTTTTTTTAAAAAATTACGAATAACACGGTTTATTTCCTAATATCAACATAAAAGTCAATACAAGAAACATTTTATAATGCAATTTACGTAATTAATTATGGCATTGCTTAATGGACTTAAATAGATTTCTTAGAATTTCTTTTGGAATATAATAATATAATTATATTCAATTGAATAAACATCATTTCCTATTGTGATATCACACAAAACTTGTGCAATTGTGTTTTTTGTATTGTAGGAATCGAGTAAGTCTGGCTGAACTGGATTTTTATACGTCAGGGCTAATATAATTGAACAATAATCTTACCCTAAACATAATTAATAGTTTTTCTAACTCTTAAATATTTTTTTTCTTGTCATTGTTTTGCTTATCGTAAAGTATTTTAATATCGTAAAAAAACAGATAAAAAATATTTTGACTTGGGGATTAAGCTAATTAAAGAAAGCCTGGATTACTGTCACTACTTAATTATCTATGAATTAATGAATGATAGATGTTTACAACACTATTGATATTACAGCTAAGCCGTTGTTCTCTTATATGTAAACATCAGATTCACTTGATAGGAAATAAAAATAACTTAAACGCAGACATAAAAAAAGTTGGGCAGGGGGCAACGGCCGATCGGGTCTTTGTAACCCCAGGTTCTTTGCACGCAATACGGCTTAGTAGACATCTGTCATAATATTAAATATCCTAACACATAGTTTTAACGTTACTTAAACATGTACAGTGTACAATTCTATAAACAATATATTCTACATTATACTATTGCAATGAGTTATTTCAATGTAACTTTTAAATACGTCAAGCATATATTTACGTCAGATTAAGTATTAAACACCTTAAACCGTGTCTTAATATGTGCGTCATGTTTATGTTATTCGTGATTTTACCTTTTCTCAGAACATTAATTTATTAACATTGCAAATAATCCTGTACCTATCGCACTTCGCTCAATGTTCTCGGGTATACTTTAGTATAATATACATATAGTTTTTTTGCTTTGTGTTTAAAAATTATATAACTACATTGCTAATACGAATGAATATCATCATATTATCTGGCCTGAAGGTACACGCTGTAAACGTAAAGCGTTTTGGACCTGCAGGAACATCAGGATTAAAAAATTCTTTGTGTTGCAAACACTTTTTCTATCTTTCGATGAAAATCCAAATTTTTATTAACCTAACTTTAATTTAATTAGTTATAAATTAGACACAGTTTTTATATTAATTTGCTGTTTGATCGTCCTTATATACCTACTTACTATAGCAGGAATATTTCTCTAATTGCATACCCATACATATTTATATACACATGCTTAATGATGAATCACACATAATTTCATTTAAGTAGTTATTCGTACGTAAACTTTAGTATCGAGTAGATATATTACCAATGCAATAAAATAATATAATCAGAAACAAAAGTTAATTGTTATAAAACAAACTATCTATAAATAATTAAATTCAGTAGCAACAAATCGGCTTTCATATAAATGCTACGTAACTGCTAACATGCACAGAAATTGCCAAGAGTATATTATTACAACTATTTTATTTAAATGTTTTTATTTTCTATTTTCTATATTTTTTGTTTTATTATATATAATTATGACCAATTATATATTGAAGGTTACTTGATAAGATATAGATGTAGTCAAACTTGTATTGCGAAACAGCGCTATCGAATTATTGTAAGGTCAAACTCCCACTTGATAATACAATACATATTTACGTCATAGCACTGTCCATTATTAACAAAATTTTATAGCGCTTAAAGCTTTTTTCCGTACAGCAAGTTAGGTAGGAAGAACCTATTGTTCCCTTTCCTGTCCAAAATCTGAGTCACTGCTTATTGAGTAACAGGGAACTGAAACAAATATACTCAATTCGTTTTAAATTAAATATTTAGGCTATGCCATCAAAAGCAGAATAACTACTTTATAGTTTTTATAGCCAGGTGAAATTTCCTGATCAATAACCCACATTTCATAGTGTAAACGAATTTTGCCATGTCCTAGTTGCCATTCAGTGTTAATTGGTCGATCACAGGCTCTCGATGACAGCGTCTCGCGAAGTTTGACCCACATTTTCTTCATTCATATGTTACTTTACATCTTTGAATGTACTAAATATAATTTACGTATGTACTAAATTTTTTCAATATTGAATGTCGATAAGATAAATTGTTAAATATGATCACCGCATTACTGTCACTTTCACCTCTAACAAAAGGACAAAATCCAATTCATTTGAAACAACAAACCGTTCAAAATATAATATTTCTTTAGTTTCATGCTCAGTTGATTTAATTATTAACTTTTTATCTATAACTTTATTATTTTTTTATATATTTAAGACATGAAGTGGTTTTTTCTAATCGTTGTTGGTCAGCAATACAACTCGTGAACATTTATATCTCTTGTATTTTTAATGGTGCCACGGTTTCCGTGACGCTAATAATAATTTTGCGGCCTCTTATGTATACTATTTAATGGTTTAACTACTAACAACTAACTTCAATGGACTAGTCATACACATTTACAACTTATTTACATAAAATACTGTCTATTGTGATACTAGCGGTCTAATAAATCAATCTATTTCGGCACTCCTTTGTGTAACGACTAGGAGACGTGCACTGTTGAATCATCACTGTCTTTGTTTTGAATTTAATTGCGTTGCCGGATTGCCTATCAAACTGGACTATCTGTCGATGGGAAATATTCATTTTTGTCATTTTAAAAGTCACGCTCTAAATGTTTATTATAATAATATCTTTGATGCAAAGAAGATTATCATAAACATCGAACTTACGAGAACTGTTTTTATCGATAAGGTGATATTAATTTATCTTATTTAGTGGAATTCTGCGTTGTTATATGAATGGATTGATAAATTGAAGCCATTTGAAATAGTTTACTTAATAGTAAGTAATTTCAAACCATAATTATACGTTAATCTATTTGTAAAATATTTAAAATAACATTCAGTTTTGATACTAATAAAGTAAAAAATATTCAATTACATATAATTAATTAATTAAATATATAATAACAAAGAAACTATTAACAATTAAATACAACTTTAAATGTAACGGACATATTTTGATTACACGAGTAAATAACCAGCAATAACATCACGACGCCAGACATAACAGCACATAAACAGGACGTTATGATTCAAAACGGTAACGTGTGCCGCAGCTTCCGCGAAGTACTCACGTTTATTCATCTTTTTAAGTTTAGGCATAAGAATGTTCAAGATGACTTTTATCGCACCACGCTGGATTTAAGTGTGTTAATTAAATGAAAAATGATAGATCTAGTTCAGTGTAATAGATCATATTCCTAGCTACACACCCACCACTACAGCGTCAGATGACGTAGTTCCAGAGTGTGCCAAGCGATGTGATTTCAGTTTCTACAAGCAACACAATATATTTATTTTATGATCTATTATTTTATTATACAAAATGGATATTATTAGGTTATATTACCAAGTAAAAGATACTAGAAAACCAAGATAGGAAAAAGTTTTGGCGTAGCGTTAAGGTACATCACTTAACATACTAAAAAGGAGGGGAGTGGAGCATCTTAATACTAATTTACTAAGTTTGCTGGAAAGACTAAGATCATTTTATGGTTATTAAAGTGTTAATCCACACTGAGGATAGAAAAAGTATTTCTTTAGTATTTTATCACTAAGGTCTTAATATTTGGGAGAAAATGTGTGAAGTTATTTTTGTAATGAAATGTGTGAATTGTTCGAAATGAATTTTGAAAAGCCTGTCCCTAATGTTTTTAGATTACTATTTTTATAAAACTATATTATTAAATAATAAATTATTTAATAAATTTATTATTATTGTTTGGTTTGAGTATGCTATAGTAAATAGGTTTTAATACTTTTTTTGGTTTTTCAATAATTTATACGTAAAAGTAGAGTCCAAGTATATACTATTCTGAATATACACAATTTATTTACTGTTAAAGTAAATTATGACACAATTGTAATGATCACTATGATATCAGCTCTTTATTTGGATATAAATTCCTATATTAATAAAACAATTGTGAAAGGAAATTCTAAAACATAGATAAATTAACGATAATTTAGTATTTGTTTGATAAGACTCACCTCACTTTTGATAACTAACGTTATTCACCTGTACATATTTGTTTACATAACAAGGAGATTGTTTTATATGGTATTTCACTGAGTCACATGATTCAATTACTGATGTTACCGCGTAGTTATGCTCACTAGCAAACTTACATCATATTTTAAAACAATTTCTTTACTTTTATATTTGTAAATAGGTAAAGCGTTTCCACCATGAGGCTGTAAAACTGTGTTAATCATTACAATATTTGACGTTGGCTTAACTTTGCTGTCGATATCATCGTCGTACAAGCCTTTTAAGTTCTATTCAAATATTGCGGGACAATTTGCGCATTTCTATGTTTGCGGAGTAGCAATCATGAGCACATCGCATGCGTGTGCCATTGTCCTCCAAGAATGACGATGACGTGTTATCCCTATTGTATTGTGACCAACTGTGTAAACCAAATTAGTAAAAATTAAAAGAAACACAAAGTTGTACGATACCAAAGTTGTAGTCGTCGAACTAAGTATATGAAATAATATTTCAATTCAAATGCACTCTTAGTCAGCGCATCCGTTCAATTATTCGATTGATTTATGTCGAATTGCATTCAAGCTGCCTATTGGATGTTTATGACTGTATCCTTAATAAAAACACGTGCATAACTCGTGATAGAATTCTAACTTGTTTGGCGATATCAAGTTTCGCTATTATACTGAAATGAGAAACAAGTTATTGGGTAGGACTTAAAGTACTACCACAAAGAGAATGATAAAACATCTCATTTAAATTCATAAACGTGAATGCTGTGGAAATTTACCATCTAGATTTCTAATAACCAAGGCATTAGTTGTCATTATATGAGAATTACAAATACATACATAACAACAATAAATAAATAAAAATAAGTAAATATATAATCGAAAGTTTGTTGAAGTGGAAAAATACAACAGATAGGTACACAAATATGTAATCAATCAATCAATCTTCAAAATATATTTTGTAAAAAACACAAGAACCAATGTTGAGCAGATACACAATTTAGTAGATAACACTTTTTAAGTAACATTATTGGTGAAGTGATTTATTTATTTCATTGGTCAGTCATCAACATTTTATGTGTTTTTTAAATTGTCGGTTCATTTGAAAATAGGTTTATGTTGTTTGCGGATACAAGAACGTTAAAAAAGCTATTTCTATAAATGTTCGAAGGTAATAATACGATTTCAACAGATAAAAAAATACCTTTCTAAAAAATGTTTGATTACTTTATTTAGTCTTATTGTTAACATTTCAAATGCTACTAAAAATAAATATAAAAAAGGCGCTATTACAGAAAACGGAAAGTCACGTTATGTACAATATGATTTTAATTTCATAATAATTATGTTGTATAAATTTTTAATAATTTAATTAAAAATGTACTAATCGTATTAATAATCTTAATTTTGATTACGTACTTGAAAGTTTAATTTACACCCATCTGTCATTTGTACTTTTTTTATCGACATTTGCTGTCAATTACTCTGCTTTAATATAAAACGGTCTATTTATCAACATGTAAATATACGGTGTTTCTGCTTTAATTGCTTCTTATATAAATTGCCCGTGTAGTACGGGGCTTATGCTGAGATCATTATTTTTGCAAGTTTAATAGAAATTTATATTAATATTAATGCATGTAAAGCTGCAGAGCCTCTAAAACTCGTTTACACAAGCTTTGTGATTCATTTGTTTGTTTGATAATGTACTAAAAGAGATTTTGTTAACAACTTACCCAAGATTATTCATACATAATTATCCATATAATGCACGTAATAGAACAATAAAACAAATATAATGTGTCATCCATCTTATAAAAGACATATCTATAGTAACAGTAACAGTAATTCACCTGCACCGTTTCTAATAAAGCTGGCAGATATTGTAACGAACAAAACAATTATATTTATATATCCATAATTGGGCAAACACATAAAAAAATAAGTATTTTAAGTTTAGTAATTGGAAACTTAATCTTATTGATGATTATAAACGATCAAGAAAGGATTCTAAAATAACCTTTACATATTATGTATGCGAGTTTATAAGAGTAGATTCTTTTAAAAATAAATAAATTTCTTATCATTTAAATATTAAAATGAAAATTAAAAATTATTTGTTCATGAAATCATATATAATTATGTAAAACATTACTCATATATATTTATTTAAATATTTATATTATACTGTTATTTTTTCCAGAATATAGTATTAAACTATTAAATGTGAAAGTGAGTTTAATTCCATTTAACTTTTAATTTGAAAGAAAATTGTACTAATGCCACACACAAAAAAATAAGAAATTGATTTACGAGCAACACTGGGTTTGTGATAAGGAAATCACGTTGGCACACGTGTAGGGTCGTAAAAGAAGTAAACATTCTTACAATAACTAGAAATGTTTTATATTCTTATCTAAAAAAATAAAAGGAGCTGTTGAATTGTGTGTACATTATTCCAAATTGCCGTCTATTGTTCATATTTATATTTATATATATCTTCTGTTTGAACTGAGATAAATTAATTATTAAAAAAAATTAAAATTAAATTCGCAGTTAGGTTAATTAAAAAATAATTATGAAAGAAACAGCAAAATCTTTATTACACTATATTTGATCTCCTTTGAGTATATATAAGTATTGAGTACTATAATACTCTTATGGTGGTTACAAACTTGTTTCAAGAAGCTATTTCCATTTTAAGTACACAAAAATATACGTTATTTTATTCGATGTCAACTAATTGATAGTAATTAATGTAGGTCATTCATCAGCCTCCTTCGTTAGGTATACATTTTATAAACTATAACCGTCTGTTAATCAGTATGGCCTCGCTGATAAAAAGACCGAAATTAATCTTTTTAACGTTTTAGTAAAATCTTGATAACATTACTTAGAAGGCAGGCGACGTGTATCTCAATTCACGGCTAATATTCTAATACTAAATTTGCTTTACTCCAACACTAAAGTTGGAAACAATATTGTGTCTTCTTAAACAACTTCCTAAAACTTTTAAAAGCATATATTACAATAAAAAGAGAATAACGATGTTTGTTTTGTTCTAGTTATTTACCAATTCATTCTTTGAAAATCATAAAAGAAAAATTGTTAATTTCAAAAATCCGTAATTTAATGTGTAAATATATAATTAAACAAGTACAATGAATTAATGGATACCTGTTTGGCTTCAAACTACTGATTTTGTAATATTTGACGTAATATGGAAATTTATTCAATACTATAAAAATTAGTTTTTCAAATAGCGTCGTACAACCTTCGGAACTGCATCATGTCACCTAATAACCTACTTACATATCGGACGGAATCATTAATTTTATGAATTTTATTTTGCGTTAGTGAATAATTGCGTAGAAAACATTGTTTGTAAATAAAGTTAATTGCTTATTTTAAATGTAAATTTAAATAATATTTCTTTAAATATATTAAATATATACGAATTTTGAATACGGATTGATATAGGGCGAAAATCTAAGACAAAGCACTTGAGTGGCGGAACTTAACGCCGCTCTTGTATTTATCACTTTCATAATACATAATAGTGCTTAAAAATGACATAAGATCACTAAATATTAATATAAGTAAATCATGACTGTGGCAAATTGTTGTACGCGGATAAAAACCCACAGATTCAGCCTCTATTTTCCTTTTACGCTATTATTCCCAATCTCACGCATGACAATGGGAATTTAAAAGACTAGTTTTCCTTGTATGTCTAAATATATTTTTATTATTTGTTTATTCGATTTCATTTGCTTTGCTTCTTCAAAAAAAAGTAAAGGTCAAACAAATATTTATTCTGTGTGTTTAGCAGTAGGTAGGTATAGATAATTGAATAGAGAAAAGCGTAAAAGCGATTCTTACCATGAAATGACGTCTGTAATGTGTATACTATGTACATACACATTAGAAATACCTGACTAAGGTTCTTGTTCATTACCATAATCTATGAAGTCAGTCAGCTATGAGAAGGCTTACTATACTAAATCGTCATGATATTTTACTAGCAAATATGGACAACATTTGTCGCAATTTTTACTGAAAAGTTAAGGGAGATAAATGTATGATATTTGTCATTTAATTAACAATGTTAGGTTAAAATCCTTAGGCATATTTTAGTAATATTTAAATAAATCTTCATATACATAATTTAAATGTAATGTAATAAGAACTCGCGACCTTCACGATTTCGTCACGAAGACCTTTGTTGTACGACTAACATACGGATAAGGTTAACGTTAGCATTTCCGCGTATGTCTCTCAAGTTCCAAAGACCTCAAGTTATAAGGAATAAACAATTGATGAGACAATACGTGGCAAAAATTAAGCACGTTTATACTTAAAAGTTTCACATTAAACATTTACTCATTGAAAAGATTACGTACATAATTAATTTGAATTTGATTTAGCAAAGAGGTTTCTTGTAAGTAAATGACATATTTTTTTTACTTTTAATTTATTATTCAATTATTATTTACGAAACCATTTGTATAAATCTACTTTCTTAAAAAGAATCAATTTAAATTTGAAAGTAAGTTTAACTGAAAATACTCAACAGATATATAAAATATATTTATGTGAAAAAACTGTCTTTGCATGCCTATGTAGTATGTATATAGTTAGAGACCAGCTTGTTTAGTTTTATTTCTTTTGTAACAGCAAATATGCTATGCAATAACATTTTGCAATATGTAACAAAACATAGGTCCAATTTCAATTATTACATAAGATGTTGCATAACTTGTTTTATCATAAATGACAACGTGAATAAAAATGAATTATAATAGTGCACGCTGAATCAACACTGACTTTCTTGTTTCTTGTTTTTTTTATTACAGTTCAGTGATTAAAAAAAATTATACAGTACGGTTGCGTGTTACAGTAATTCTCGTAAGTTTAACTATAGTCACAGAAAATAGTTTTTATTTGATATATTTTATTTTGTTTTGAAAGCATGATAATCAACTTAGTATTGCAATCTCAGATGTCACAAAAAAATGATAGATTGCCCTAATCCTTGTTCCTTCGATAAACAAAATCGTATCTTAAAAGATATGTTTATGTAATAACACGATCGTAGTTACATTTTATCTTTATATCCATTATATTACTTCGGAAGCAAGTTTAAGAGATCGTGAACTAATAAGGAACTAGTAATTCTACTCAAAACTAGCTTAGTGCTTCTAGAAACTTAGAAGTGAACGAAAGCATGTAGTTGTAATACATTTACTGATGAGTGCCTGAGAAAAAAACTAAGGAGTGTGAACAAAATGACCAATGTATTTCATTACACAAAATAGTACAGCAATTTTAAACTTCATCGTATACAGCGTGACGTCACGTTGATGTCAAATAGTTTTTATTCATTCATTCGGTCATTACTGTAAAGATATATAGTAATATATTATGTTTACTTATTGACGTGGTTTTTAAAAAATTTTTAAATATTTATTTTTGTCAAATGTACCCACCCACCCATATTCAATGTAAATTCGAAACAGATGTTCCTACTAGGAACTTAAAAAAATTAATTAACGACTGCCACATTGTGATTTTGTATTTATTGTTCTATTTTCATAGTAAGCATCCAAAAATTAAACTCTAAACATCTAAATCTCATTGCTTTTACCAATACGTACTTTACTGACTGACCTAACTGAAATAAATCGTTTCCAAACGCTTACGATTTATATAACCTCGAATCGTTTAAAAGTAATTAACAAAATTGCGAGAAATATCCACAGTGTAATGAAGTTTTTTATAATCACCAATTATAAATAACGTAGAATTTTAATAAATTAAGAGAAAAGAATAAAGAATATTTGTAATTACAATATACCTATAATAGTTGTTAATCATAATTAAAAAGCACGTTTATATCAAGATCACATATTTGATCGTTTTTACTTATTACAAATTTGAAAGAACTTTGATAGTCTCCCGCGTCAACTATATATTACCGTGATCTTTTCATGAAATGCTCTGAACGTTATAATGTTGTAAATAAGTATTGTATGAGATATAAACATTGTGTCATTTAATTCTACTTTTTAACTACATTAAACTGACTAGTTCTCACTTTGAATTGCTGCTTTTAAAATGTCGATTTTTACTACAAAATCTTAACACCCCATATCCTTTGTCGTTGAGATAAATAAGTAATTATTGATTTAAAATTATATATGTATATACATATAATGCTGCTATTCCGTATATATCCCCAGAATTATATGTGCGTCTTAAGTATGGAACAACACAATTTTCAAATCTTCGTACTTTTACAATTCTAGCGTATGATTACAAAAGAAATCACTAAAGATTTCTTTGCAATCAGACGATAGATAGGTACATAGATACGATCTAATTCCTAATGTAAATCCTTACGACAAATACGCTTTTTCATCTTCATTTTTAAAAAATAAGAATGTTGCACTTAACACGCAATTTTGTTAAATTAGTGAACGTTAACTGACTGTACTTTTCAAGTTATATTTTATATGAGGACCACCGTGGCGATGGTTTGGGGTTAGATTTCCATTCGGAGAGGATGGATTATTTGATATTTCATTATCATTTACTTCGCTATGGCAACAGACGAGCGCGGCGTTAAGTTCCATCACTCAACACGCTTTATATCAAAAGGCGGAAAGTAGTAAAGTACGTGTGTGTCTTAACACTAGGGTTCTATGGTTCTTGCGGTTCCCTCTGTAGACAGATCCCCGCGGGATAAAACGTGAAACTATAATATATTATGTGTATTCCATTTATTTTAAAGTATTAGCACTCCAAAAGTATAAAAAATATTATAATGACATTTTGTTTTTTTAGTCTACACATAACTTACAGTGAAAGGAAGCAACACGAATTAATCATCCTTAAAATGAGGTCAAACAAGCGCTCTCAATCCGAATACAGAAATAAGATCATAGTATACTTACATACATATGTACGTGAATTGTAACCACTTCTTAGAGCTTGAAAAGTGTTTCTAATATAGAAATTAAGCAGAGTGTATTATGTTGTTATGTAATTTGTATCAACTTTCTGAATATCTTGTTAGATTCTCTACAATCTTAAATTAATATACCTACCTGTGCTTTACAGAAGGCCCACTAGCTCGTACGTTCACGTGTAAAAAAATATTTCACCTCCTAAATAATCCACTTAAATGATAATAAATCAAATTCATTATATGATTGCATTTTTTAATCTCAAATAATATCTTAAAGTATAAAAATTATATATTTTTTCACAAATGATGAAAATATAAATATTTTAAGTGGTAAAATATTTTTGTTAATTAACGTTTTTATTCTTGAATAAAACAATTGTCTAATCTAAATATATCTTGGGAAAGTGATACAGGGAAATGTTACATTGGTAACAATTAACAGGTAACAACGTGGTCGTGTGAAACACAAAGCAAGTGACAATGGTAGAGAACTAGGAATAACGGACATGATTAGCGTGTGGGCGAATCGTTTCACCGTTATTTACGTGTACTCATCTTCTTTCGTCATAATGTTTATTTTAGTTATTGACAAATCCGTTTACTCGAAACACGATCGCTTGTTGAGATAACGCCCGCTATTAACAAACGGAAATCGAAATGGTTTTAGCTTGCGAGCTAATAAATAGAAAAGTACTAATAATTATTTTTTATTTGAAATCTTATTTAAGTTATAAAACGTTTCGTTTTAGATATCAATGTTATGATGGCAGCATTTACAAATTACATATTATTCCGAATTTTGAAAGAGTAAGCAAAACGCCAAGTTGTAAAGCATGTCAGCTAACAGATGATGCTAACAGATGATTTACTAGGAAAACATTATAAAACTAGATTTACTAGGAAAACATCGAGAACACTAAAAAAATACTCGAGAACATGTGAATTATAGAAAATGAATCACGCGTATGCACGATGAATCTCTGTGTTCACATTATTATGTATCTAATTAATAGATAGGTACATTAATTCTGGATATATCACTCCAAATGTTATTAAAAATATAGCTGGTAGAGAAAGACAACTCAGCACTATTTTTATAATAGTCTATTAATATTATAAAGTAGTTCATTATAAACTTTCATTAAAGTAGTTGACAGATACTTACATTATACTGGAATTTTGAAAAATAATAGATTAAAAATATAAAACAATAAAAATAATGTTATCAAGTAGTATTTATATTTTTATACCTAATCATTTGGAAAATCCTTTTTCAATTTACATATATAATTTGATAAGATTTTATCATTTTTATCAACAAAAATCAGTAGAACGCAGGATGTCATATAATACCTATAAAATAGTCATAAGTATATTTATACAACATTAAATTTATTTATTAGTATATTTATATAATATACAAGTAATATGTTCATATATTCTATAATTGCATTGTTCATAACGCATTGATCGATTAGACCATGAAGAGCATTTTAAATAGTTAATAATCTTACACTAGCAGGATATTTATGTCGCTATCTGAACCATGTCAGGGCCAGACCTTCAGTTACTCGAAACATACTGAACGATCACGGTGGAATTACTTTGAAATGTATATTTTTATTATATAATCTTTTGTATTTTAAACAAATATGTAGTTGAGTAATGGTTTTTTTTATGATTTAGATAACAAAAGATAAAAATTTTTATCTCTTAATAGGATTTAGGAAAAAAATGAAACAGTGAATATTTTTCAATTTGTGGCTTGTGTATTAGAATAAAGTGATGTATATTATTTTTCAGGTACAGATGTATGCCCCATGAAATCAGTGGTACGTCGTATTGGACAGCAGTTATTTGCAGCTCTTAATAGCAAAGGCCTGGCTATGCTTGTCAACCATGGCATCGCTGATGAAAAGGTGCGCTATGATCATAGAATCTTAAATTATGTAGAAATCTAAAAATATAACAAAATTATTAAGCAATAACATATTTTAAATTGAAATTTGACATTTAGTTTACTAATGTCCTGTCTGTTTCTAGCTTAAAGCGGTATACGCAGATTTGGACAACTTCTGCGCTTTGCCTGAAGGATGCCAAGATCAGTATCTTCGAAATCCAGTAAGCAACCACGGTTACGTGAAACCCGGAATGGAGCAGTTTGACAACACTACGAAGGTAACATTTAAATCAAATTTTTTACCATTTCTTTCAATAAATATTAATACTATAGTGTATTCTAAGATATGCTCAATAAAGATTATTTATATTTTAAATCGAAAACAAAACACGATACTGAGATTATTGTTTGTGGTGCCTGTATTCAAAACATAGGTCTTAAGGCATTAGTAAAACGTAATTTTATTTGCCATAAGAATGTATATTTATCTATTTAACTTTTATTCCTTCCAGGAGTTACGTCATTCCTTCAACATCACTACTCTAGCGGCGACGGCGATGCCCGCGCAGGACGTGCCCGAGTTTGGTCAACACGCAGTGCCTCTTGCCCACGACCTTACTAACCTCTCCCGCGTCTTATTACAAGCTTTGGCTTATGCTTTTGGTAATTATTTTTTATAATTTTGATAACACAATTTGATAAATTAAAAAAATAGTACCATTATGAGAAAATTCATGGTAAGCTTCATCCTTTTTTTTTTAACAACAATTATGTATGGTATTAATAAGTCCTTTAAAACGATTAAATTGATGTACTTACCATATATACTTGGTATTAATAAATATTATAAATATAACTACATTTTTGCTATCCTATCTAAGGTTTAGGGCATAGGGCTTTCTTTGTATTTTTACAATGTTCTTAACTTGAAAAGCCATTTCATTCCTTTGCTTGAGATATCTCAAATTTGACAGCGAAAATTTAGCGGCAATTGAGTTGTATGTTTTTCTTATAAAGTCATGTCAAAATCATTTCTATTACAAATATAACTCTTAACCCACAACACGTAAATTCCAGGTCTCGCACCAGCAACTCTACTATCTTGCCATGCGGGTATGCTCTCTGGAGAGGGCAACGCGTCCAGCATGCGCATCCTATACTACCCGCCAGTGCCGCCGGATGACGAGCGCCCTTCAGAGCACACCTGCGCCTACACGCGATGTGGGGCACATTCTGATAGCTGCACTTTTACTTTAGTTGCACAAGACTCGGAAGGTGGACTTGAGGTATATTTTTTATTTATTTCTACAATATAGGCAGAGAATGCATAGTGTTTAAGCATTTGATTGCTTTAGAATAATTAGTAACATTACAAATTGGTTAAGTACCTAAATATATAAAACATATTTTTGGTATGTATATCTTATAGCCAAATAAAATAATAAAAATAATTGCTTTTACAGGTTAAACTAAACGGCAGTGATAAATGGCAGGCTGTGGGACATCTTCCAGGAGCAATTCTTGTTCAAACTGGGGAATTATTGGCGTCTTGGACCACTAATTTACTGCCAGCCCTTGTAAGTAATATATTTATATATATATTTTCATATAAAAATACTAAGAGCCAAAAAAAAAACTTAGTTAAATTTTTTTTAAGTGTGTATTAGAATCGTTTACTAGAATAAGCTAATTGACAAGATTTCAAAAAGTATTTCAAATTCTTTAAACCACAAGTTCTTGTGACATTACATAATGTTTGTTGTACATCCAATTTTGTATTATTTATTTGTATCCAATTATGTATATTTATTCGTCACTTTAGGACAAAATATTGCCTAAGAGGCTACCACTTTCTCTTACTAAGCCGAGTCGTAATTTTTTTATCAGGTCACTTTCATGCAACCATTTAACTGGAGCAGACACATAATGCATATTTTGGTTTACTTGAGCAACTTTGATAAGATAAATTAAATAAATGAAATGTACACTTAAATGTATTAACAGTTCTGACGAGGTCAAATTGTATAACAGTTCCGTATTCTAAATTTAACACAATTAGCTTAAATATATTACCTATTGTAAATTATAATCACTATTTAAGGCCAAGGTGGAAAAATGTATACAGACTACTTATTCATTTCAAGATTGTAGCCATGAAAAAGATTTACCTTTGACATACTTTTTCTCGTAATATTATTCTAGTGAAAGTCAAATAATTTTATCCAAAATAATAAATGACAAGAAGAAACAGAGAAGAACTAATGCTAAAAATTTACCATGGCTAAAATTATTTTTTATTTGATAATTTCATTTACAATTTTCAATTATATGTATATAAGTGACGATGACTTTGACACTTTGACAGAACATTTCGTTCAAAGTGTGCTATCATTTAAAAATAATGTTGGATACGGTGAACTCGCGTTTAAAAAATGATACCTTGTCACACATTTATAAATCAATGTTCTTAAATTTCTCACATTCATAAATATTGAATTATATGAGGAAATTCAAATATGATGCCGCATTTTTTACCGTACAAAAGAAAATGAAATTAAACAAATATTCTAATCTTTTTTCAGATGCATCGTGTTGTGGTACCCTCGGGCACATACGCGCGCGCCCGAGGCCGCCATTGTGTGGCCTTCTTCTGTCACCCTGACAATGACGCTGTCATTCCGCCGCTGTCACGCGCGCCCGCCCCCGCGCCCCCCGTCTTCACCCCGCACCCTCATCTGACACTTCACCATCGTTTGCTGAACGCCGCGCATCATATACAAAAACGGTTTAGAGAAACGTACGCGTGACTAGTACGGGATGGTGCAGACATGTCATATAGGACCATCGTGAGAAAACACGCTGCACCTTAATTTTTGCTAAAAAAATCAATGTCTTTAATTTTTTTTTTTAAATTATTTCGTTTATATATGGTTAAAAAGACAATATTACACAGTGACCAAATTAAAAAAAGCGTACTAGTATGTAGACCAATTCTAGGTTCAATTGAGAATTTTTTAATGTATTGATTTTCTTTTGATTTATAATTATTATAAAAAAAAATGCGTTTATATGATTGTATTATATAAGTAAAATAATCGAAATAATCGAATAATGTGATTGTCCACAAAGAAAAGTGTATTTATGCAAGTCATAAATGGGTTCATAAATTTATATTGGATAAGTGATTGAAGCTGATATCAATATTAGTAAAAATTCCTACTATTGCTCAAATTATTTCATTCATATTGATATATATTTGATCATTCCGCATTTTGACATTATAAGTTATATGAGACCAATTTATTGACTGCTGTTAGCTTTATGTATTGAAACATATTTGATTTTTTCTTAAATATTTAACCATAAGTACTTAGCAATTAGCGATGAGAGATTGTTTATTATCTGCTTATTCGTTTACTTAAATATGTTACTTAGTTTTCGTGTTCTTGCTTCTGCATTTTATATTTCTAAGGTATATTTATATAATTTCTTATTTTATTTATTATTGTGACTTTTTTACATCTACTTATCACATTATTGAATAAAATGTGTGATATTTTTAGCTCAATTAATTATTATTATATTTTATCTGTACTTAACCATGCTTAAAATTTTCTCTGCAAAAGATTATAGATATTATTATCAGAAACTTTAGTAACATCAATTTCTTTGAATAGAGCAGCACTTCCAAAATCATGCTTTAATAAAATTAAACTAACATAATTTATTTTTTACATATTTTGAAATAATGTCTTTATCAATTTAAAAACAAATATCATTATAGGTAAGCCAGTTATAAAATTATAATTGATCTTTATTTAAACAATGTGTACTTAATTTAAATTATTAATCAATAGTGATATAACACATATAAATATGAACATTTTCATATTTATATGTAATTGAAATTGTTGTATTCACCAAATATTTTGTATGTTTTGTATAAAAGATATGTTTTCGATTTTACTATATTGGCTTCTTTTGGTAGTAGTAACGGCTTAGATAACAATGCACTAATTCAGGGTAGATATAAAATTTTACCAAACATAAATTAAATTTTCTATTATGTTGTGCTGCTACAAAACAAAAAGAAAAAAACACCGCTTTTAAAATATGACAACGGCAATTTAATATTTTTATCTTCACACGTGTTTGTATTTCACTCATCCATGACCACAGTATTGGATTATAGTAACATATTTAAAATATGTATTATTCGTAAGGCATTTAGCTTTTTTATACAACATAATGTGTGTTAAGCATTTAAATGCATTGTACTTACTGTAGCATTCTTAGTAAATATACATACCAAATGTTAATACTGCAATGCTTTTTGCTTGCAGATATTTCATTCTATCTTGATATTATTCCAGACTGTGTTCAGTAAAGATTTTAGCATTAAAATCTCACAATTTAGACAAATTAATAGAAAAAAGGTTAAGAACAAAATAGTTGTGAATTTATTGTTTTGTATTTAGTCAAAATGTTAATTAGTGAAAAAATGTACAATTGTACTATTATCGAATTTTCTTGTAATATATTAAATAATCATGACATTCTAAAATAAAAATAATTACATATTGACATTCATTTTTTTGTGAAAATTATTGACTATCTGGTATAATATAAAACTGATTTACCTTATCTGTACCACATAGATAATATACATTATAATTATTATGTATCTGTTTGAATGACACCTGTACTTTTATATTTGAGAAATAAAATAGGTAATCACGTACATAAAAATGTTTTAATTTAAACCATTTATTTTATATTTTTTTAACGTAATGTCATTTAAAACTTATTTCACTTTTAAAATCAGAAAACTTGAAACCCTAAGTATTATAGAGTAAATGTCCCTTTGCTTAAATAGGTATAAGTATAAAGTGCAATAGATATCATTAAGTGGTTCAAATACAAGAAAATTTGTCGTACAGATAATAGAGTATTATTATTTTGTATATAGCGAAAAAGCTAATCTCTCAAAAATATACTTAATAAAAGAAACAGTCCAGAAGTAAAATTAATCCACAAAAGGGATTGGATATTGCAAAAAATGTTTTGAATGAAATAACGTGGGCGGAAGATGTACTCTGACATGAATAAATTTACACTTCTATTATGTCACGTAATTTGATAGATGAACAACAGAGACCTATAATATTCCATAATTATCTTTTCCAATACAGAACCCCAAAAATAAGTAGCGGTCAAGTGCGTAAGCATACTTACATACGAAGATGCTAATTTCGTACCAATTTGTAATTTTTAGCTATTTAGTTATTTTGTATAAGATGAACTACAAATATACCTTTTTAATTTTTTTTTGTCTTACACAATGAGTGTAATTTCCATCTTTTTACTATACTTTTATTATGTATGATTGAATGTCAACGTGGTACCCTACAGTGTTGATTACACTGCATATTGTATGTACCTATGTGATTTCGTACAGGAAACATCATCTCCATGAATTCATGAGGAAATGGTATTGACATACGGACACACAATTTAATTAAAAAAATTGGACTGTGTTTGTATGACCTTGTTTGCAAGAAATGATAAAATCAATATCTACATCACACGATATCAAAAATTAGAAAGAATCAGCTTAATGCATATCTGAAAGTAACATTAAAGAAACGCAAAAAAGATGTTTAACCTGATATATCTTCTGCGCTTCCATCCTGCTCATTCTATCTTCTGAGAACAAGACGTGACGTGACTGAGAAGATTATAAAAACAAAATTAAAACTCTTTTTACTTTATTCTTGTCGTACGATTATAGTTTGTCTAAATATTACTTTTTGCTTCTTTTTAAATACAAATAATTATTTCCTCCTTCTCATACTTTTAAAGCTAATTTTAAACGAACCTTTTAGTTAATAATTTCGTACATTCATTAATAAAAAAAACGATTAAAATTTTTAACAAGAAAGTAACAATATTTTTAAAGTCTATTATTTTACATTTACTTGTCTTGTCATACTGAAAGGTTTGAACTTATTATCATCAAGTTTAGTCATATGAATGGCGAAGTGTAAAGGTCACAAGGGCCTTTATGTAAAACAGTTTTTTTCAAACCCCTTAAATTATGTATGCCACATATTTTAAAATTACTGGATATAACGTCAATGCAAAATTTACCAATATGTTGAATTACACTAGTTATTTTGCTGAATCTAATTACTTTTTCAGAAAATAGATTGCATTTACTTTGTCAATCTCGTATTGCTATACGTTATCCCAATTTTCCAAAAAAACTCTTGCCACGCATTTTGGTTAAGGAGTAGTGTAGAAATTGCTAAGTGTGGTTCGTAGAGATGGGGCGTATCGAGCTAGAAAATTGGTTCTATATGAGAGCTGATAACTTTTTGACGATGGCACAAATATCTATTTTAATAGTAATTGATGTCTGATATAATAAATTTATATCAGATTAATACAATTACTTTAGTATACAGTACACATTCTCTAATTCAAATAAAAAGAAACGTATACGTTTGTCCCCGTGGACGGAGAAAGCAGGGACTAAGCAACGGAGTGTCTTAACACTAGGTTCCCACGGTCCCTGCAGTTCCCTCTGCCTACCCTGCCATGCGGGATAAAGCGTGAAGCTATAAAAAAAAGTATACATTTGTAGGTACTATAAAACTGAAGATGAAGCCAGAAATTATAAACATAAAGGTAGAAAGTTAGATAAAAAAAGTTTAAAAGAAATACTTTCTCAAAATATTAATTACTCAGCAAATAAATTATTAATTAAAATGACATTTAAGAAAACTCTGTTGGGGGGATAGTTTATTTACAAAAGATAGCCCAATGTACGGGTTTGGTTATTTAAATATAGTCGACGTATAATCGCAGTGGTTATTTCTGGGTTTTTATTTTGGCGTAGTTCGCGTGTGGTCGATCGCGCTATGATCTTTTGGCGGGAAAGTAAACGTCATTAGTGACTGACCGTATGTCCTCAGTGCAGTGCACTTGAAGTGCAGACTAAATAGAAAATTCATTTTATTATGGTAAGTTATTGCATATACATTAAAAACATATAGTAACTAGTTATATGCTACTTAACAATCATATTATATTTTTGTTACGTCATTTTTTAAATATTATGCTGTGAACGTATACAAAAGAGCATATTTGTGAATATCCTTCACAAATTTTAATAGCTTACTAAGGTCCCAGACTAATGTTTCCTTATTTTCTATTATACATAACTACTTGACGAAAAGTATATCTATTATTTTTTTTTGGCACCTTTTATGTTATTTTTGTGGCATTATAATTTTCATGATGTTTATACCATCATGCAGTTTTAAAAATCTAATTTAATTCTTAAATTATCTTTTGTTATTATATGTAATTAAAACAATAAATAATGAAAAATTTTTGTACTTGAAGTTTACAGGCGTAAATATGAATCATAAGCGTCGTAAATATTAAAAATAAATAAATTGTAGTTAGAAGGTTATACCTGAACACTATGTAGGTGGGAGTGCGCAATAACATCCGTAAATTATATTTTACAGCTCTACACTAGTTTAAATTATACCAAGTCTGGATATAGCAATTTTAACTATAAAATTTGCTTCATCTGCTTTAGAAATAGCCTTATATATATCAGGTATAACAATTTCATATTCCGACATATTAATATAAGAATATAAAATAATATGCCGGAATATTCTTATATTCATTAGTGACAGTTGTTCGTTAATAGATCATGCTTTTAAAAATTAAAAGAAGATCTTATTTTATACATTTTCTCATTTAAAAAATACTACTATAAATAAGTGAATAACGCGGGTAAAATTTGCTCCATATAATTTTTTTCCACATTTTACTCCACAAACAAGTGTCATGATGAACTCTACCAAAAACTTTGCTGAATTCAAGTAAACATTCTTACACAGTTGTGTTCCTATTTGTGTAGTTTGCTACAGTCTGTTTTAAGCTGAAGATTATGTCTGTGGATCATTGCGACTTAAATCCGTCCTTTGTCCCTTTCGTTTTTTTATAGCAATATTTTTATTGACACAAATATTATAAGACTTGAAATAAGTTATTGTTCTGGACGTTAAAGTGTCTATTACTAATATATTTACTCCGTTTTCGGAAACATAACCTACTATATCTTTCAATAAAGCAGAAGACTGGAACCTTGAAAGGTGTATATTAAGCATCTGTTTTAAAAAAGTATACATTCTTAGATGCATAAACGAGACGCTTCAGAGGAATATGTTAAAAAAAGATATGGATGATATCGTTGCTATACTTTAGTTATTGAAACGGTGGTAACAGATACCTGTTTGAAAACCTCTAATATATACCACAGTTTAACTTTTAGCATGTTAGAGATCGGTCCTTAGACTTTGAAACTTACAGTATAAACAAATGTAGGTGTCTCAAAATTGGTAATTATAATCTTATATATGTAGGTATATTCTAAAGAAAGCACACAACATATTTTTTCAATAATATTTTTTTGCCATTTACTTAAGATATCGATTACTACCGTGTTTAATTTGTTTATTTGTTATGACATTGTTATTAATTTATTGATATAAATCAAAAAAAGAAATCTATATCGAACTAATGGTTACATATTAATTTTATAGCATTCCAAAGCATTCCCTAGATTTAACGTACGAGCTCTAAGCTCATTGTTTGCCGCTGAAATGCACATTAACAACCTATATTAGGTCTTCTCTATCTAATCATTTTTAAAATAATTACATTAGTTGATAGTTCAAGATAGATTGAGATTTTTTAACAACAACAAGTTTCATGTCTATATTTTGATCTAGTTGATCTTATTAATCGAAAATTATAAATATATATACTCTCGAGATACCCGGGAAATATGGAAAATCCTAATTAAGATCAATAAACCACGAACCCTAGTTTTGAGAGACCATGACTAACCAAGTTATAAGATAATAATTTCAGCTCGAACTTACATTATGTAAGTCAATTTTTATACATTTTTTATGATTTTTAAAGTATAATCCACACTGAGGATTTAAAAAATACTTAAAGAAAACAATATGTTTTCTTTAAATTTGATAAAAATAGCATTCTCTCTGGCCAAACGATTGTTCTTTGTAATAATCTTTGAGTAGCGGAAATTTCTAAAAAGCATATAAGAATTTCCCCGCAGCATGACGAAGATCGCATGGCACAGAGCGCTTGCACGGTTCGAAAGAGCGCACGGGTTCAAATTCCTTTCATCAATTTTTATTAGATGTATTTTTCATTCCCGTTGAGCGTAGTCCTAAGTTGATATGGAATCCTGGGTGCTATATAAACATAAATGTAAAATTTAAATATCCGTACCAATTTCCTGTTGGTAGGAGAAAATATTAAATAGACGTATTACGCGGAAAAAACATTTAGTAATAAAAAAATAAATTGTATTTGCGTTTTACTAATTTTGTATAAAATGAACTACAAACATTAGTGTGTATATTTTTTTCTGTGGTTAACTAAAAGAAATTGCTTAAAAATTACGTTTGTTGATGGGACCCTCCTTTTAATTTAACTTTATTGTTATTTAATTACTATATTCTGAAAGGTATAACTTTATTCTGAAAGGTAATATACAAGTAAATATTCTGTAAAAATTTGAAGCGTTTATCTGTTACCGTTTCTAATATTAAACCAAAAATACGAAAAAAACACGTTTAATATTACTTCCTGATATTTTATTATTTTAATTTATTAGTATTTGTTGTTATAGCGGCAACGGAAGTACATCATTTATAAAAATTTCAGATTTCTAGCTTTATGAAATTCACGGCTTATGAGATACAACCTAAAGAAGGATAGACAGACAGACAGCCGTGCTCAGTAATAGAATCCCGTTTCACCCTTTGGGTATGGAAACCTAAAAATAACTAAGCCTTGCCATACTTCTGGTTTCATGTCTTTGCTGTCACAGTACTCAGGCTATGGAACAACTTGTCCGAGACAATCAATAGAGCCACCTCTCGTGAGACATTCAAACGACGCGGACGCCTGAAAGAACTGAACGTAACCGTTTATCATACAAGGCAATATTGTAATTAAATTACGTAATTGCTGTAATTTATAAGCGTTTATTATTCAATATGTGTAATTTGTTTAAATTTTAGTATGTATTATTTTGTATATGACTTTTTTTCTTTAGTGCGTAGTGTAGAATTATGTATATTACATTATTATATTTTGTATATACATATTTATATAGTATATCACGTATATATGTTTATATTTATTTAATATGTACAAAAAAGAATAAATAACTACAGCACCTTTAAACATGTTTGTAGTTCTATATGGCACGCAATAGGTATAAGATAACTTTATTATATTGTATACGAAACACTATATTTCGAGAATAGGTATAAATACTAGAAATGATATTAAAACGTAACAGGAAAAAACCTGCTTTCAGAATTTATCCTTTGCATGTTCATGCGGATTTAATAAATGGAAAAGTTTGATATTGTAAAATTGATTACACTATCGAATTTTCAATTTACAAATTCAATTTATAAATAAACAATATGCTTTAACATATTGGATATTTGTATGTGAAAATAATATTTATTTTATTTTATTCATTTATTTTGTATTGTAGGATTCATCGTTAGTTAATTAGATGCGAAATAGAAAATTCGAATCCCCGTACTCTCTATACTCAACCTACATGGAAGTCCACGTGCACTCTGCGTGAACATGGTCATGCAACTCACATGTTCACTGGAGGATTAAATCCTTATCACATATCAAAGCTATCGGTACAAGATAGCAAATAGAAATCTACGTGCCAAAAATTAACAGATCTTCTATTCTACAATTTATTAAACGAGATATTATGTCTAGATATTAATTACTAAAATAACAAATAAACAAAGAATATTATTTCTGTGAAGTTAAAATCAAAGATTTTATAAATATTTATAAAAATATTTGTTTGATTAATTTTTGGCAAAAATCACATAATATTAACATGCTTCATTTTTATCCATTAATTAAAAGAATTTTGTATAGAAGAATAGATATTTTTAAAACAATATACTTTAGACGCCATCGTTGTACAATAAGACAGTCCGACTTCAAATTCGATTGATTATATATTTGATATCTACTCAGGGCATTCATGTACCACTATTGTGTCGTGAAGGTTTTTTTGTCTTCACGCGTTATCCCGTAGATGGCTGGGTGGGCAGAGGGAACTACTGGAATCATATGAACCTACTGTTGAGAAACACCGTTGCTTAGTCCCTGCTTTCCCCGTCCCCGCTTTGCCGTCTTTTTTTAAAGCATTGCATGTTGATTAGCGGAACTCAACGTCGCGAGCTTTATCCTGCTATACGAAAGAAAACCCGCAAAAAAGCCAAAAAATACAAAAACTATCGACTGACACGTAATATTTTATTTTTGACGACGAAGAAAATGTAAATTATGATGAAATATTTCCTTATCAGATCTAAACATCATGCGACACTTTGTTTCAAATCATGTATCTATTTAAATCAGCAATTGGGCAAAAGATTTCACGTGTCCAGCGCGTGAACAGGGACATGCACTTCACATGTTTAGGACAGATTAAGTCATTATTACTTATCTGAACTATTTCCATTATTACCCGATAGCGCGCAGATATAAAGTCAAAAATTTTACTTGAGTGATTGATTTTGCAGTACTTGATGTATTAGGGGGTAGTAGTCAATAATAATAAACTTATTATTGATATTTTTGGTCTATAAGAATATTTTGAATGGAAATTTATATATTTAAAAAAATGTAGAAAAATTATAAATATGTGTTATTTCTTATGTTTTCTTAAGTATTTTTGCTTATTTTCTTTTTTTCTTAGGCTTTTTTTCTAGTGAGTTACAAATTATAAAAGGATTTATTCCAAATAAAGTTACTGTTTAAATGCTACTCCGTCTGTTCTTTTGCTAAATATAAGAAAGTAATTAATAATATCAATTATTATATTAATGTAATGCAGTACCTTTAACATCTTTATGTGTTCCCGATATACATATGTCCAATATCAATTATAATGGTTACATACCCGTAAGAGATCGCTTTCAGCAATAAGACCGCCATTGCACTGTCTCTTATATATTATAAACAGATTATAAAACTGAAGTGTAAATTTTTGTAAAATAAAATAATTTATGTAACTATGATAGTTGTGTACCTCAATACAAAAACTTAAAATAAGAACATGAGAAATTTTTTGGATTTACTGTTATACTGTTCTGTCTGTCTGTCGTATGCCTAAGACTATGTTCTCCAAATCACGTGGAAGAATCATGCTGAAATTAATATCAGATATCCAGGTCGATGACTTCCTTAACCATATTAAAAATCAATCTTCTAAATTCAATCAAAAGATAAGAACGTACTTACAGTTAATCTAGAGTTATGAATTTCTCAATAAGTCAAAACTTACAATCATTACAAACTTATATTGTATTTGAGTTCAAAAAAAGTGAGTGGCAAATTTATGAATGATTTATTTTCTTCTTTATACCTAATATTTTCCTCTATGTGGTACCACAATTAGGAAGTTAATATGGAACCTCCGATGCGCGAGTACTGCTCGCACTTGACCAATATTTATTATTATTATTATTATTAAAAAAACTAATGGTAAATATCCATGATGTCACATTAACATTATCAGAAATTTTATAAAATTATTCCATAGATAATTGTCATAATAAAATTACATATCTATTGGAATATGTCATTTTAATATAATCTTTTTTATAATCATTGAATAAATTTAATTCCTTACAAAACATACATTACCGATGCCAGAGTACAAACTTATATAAATATTACCCATTTGCTAACACTAGTTAGTTAGCTAAAAGTATTTTTACTTTTTTTAAAAGGCGTTTAAAAGCGACAGGCGTTTTATAGGGTCATAAATATTTTTTATATTTTAAGATATTTTTCCTTACTGGAAATGAACTTGAGAACTACGGTGTTAAATATACATCTATCTATTAAGCACTGAGCCCCGGCACGCACTTCTGATATAAAATTCAAAATTATCTACAAAAAGAAATAAATATATTGCATAACAATAAGAGCTTAAATCAAATATTTGTTTACGTCCTAGTTGGTTCTTAATGTTATTGTTTTAATGTCGCACCGGTGACACAATCCGACGTAAGATAAAGGAACCAGTTCAAACCAGTGCGCGCGCCGGCCGCAGGGGGCCGACCACGCACACACGCCAGCGTACACTCCTTATCAGCGTTTGCTTTACACAAACACATGTAGCGACTGATAACGGCCGTCGAAGTTACTCGTTCGAACAAGAAATATAATGAGTGCCATATAATGACGTACAATTTTGCACTGTTCATCAGTGCATATAAATTATTTGTCATTTCTTTGTTTTTTTTAATCAAAGGAGACATTTAATCGAATTATTATTATTTAAATAGGTTTTTATCGAGTTTTATCTAAAAGTATGGACTTAAGGCTAAATATCTATAGGTAAATCAATAAAATAACGTCATTGAGAGATCATTAGGGCTTCTGATTCAGACAATATAGTGTTCGTCAGAGCTTGTGGTTATATGTATTTCCAGTTATCCGTGCGGTCTGGTTTAAAAGAAAATGCGATTTAAAACAAAGCTATATACATTATTCACTGTGATAAAACTATAAATTTAAAATATAGTGTTTAAATAAAAGACAAAAAATTACAGTTAGTACTAAAACGAAAATATGTTAAACAAGTTTTATTTTACTTTACAACAACCCACGTGATTAAAATTCCAAACTAAATTGTTTCCCTGTTTATTAATGTAGCCCATCTTCATTAGTAAATATTCAACCGCATTTGCGTCAAAAGGCAAATATCGAACCACCAAATGATTAAATGATATAAGATTTGTAGAAAATGACATGACGGTAATTACAGTAATGTGCAATAATGCACTACATATGTACAATATTTATAAAATGCATGTACTACATGATAATGCAACACGCATAGTTTGAAGTGGTATTTAAAACATTTACAGAAAATACTTACTCTAACATGAAAAAATATTTCCGCATTCCGCTTATATATTTTATTTAGTGACATAATATTTAGAAAAAGAATATTCAATATAGGTTTTATTCATATTATTTTCTATTAATTTTTAGTAATCCCATCCCATCAAACGCAACGTATCCACATTACCTAAGGTTGTAGATATCTATGGATGAAGATGTCCACTTAGCATCAGGTGGCCCTTCTACGCGTTTGCCATCTTATAACATTTTTTTTTTTAGCTTCACGCTTTTATCCCGCACATGGCAGGGTAGGCAGAGGGAACTGCCGGAACCATACGAACCTAGTGTTAAGACACTCCGTTACTTAGTCCCTGCTTACTTCGTCCCCGCTTTCCGCCGTTTTCGAGGTATTGCGTGTTGAGTGGCGGAACTCAACGCCACTCAACACGCAATGCCTCGAAAACGGCGGAAAGCTTAGTTGCCAGAGCGAAGAAAATGGAAATAGAAAAATCCATCTTCCCCGACTGGGGATCGAACCCAGAAACCGTCCTGTTAGTCGCGTTACAGGCAGCCTCCGCCTCTGCGCCACGACGGTCCTCTTATAACATATTATTATTATTTAAAAATTTTAACAGTATATGCTACAATAATAAGCATCACCTTATTATAAAAACCCTAATATACATTTTTATTATATAATTATAATTAAATTGGACCATAACAATAGGCAATAGTTTTCCGCGTCAAAAACATATAAAAGATAAAACTAAGGACACGAAATCTACTACATGCCTAATCTCAAGTATCTTTTCAAATCTCTCACTCTACTGTTTAGTGAATTTGATCTATTCTAGGCGTGCGGTGAGAGTGGATTTCACTTACGCTAGTTGTGCATTTTATCGGTAGTATATCTTATATAAAATATATCAAACAATTAAGCTTCTTAGTGGAATTTACATTTCATTAATAAATAAACGTTCTTTCAAGACATTAATCTGTAAAGATAATGTTACAATAACTTATAATACAATAAACAAAGTTGAACTCAATTTTCTTTATGCAGCGGTTCTGGACCGACTACCAGAACTAAAAAATCTTTTACAAATAAAAACAGTTTACTTAGACATTAGACTGTGCTTTTATTGAAAATGTTCTATGGCCATTATAAACTGAATAAAACATATTATAAGAGAGGTCGCTTCGTATAAGCAGTCATATCAGTCACCTATTGAACTCAGGCCTATCACACTGGTAAAAACTGGACTGCAGCCGCGGCAAGCGGCTTCCGATAACGCTACGCGCGTCGCTACGCTACTTAGTAGGATGGCGTAACTCGTCTCTTAATGGACTTGTTGTCTTGTCATATTAAATTCTAAAGTTTTCTAGGAATCAAAATATTCCAATTAAATTAATACAAAATAAATAATCTATAAGTTAATTATAATAATTTCTGGGTAGGTGTTAGTTAGCGTGTTCGCAGGGGACTCGTACGCTTATCAGTGCGGTGTCGTTCCGAGACGTTTTATAAGTAGACAGCGCGAGTGCCAGCCATCATTGTACGCATAGACAGCGGTGTAGATAGATACCACTTGAAATTATTAGAACTATTGATTAACAATGTTAGTGTTTCCGCAAATACGACATGAAATGCGCGAAGATGGATGTAGGATTTCAAGATGGATACCGGCGGAAAGATTCGCTCCTTACTTCGCCAGGACCACAGTTCTACCACCACTTCCCCCACAGGTGCTTATTTTGTATAAAAAACGTGCGAGGACTTTTTTAAATGTTTTACCTGATCGACATTCTAGTGTTCATTAATATTATTTTTATAATTTAGACTTTATATTTTTAATTTAATTTAATATTGTGTTTAGTAACTTCAATACATTATATTTTATTTGTTTAATTTGGGAATAATTTATAATTTTTTATAATTTACTATTTTTTTGTAGGAAGAGAGTGACGATTCCCAAGGCAGTTCATCCCCAGAGCATGCAAGTGAAGGCGATATTGCTGAAGGTGTTTGCGGTTGGAAGGGATGTGGAATAAAATTTTCTAGCGTGGCGCGTCTTTCAGCACATATAGCTCGGGTACACGCGCACGCACACCAAGATGGACTTTTTTATTGCGGCTGGAGAGACTGCTTAAGACCCCAAAGAGGATTTAATGCCAGGTAATTATTTCTTTGAAGTTATTTTTGAAACATATTAAGAGTAAGAATTGTGTAAAATATATAAAAATATAATTTTTAGGTTATTAATGTTTTTTTGTTGATTTAATAGATATAAAATGTTGGTACACGTCCGCACACACACTAACGAGAGGCCACACACTTGCAACCAATGCCAGAAGAGTTTTTCAAGAGCAGAAAATTTGAAAATACACTTGAGATCTCACTCCGGGGAAAAACCTTATGTCTGTCCTTATGAGGTTAGTACTAAAATTTATTAAGAAATAAAAAAAAGTATACATTTAGATACATGTTTATATTTCATTTAAAAATGTCAATGTCAATTATTAAAATGTTAAATTGTTCACAGGGTTGCGGTAAAGCGTACTCAAATTCAAGTGACCGCTTCAAGCACACGCGCACACACACTGTGGACAAGCCTTACTTTTGCAAAGTACCGGGATGCAACAAAAGATATACAGATCCGTCCAGTTTAAGAAAACATGTTAAAACGTACAGACACTTTACAAGTGAACGGGACATGCCACGACGGGAGTCTTCAGATGACCGCCAAAGCTGCGACAGTTTATCACCAACAAAAGAAAATTACGTACAAAGTTGCATTACGTATAGTTCACCTTGTCTTCCTTCAGTTCCATACAATCCTTTACCAAATTACCCAGATGCTTTAGGAACTCCTTTAGCTTACGCCCCCGGTGTGGATAGAGTATACGCGAGGCCGGTCGAACACATATACCCTATAAGGGTCCCTTCACACGAAATGTCCTATATGGATTATACGCAAATGTACGATCACGCCTATAAAAATTATTACTCATGCAGTGTTAATTATTCTGTGCTGAGGCCAGTCAACGAAAAAGTATTCAAATATGAAGAGATCAATAAAATTGAAAACACAAAAGTACCTGATAACTCTGAGGAAGTGCCACTAAATTTAATATGTGCCAAACGTTTAGAATGCAAACCAGTTGAGGATCTAGTCAGACACACGGACTTACCTCTAGACTTAAGCACAAAGAGTTAATTTAAAATAAAATATTTATTAAATTCAAAAAAATTGTTTAATTTCTCATACAGAACAACAAACGCATACAACATCAATGTATTATCAAAAATAATTATTTATAATGATTACGATTATTTATTTTACAAATATGATTACAACATTTACTAATCTATGTAAGCGGAAAGTTTAAATGGATTTTAACGTAATATTGAACTTAGAATCATCACAACAGTCATATCACTTGTACCACTGAACAAAGTGCGACGAATAGTCTGTGGTCGGCCTCTGCTAAGTTCTGACCAAATGGGACATTCCTTCAGAAATAATGTTTAACGCAGCGAGGTCTTTCTTGGCAGTGTCCATTAAATGCGCCATACCTCGCTGTTGTAGCGATAGGAATTGCTTCACGTCTTCTTGCGCACCTGTAATAAATACACAGATGAAAATTTTAACATTATTTTTAATATTATATTATTTTTCTTAGTTACTTTAAACCAACATTAATCAAAAAGTACTAGTTCTTTTATATAACTCTAAAAAGCTACTACCATGCCAAAACAAATTTTTGTACATTGTATTGGTATAGTTGTAAAGTGATGACACTGTGGTGATGATGTGGGATTTTTTTAGAATAAATATACTTGTGTGCCTACTGTCTAGTAAAAAACATACGAATAAAAAGTATATTATAAAAATTTATCTACATTTTAAAACTTCATTCGATTTAATTTTATCAAAAAAATCTAAAATTAGTAAAATTAAAAAATGTAACCTAACCAAATATCTTATTTTGAGTTTTTAATGGCTCAAATTGGTTAATTTATACCGTTACTATATTATTACTACTATAATAGTTTTTATAAAAAAAAAGTATTGTTTTTCTTATAATGATTTATTCTAGATTGTCACCCAGACATTTATTAACTGATGTGTAAAGTAATATAACCACTGAAAATAGAAGCTATGTAATATATATTAAACGATATCTTAGCATTGATCTGGTGGACGAACATCATCGTACTAGTGAATTATTTAGCGTGACGCCATAAAATGCGATCATTATTTAATCTCAACGATACAATGAAATCGTCAATTTTCTTAATGGCGACACATACATAAAGTTTCACATGCAAGAGTTTCTCCTTCTTCAGAAATTGAAGTCTAGTGTTAAGACACTCCCTTACTTAGTAGAAATGAAAAAGACTTCTTAGATAAACATTAAGAATGATTAATTTTCCAAATAAAATATAAATTCGTATATATATATATATATATATATATATATATATATATATATATATATATATATATATAAATATATATATATATATATATATATATATATATATATATATATATATATATATATATATATATATATATATATATATATATATATATATATATATATATATATATATATATATATATATATATATATATATATATATATATATATATATATATATATATATATATATATATATATACAAGTTACAATAAATTCATGTTTCTTACCTGGATCCAAATGGTATCGTTCATAAGAAGCGCCAGCGCTCGAGCTGCGCTGTAGACGAACGGCACATAGCAATTCATTCAGACGGCCCTACGAAGCAAATAAGAACGTTATTAAATTATTATAGTAAAACATAGTTACTGCTAATAATTTAAATATTTTTTCACCACAAGCATAAAATTTAATAATATACCTACAATGTACATAAATAAATAAATAAGACGCGATTCAAAGTCATAGTAAATATAAGTAAAATAAATGTCTTAGTTTAGATATTAATTTAAAATTGATGGCTTAATAAACAGAGTCAGTAATAAGCAATGTCCAACAAATGTATAGAACGAGCCGCCGTAAATCTCATAACATATTATCTAACGCTTCATTTTGTTATTGAAAAATAAAATTACTTTTAAATTATATTTAATATTAATATAACAATATTAAATATTTTGTATTATTTAACAGTACATCAATAAAATGCTAAAAACAAGTTCAAATGTCATAGCCATTATCTTAAACAAGCACACTAGCATCTATATATATGAATATTCAATATAAATCAACACTGAAATTTTTTAAGGAAAAACTTTTCGAGTTTTAGACCTTTAGGTATAATTCTAAACATATTTATATAGTTATTTATTATCGCAACAAAGTTTTGTGCATCTATCAAAGAATTACTCGTCATGACACTCACGCGGCGCGCCGGTTATAACCGGATATCGAGATAAGAAATGGAGATTGCTACACGAGTTCCAACGCTCTAATTACTTTATTATTTGTAAACAGGTAACTTCTTAAACAACTACTTTAATACATTTTAATGATTATTAATATTATTTTTAGGTTTCCTATCATAGTGTTTTTTTTAAATAATATAGGTTACTTATTTGTTAAAAAACGTTGTTGTGGAATTATTAAGGAATTGCTTTATTTATTTAAAAATATACAACAAGCGACATTAGATGTCGGTTTTATATTTTATATAAAAGATCGAAAATATCTTAAAAAATTTGCCTTCTAGTTACCTTCTAGTTAGTTAGTAGTTTTACTAAGGAGCTTCTAGCTTTACTAACTAAAATTCTATATTTGTGTTTGTTTTTATTATATGATATTTGTAATGGACTTATACGCTGTAGCGAAACACAAGCTTGTGAGATTTTATTGTTGCATTACACAAAATGAACTTCTCTTTTAATATAAATATAAATAATTAATATAAACAGCTATATTTTATATATATTTTCCAATTGCACACCACATCTCGTATATGTCAGTGACATATGACAATAAAGTCTCCGTTCTCCGCAAATCAAAAGCAGGTGATATTGAAAAAAATAATTCACTCCTCTCAAGATTGCACCCATAACTAAAATGTTAATAGTGAAATACGCATCAATAGCCTTTTTTTATTAAATATTTGTATAAAAATCTAGACCTAATAAAGAGTTACGTTGTTCTCCATATATATGTAAAATTAACTATATTATTTCTGTGGCACAATCTTCGCCTTAGATAATATACAACAATAAATATTTTCCAATTTGTTTAAATTAAACGGTTTTGTAAATGTCATGAATTTCGATCACATTATGTTATTAAAATGCTTTAATCCAAATTAATTAACGGATAATTCATAATTAAAAATTACTTATATTATCATTATACTAAATATACCTTTTTATTGAATTATTACGTATTATTTACATGTACAGAAAGATATTATTCTTATATAATATTTTCATTATTAACATCCGGGAAATTACATTTCACAATGTTTGCCACTTCTCATTTTGCAACATATGTTTGACATTATCAAACGCAATCATGTGATTTCTGGGAAATATTTTCAATATGGGTAGATCCCCAGATCTTTTAACTATTGTATAATATTTATATATTATATACAGTAGTAGTTATATATTACATATATAAAGTTATAAAATTTATTCCATTTTTCTCTGCATAAATCTCATACCAAATGTGCAAAGATCAAAGAAAAATACTTAAAAACATCACCCAAAAAAAAGTTTACATCTTAGAGAATAGTTCAAGTAGTACATAATCTCTAAAAATTATTATTTAAGAATACCTCTCAAGGTATTCTAAAATAAATCTAAATAATATTTTTTTATATAACCACTATAATATATACCATATATTTTATACTAAAGTATTTATTTTTTATATAACCAAAATGCAAGACGCAATTACAAAAATAGAACACAAAGGTATCTAGTGCCTAGTATCGACCGCTTATCGTACATCCCCAACTAACTTTGTCTATAAACTTGTCTGGAGATAAGAACTGATAAGATCTACTGTAGCACGCGGAGTACGAGTGAGCCAGCCAGTTGACCGTCCAAGGACGTTATTCCGGATATCAAAATGTATCACACGATAATTGATAAGATTTCCAATTTCATTTATCACAATGCCTTAAGGACTCACGTATGGGTAAATTATATCAAGTTTTGATATGTCAGGTGATTGGCTTTTTAATTTACGTCAAGAAACCGTTTGCGCAAGTAGCAATGTCATTATTATTTTAATATGGATCAAAAGATTTTGTAATTTACTGAATACAAAATTAATATTACAGAATGAACAAATATATCGAAAATGTATATCTAATGTGTGTAATTCTACACATAGTTCTTTTCTCTCCCCCAAATTGTAAACAATATAACTTTGATGGCGGAATTCATCTTCGTACTTGCAATAACAGAGAAATATTAATATTTTAATCCTCAGTGATTCATGAGTTAAAAAATAATTCTGATTTATTTTTTTATAGTTTTTTAATAAGATTTAATATTTTTTATCTACGGAACTTCAATGCGTTAAAAGACAACGCATCACGCAATAAATGTTAGTTCATTTAGATAAGATTGTAACTACGAAGATGTTTATGCAAATACGCAAGTTTGCTGACCTTCTATTGAATGAAGTACTAGGGAAAGTAAATTTTGTCGATTTTTAGCTTCACGCTTTATCCCGCACATGGCAGGGTAGGCAGAGGGAACTGCAAGAACCATACGAACTTAGTGTTAAGACACTCCGCTCCTATGTTTAGCCCCTGCTTTCTCCGTCTCACACAACTCAACCGCACTTTTTCCTAGTTTCCAAAGCGAAGAAAATGGTAATAGAAAAATCCATCTTCCTCGAGTGGGAACCGAACCGACAAACCATCGCGTTTACAGGCAGACGCTACGCCTATGCGCCACGACGGTCCTCAACTTTCCATTTATATAATTAAACAATTTATTTTAAACTGGTTACTCGCACGCATTCGCTTCGTTTTTTTAATTTAACACTATGTAAGAACGGTAAAGATAGGAATATTTTTTTCTGTTAAATGACAGAATTTTTAAGATTTACAAAAAGCGCGTGCAAATGTTTTTCCAGCAAATCCAATTGTGTAGACTTTGTTTAATCAGTTATCAATTGAACTGTTCATTCAAACATTGGCTATATTTTTAGCAGCATTTTTGAAAATGGGAATTGGAAATTTGTAAAAAGAGATGATAACAATGTAAATTGTAAAAATCGTATAAGAATATAGACACGGCATTATGTAGAACGCATGGTTAGCTTTAGATTAATTAGATTTTTTATTTTTTGTAAATCCTTTTCTATCCTAGCTGTGGCTAGTGTTAACACTTTAACACTGATTAAAGTGTTAACACTTTCATAAAAAATATTTATATATGTTTTTATTGTCATGGTTTATACTAATTTTGGACTATTAAAGAGAGTTATTACTGATTTTGGACAGTTAAAATCGAACATATAGAGTTCTTTATAGAACTTAATTACGTTACGCATTATTGATATGCTAATTAGTGGTAAAAATTTGACCACTAGATGTCACTCTATTAATTATACATTTTTTATTCAATAATTTCTTTTGGCTGTAAATGCCACATTTGAGAGTTAATTTCAACTAAAATAGAATTAATTATTTTGATATTCCTCGCACTAATATCAATAACAAAGCGTGGTGGCCCGATAGGTTGAATATATTCGTATTAAAAAAATCCGTTCAAAAACCTTCCTTTAAATCTAATATAGAAATAGTATACGTTATGTTACAAATATCATATACAAATAGAAAAAACTTACATTATACAAAGGAGGTGCGGCAAGCTGCGAGGCGAGCTCTTGCAAGCGCGCACGCGCCGCCTCCTCCTCCGGACTGAGGGCCACGCCCACACGACCCACCACCTCCTGGCGGGCTATCACCTGGAAAATATTTTATTACATTATTAAATACGAGAAACAACTGCTTAGCCAGATCGCGGTATAGGGACGTGAGCTCAAAATATTGCATTAGACATGTGATTCAACTGTAGGTTTGGGGTTCCTTTTATCTCCGTAATTAAATATAACACGATGGAATTAAAACGAATATGGCCATTGTAATATATTTTAGGAGCTAATAATTATTTTACACGGGTAATCTTTTACAAAATAGGAATCTATTAACACATTGGCACTATCACATTCTTCATCAATTTTCTTAATAAAATGCCTCATACAACATATACAATGCCTCGAAAAGCGGAAAGCGGAGACGGAGAAAGCAGGGACTAGGAGTGGACGCAACGGAGTGTTTTAACACTAGCTTCCACAGTTCCTGCATTTCCCTCAGCCTACCCTGCCACGTGCGAGAAGATAAAGCATGAAGCTATAAAAAAAAATAAAAAAAAAATAGTACATATTATGTACAATGGCGGCCATATCCTTACAGGCAATAGTTTTGCTTCAAAGTAAATGGAGTTAGAACGCACCTGCAGCAGGCGGTGCCGCAGCGCGTGCAGCGCGGCGGCGCGCGCGGCCAGCGCGGCGTGCGCGGCGGCGCGGCGCGTGCGCAGCTCGGCCAGTGTGTCGGCGGCGCGCCGCAGCCAGCTCGCCTGCAGCGCCGCCTCCTCGCCCTGGCACCGCGCGCGGAACTTTATCTGCGTTCGTTCACAAATATAAAAGTATTCATTTTCACTGTAGAAGAATTAATTATTACTTTTTTTTCCTTTTGTTAGGGGAAAAACGTGATGCTGAGTTCCGCCAATAAACGCGCAATGTCTGTCGTGTCTGTGTGTACGGATTGTCTTAACGCTATTTTACCACATTTCCTTCGATTCTCTGCTACGAGGGTCAAACTGAAAGTTCTTAGAAAATCAAAAACTAAGCATTCTAGCAAGTTATTAGTTTTATTATAACTTTTCAAATTAGCGTCCATTTACATCAATACATCGCTGCATTCGATGGAACCATTGAGAAAAGCACCTTGCCCACTCGGCCTTAGGGGTCTCTTCAACGGCGTTTTAAAACGCAGCCACTGCTCTTCGGCGTCCATAAAATGTTTTCCTCGAAGTTTTTCTTTTAATTTCGGGAATAAATAAAAATCGCAGGGTTCGAGGTCGGGGCTATACGGCGGGTGACCCAGTAATTCCACGTCTAAGGTCGCCAAATAGTCGATCGTTTGCCTGGCGGTGTGCGACGAGGCATTATCGTGATGAAGGAGGATCCTGCTGCGAGGTCGTTTCTCCCGAACTTTTTCCAAGACAAGTGGCAAACAGTTGTTAGTGTACCACTCTGCATTAACCGTTTTCTGATCCTCTAAGACAACTGTCGCGTAATGTCCTGTCTTTCCGAAGAACGAGGCCACCATCTTTTTTCCAACACTTCGACCTCTCTTCACTTTAGTTGGCAACTCTTCGGAAGGAAACACCCACTGAGCAGAGTGTCTTTTGGTTTCCGGATCATAACAGTAAATACAGCTTTCGTCACCCGTTAGTATGTCGAACATAGCATTTGAGTCACCTCCGTTAATTTTTTGGATCATTTCTCGGCACCAATAGACACGGCGGAGTTTTTGAGCCTCGGTCAAATTATGCGGTATCCAGCGGGCACAAAGCTTCCTGACCGCTAAATGTTCATGGAGGATTTTGTGCACTTGACTCATACCTATGCCTAGACTTGTCCGAATCTGCTGATAGGTCACTCTTTTGTCAGTCTCTATCATACGCCGCACAACACTGATATCGCTGTAGAAGGCCGTCCCTCACGCAAATCATCAGTGAGATTAGTTCGACCACGTTTGAATTCATTAAACCAGTTGTAAACTGTGGCACGAGATGAGGCTTCATCGTGAAAAGCCAATCGAAGTCTATCATAACTTTCTTGTTGACTTATATGACACCGAAAGTCATAAAAAATCATTGAACGAAAATTTTCTCGGCTTAAATTCATTCTGACGTGCCCAGACAATTTTCAATTTGCCGCCAAATCGTAAAACAAATGACAAATGAATGAAATGTATACTCAATATTATTGGTAAAGAGTTCTATTTTCAAAATTTAAACTTATTTTTTTAATATAATGCTTTTAAGTTACCAGTTCTAAAAAACTTTCAGTTTGGCCCTCGTATGAGCAGGCTAAGGCGTAAAGACGTAGAATAAATGTTTATAACATTCGTCTCATTTTTATTTTATAACATAAATAATTTCATTACACTACATTTTATAATTTATATTTTATATATTTTTACAAATCTGTTAATAATACAAACCTCAGAAAAACCAATGATTGGTACGGGAATGTAATTCTCAGGATCAGGATTATCTGCTTGTGCCTGCTTCCAAAGACGCATATCCATACCTAAAATGGTAAATATTCGACTTTAGTATCATAATTCTTTAAATAAAATGTATAAACTGTATAAAGTGTTACATGGTTTTTACATTTTCCATTTACACTTAAATTATATATACAACCTGGGACCAGTTTACAGGTCACCTGCTAGAACTACAAGAATATTCATTAAATAGAATTTCGGTTGTTTATATATTGCGCACTTTAATGTCACTTTACTGAGTGGATGTGTGACTGCAGTTTTTCAAAATTTTACTATTAGTATAAAAGTATATACTAATAGTAAAATATCTAAAGTCCTTACGACGCAGTAAGGCAACATACTCTGTGTGTGTTCTTATTCCAGACAAAGAGGGTAGATTTCCGGTATTCAGCATAGAACATCTATATAAATAACACATTACATAAAGGGTACAGCATATAGCTACACAGTTTTTAATTAAGAAAAAAATTATCTAGCACTGACAATAATTGACAGAAGCTTGTAATTGAGCAACATGATTAAAGGAAAAGGTGAATAATGGAGGTCTTAACTAGAATAGATAATATATAGGTTTTTTTATTTTATAACAGAAACCAACATTATTACTATTATTTTAGTCGCATATTTTTTGTATAATCAATGTCGACTGGATTATTGTGTGACCCCACCAAGTGACCCTACTTTATTATATAATTTTATTTTATTTATAACTCCAAAAATAGAGAGTATAAATTTATGTAATTCACTTATCAGTCATAGCCTTATTCTAAGTAATACTAAATATAAAAAAAAAATGTGAAGATAGGAGTTCATTATGGTAAATATTAATTCTATATATTACGTATTAATATTAATATAACTAATATTTATGACGAGAACATATAGTGTAAATTAAAAAAAGGGTACGGACCAAGTGTCTGTAGAGTCAATTACATTTAAAAAAAAAAACATAAAAGGTACAGTATATAGGTACCGGGCGGCGGCGTCTGCAGGTACTGGTCCAGCAGCGGGCGCGGCGGGCGCGTGACGGCGCACACGGAGCCGGCGCCGGCGCCCGACAGCGCGGCGCGCGCCGCCCCCGCGCTCAGGAACGCCGCCAGCTCCGCCGCGCTCACGTGCGACCCGTTGTTCTTGTCCACCACGTAGATTACCACCTGGACGACACATGGCATATGTTCTGTGTGTTTAGTTGATTTTTTTTAGCTTCACGCTTTATCCCGCACATGGCAAAGTAGGCAGAGAGAACTGCAGGAACCATATGAACCTAGTGTTAAGGCACTCCGTTGCTTAGTCCCCGCTTTTCGCCTTTTTAGAGGCATTGTGTGTTGAGTGGCGGAACTCAACGCCGCGCTTTGCCTAGTTTCCAGAGCGGAGAAAATGAGAATAGAAAAATTCATCTTCCCCGAGTGGGAATCGAACCCACAAAGCGTCGCGTTTAAAGGTAGATGCAACGCCTCTGCGCCACTCAATCATTTTTTAAGAGATATTTGTTAAGAAATTAACAAATGAGGTTATGATGAAATTTTTATAATATGTGCTTATTTATACTGTTACGTGTAAATGGTTTCGGGTATTTGTTGAGATCGTGTGTTATTGGAGTCGTATATTTTACAAGGTAAACACTATATCCGTATAGAATTTCTTAGGTCTCCGCCTGTCTTAGATTTTTTGTTCAGAGAGCGTAGAAGCATTTTTTATTCTACCTATTATTTACAAAAACAACAACAAAAACAAGCCAGCTTTGTTAGTTTATTTTTATGTTTAACTATTTGGTAAAGCTTTTTATTTTCAAGTAGAACTTTATTTATCTATATAGATTATTATGTAGCTTCACGCTTTATCCCGCACATGGTAGGGTAGGCAGAGGGAACTGCAGGAACCATAAGAACCTAGTGTTAAGACACTCCGTTACTTAGTCCCTGCTTACTCCGTATGTATGTATGTACTTAAAACATTCAAAACATATTACCTGACTTTTGGTCTCCGATACAGCTTTTATAGACTCAATATTAACTGTCAGATTAGGTTTATTCCCTAAAAGACCAGACAGCGACGTACACAATGCTTGCTGATTGTTTCTAAAATTAATATAAATTTTGGTTGGTATAAGAAATATAAATAATTTGTTATATTAATAAACGCTAAAAAGAAAATGTGTTTAATTTATAATGAAATATATATAAAAAATTTAACAATCTTATAAATTCCATATTTACGATCAAGAGACACAAAATCGTATTTCAATATTTAATATTTTTGCTTTTCTTTTTTTTTTTTTTTTTTTTTAGCTTCACGCTTTATCCCGCACATGGCAGGGTAGGCAGAGGGAACTGCAGGAACCATATGAACCTAGTGTTAAGACACTCCGTTACTTAGTCCCTGCTTACTCCGTCCCCACTTTCCGCCATTTTCGAGGCATTGCGTGTTGAGTGGTGGAACTCAACGCCGCGCTTTGCCTTAGTTGCCAGAGCGAAGAAAATGGAAAATAGAAAAATCCATCTTCCCCGACTGGGGATCGAACCCAGAAACCGTCGCGTTAGTCGCGTTACAGGCAGACGTTGCGCCTCTGCGCCACGACGGTTTTTTTGCTTGATTAGTTAAAACATTTTCTACATACTTTATTTCTTGTTCGGGTTTATTAAACACCATAGCGACGTGTCCATCTTTGTCTTCTTTTCCGCCCAATCTCGAGTAGCCGACTGCTTTGAAGCGACAAAGTGGATTTTGCTCATTTAATTCTAAGGGCGGCGCGTTACGACTATAATACGCTTGACCTGGAAAAAGCCATATTTTATGTCAATAAAATATATACCAAAATTTATAATTTTTGCCAGTAAATTATAACAAACTAGGCCCGTTCATTCGGCTTAGTGCGAGGTGATATTGCGGATTTTGGTAGCGAAAATGAGAAGGGGAATTTTTTGTAGCTTCACGCTTTATCTCGCACATGGCAGAGTAGGCAGGAACCGTACGAACCTAGTGTGAAGACACTCTGTTGCTTAGCCCCTGCTTTCTCCGTCCCCGCTTTCCGCCTCGACCCTTTTCTCTTTCAATTTTTACCATAAAAAGTATCCTATGTTACTTCTCTAGGTTTGAGATCTGTCTATTAAAAATTTTGACGATCGATCGAATTAGTGAAGTAATTTCTAGGTTTATTCAATATAAAGAAACATATCAATCTTTCTTCTTTATAGTAGTAAAGTATAAAAGTATTATATAAACTTTGCTTACGAAACATATTTAAATTATCATTTGCTTAGTTAAAAGCCAGGAACTTTAAATAAAACATACCCGTTCCCCACTGAGCCTGCAAAAGATTCCACTTGGCTAGAACTTGGTCCCTTTCATCACCAAACACGTTGCAATTAAAAACTGCAGCAACTAATGCCTCATGTGCATTTGCCGGACCCTGTTGCTGTTGCTGTAAATAATTAAGTGGCTGTAAGTACAAAATTCTTCTATCACAAATTATACAAATACACATTTTTTATTTAATTTCAATTACTAGGCAAACTGATTTTCACAAATTAATCTAACACCACACTTGTCCAAGGAAATTAGAAATTTTTTGTAGGTCAAAGAATACCCTTCTTTGATAAGGGTAAATATTATGTAAAGCTCTAAATGATGATGATGATGCATTTAAATAAAATCTTAAGCTTTCTTTTAAATTAATTTATAATCTAATATTTATTAAGAAGTTTCTTTAAATAAATTTTATTATGTACATGTAAATTGATGTATACACAAAACAGATGTGGGTCTCTCATGGGTAAACATATAAGACTTAATCAATGACTTCTTAAAAATTATTTTTATTTTGTGTTCTTAAAACACCCTTTGAAAATCCTGCACACTTTCACAAACTGTCTGGTTGCATACATTATAAATAAATGCATTGTAATTTATCTTATTATAGATGGAGTAGTAAATTATTCTTAAATGTATATTCTTGGAGACTCATTAAGTTTTTCACATGAGAGAGTATCCCAACATACCTGTTGTTGCTGCTGCTGCTGTTGCTGTTGTCCAAATGGTGTAGTGCCCAATCCTGCTCCAAATCCACCAAATCCAGTTGTAGTAGTTTTAGTACCAAATGTGGAACCAAATGAAGAACCTGTTCCAAATGTATTAGTACCAAAAGAAGGGGCTGCACTTCCAAAAGTTGAAGTGCCTGTCCCAAAGGCTGTACCCGTTCCAGTACCAAAAGAGCTTGTTCCAAAAGTACTTGTGCCAAAACCTAAAAAGTTTATGACATTGGAAATAAAATTAATATAAAATAATTAATAAATTATTTAGAAACATTTAAAATTGAAAATATTCCCAAATTCTGTTAGGGAGAGAAAAATAATATTTATTAAACATATTTCCAATTATTTATTAACAAACAACACTAATTTGAATTTTCATATTGAGGTTCTAGGCTATTTAAATTGTCTGTATAATATTGAATACACTTTGCATTTTAAATCAAGAAGAAGAGAAAATCTAGTAATAATAATAATTAGTCTATAGTTGACAGAAGCTGGTTGACAGAAGCATAATTAAAGGAAAAGGTGGGTGGGTGTATAGTAGATATCATAATTAGAAAATATGGGCTTTTTTATTTTATTTATTATTAAATAAAAAAGAAATCATATATTTTCTAATAATTATACATTGAGTCTTATATGCCATTATAAACCAATCTTATATACCAAAAATATAGATGATAATTGTTTTATTAAAAATGTGTAATGAACACAAAAATCTTAACCATAAACAATTATTATGCCAATAACTTCTTTTTTTAGCTTCATGCTTTATCCCGCACATGGCAGGGTAGGCAGAGGGAACTGCAGGAACCATACAAACTTAGTGTTAAGACACTCTGCTCCTATGCCCCTGCTTTCCTTTAACTTTTTTGTATATAATTATTATTAAATAAACTATATATACTAATTGGTAAATCTTTTCTTATGTCAAATAAAACTGTACTTGTTTACCTGCAGGTTTTGCAGCAGTTGCTCCAAATCCGGTTCCACCAAAAAGCGAAGGAGTTGTTGTAGTAGCAGAACCAAGACCACCAAATGGTGCTGTTAAATCAAAAAATGTTACTTTCTGGCTATATATTTTTGTGACAAACAATAAATTTTAGTTTAACCATGTACATGTGGCATAAGTATTCATGGTATTTCTATATTAAAACACCAAAACAACTAACAAAATATTGGCATTTAGTGATAATCTACTTAGTGATAATCACTTGTAATGAATACAGGCACATCTGTGTTCACATATAACCATTAACGAAAATCACTATAAAATAGTGACTCTTTAACAGTTATATTATACTATTCTATATTTTCTATCTAAAATTTTATTGCAATAAGTAAAATAACTTTCTGTAAAAATTATTATTACCTGAAGTGGATGTAGTTGCACCAAATGTGCCAAAACCAGATGGTGTAGATGTTGTTCCAAAACCTCCAAACCCGGCAGTGCTCGTTGTAGCTGTATTAGTACTACCAAAGGAAAAAGCAGCTGCAAATAAAAAAATATTTTATAAATAAAATAAGTAATTAAAAAGAATATTATGAAAAACTATGCATTACGTTTTGAAGCAGCGCCGAAGCCAGTATTTTGTGTACTTGTAGATCCGAACGAAAATGCCATTTTTCTAAAATTCTTAAGTTAAGATGAACTTAATATTTTTTAAATAATTAATCACAATGTCTGTAAAAATCACTCTGTTATCCAAAAATATTCAAAACACTGGGACTCACAATTATAATTTAAATATTTATGATATTTAGATTTTGATGACAGTGACAGACAGCAATTGAGCCGTGAGCGGCATTGCTTAAAAGACTGTTCAAAAATAGTACTTTAACATAAAATGAATAATATTAAGATCTTCATATCTCATGACACATGAATTTTTGAAAGCTTATTTTGAATTATTCTTTACCAATTTATGTTTTTTTTTTTATATATATATATATTTTTCATATAGCTGATAGTACTATATTACTAATATTATCTGTAGGCTATGAACTGCCATAAATGTTATAGTCTGTGAAATAGCACGTCTCGCTACATCAAAAATAAGAGCATCTGACTCAAGAAATTTTGGTTATTTTAAAATACAATTATTCCGGCAAATTAAGTTTAGAAAATGTCAGACTGGGATACTGTTACTATTCTTCGAAAAAAACCTCCAAAGGCCTCAGCTTTGAAAACAGAACAAGCAGTTAATGCTGCTCGTCGTCAAGGTTTACCAGTTGACACCACACAAAAATATGGTGCGGGGACTAATAAACAACATGGTACTACTAAGAATACAGCAAAACTAGACAGAGAAACTGAAGAATTGCGACATGAAAAAATTCCACATGATTTAGGAAAATTAATAATGCAAGGTCGACAAGCAAAAGGCATGAGTCAAAAAGACTTAGCTACTAAAATATGTGAAAAACCTCAGATTGTTAATGATTATGAAGCCGGTCGAGGCATACCGAATAATATAGTGCTCGGTAAAATCGAACGAGCAATTGGACTAAAACTTCGTGGAAAAGATCGTGGCCAACCGCTACAGCCTCCTGGAGGAAAGAAATAACGGATTCCCTAGGAGGCGAAGACTTTACTCCCGAAATGTTTATTGCATAATATTTCTAATTTTTTTCCGTTATATGGGTTTTATCATATTAAATTCCCTAAATCTTGTATATGATATTATATGATGTAAGCATTTATTTTCTATAATGTGTGGGTTCTGGAAAGTTCTCTTTAGATGTTACCATCGTGAAAAAGTTACTACCTAACATTTGTAGCGATTATAAAATGCGGATGTGATATGCAATAAAATAGTTATTTATGATTTCGATTTGTTTTTATTATGTGTACTAAATTCTCAAACTAATTAGTTGAGTACTAATTAAAATGATGAGCAATAATTCTGCCTTCAATTTCAGAATAGGAGATTGGCTTTTTTTCCATTTCAACAGCTCTGGCCAGTTTCATTTTTTTTAAATATGTTACCATAATTGTTTACATTTAGAATGTCTACAAGGCGGAAAATGTTTCATCAAGATGGCAAAATAAACGAAAATCTCCAATTTTAATTTAAAACCTTATAATGTTTTTTTTAATTTGACAATTATTTACAATTTATTTACTTTTTCTATCGTATATCAAAAAAAGTGGGGGACAGATCTTTGCTGGAAAATATATCTATATATTGTAACACACACACACAATTGTATGTGTGCATGTGTATATATATATATATATATATATATATATATATATATATATATATATATATATATATATATATATATATATATATATATATATATATATATATATATATATATATATATATATATATATATATATATATATATATATATATATATATATATATATATATATATATATTTTGCCTAATATATATATATTTTGTATAATCTTATTTATAAGTGAAATATTCTATTCCTATATCTATGTACTTAAAACGCGCGGCGTGCACTTGAAACTGACAGTTTATCTGACATTAGTGTCAACTGTTTACAAAGCGTTTTTAGAACAAATTAATCATTTATAATATAATATTAAGATATTTTCATAACTATATTTAACAATTAAACTAGTATAAGAACAATTCAGTTGATTCTCTTGTTTTATGCAACATATTTACTTATATGATGGAAAATACCTCTGAAGAAGAAGAAATATTCGTTTTTGCTGAGTTTGATGAGCCCATTAATTTTGATAAATATAATAACATTCATGTGTTGGGTATTGACACAAAAAAGCCAATATTTCAATTAGATGATACATTTTTTACAGGTAAATTACAATACATGTTCATTTATACCATGCAAACATATAATATATACTTTGTTATACTTCATTTCAACATTTTAACTGGTCACAGTCACACATTTTTAAATAGTCACACCATAAATATTTTTAACAAAATGTGTAAGAATTTGAATGTAGTTAAATTAATATTATTACAATTACACAATATATAAAAAATATGGATTATAATTCAACAAAGTATAATATGTTTCAGGTACCTTTGAAAACCCACTTGGGACATATATGTTTTTTGAAGAAGATCCTTCACCAAAGTCGTCTGATCCTCTGTTTGATAAGTTACCAGAAAAAAGCTTAAAATTTCTTTGTAAATCTAGGAAGTTAATTAAAGTAGAACATGCATATATAACACCAAAGGAAGGAAAACAAGGCTAGTTTATAATTGATATTTATTCCATTTTACTTTTGTTTATATAAAGTTCATATTCACAATAATTTACTTTATATTTATAGAACAAGAACATCCTGAGGTACAAGAAACTAAATCTCATAATATTCGATTACCTGATTTTAAAAGCATACAAGATGCATTAGAACAATTTAAAAAAGAGTGGAATTGTGAAGCAAGTTCTGATACAGTTCATAAGATTGAACAGGATTAATATAAGAATGTGATGAAATTTTTAACAAAATAAACATTATTTTACATTTTCTAATAAAATCTTAATATAGCATCATATTGTTTGATTATTTATTGCAACAAAATAAGTCACATCTATGCAGCCCACTGGTGAGCCATGACAAAATCAGAAAGTTAGTAATCTCACAACATTCCCTTGTGCAGTGTGCTTACCAATTATCTTATTCATTTTATATAGTATTCTTTAATAGACACCTATATGTGTTTTTTTTATAGTATAGGTGGCAAACAAGCAGACAGATCACCTGATGGTAAGTGAATACTGCCGCCCATGGACATTTGCAACACCACCTCTGACAACGTCACCTCTTCTATTCTGTATAACTAAGTTATTTTGCATCTCGTCAGGATCTCTCAATAGTTACTACAGCTTTTATAGTTTGCTGTATTCTCACCTTTAAAGAGTGCATACAAGGCTGTAGTAGTGCGGCATTCGGAAACTTTATAAGCTTGGGCACAATTAACACAATGATACAGATGCATACAGTAATATTTTGAGTGGTTGTATTGTACATCTCTGTCGTTGTAATATGATTTATCTCTTTGAGGTCGTTTATTATTAATAAATTCGTTTTATTTGCTTTAATGCACTGTTATGTTGCGCTGAGCCTGGAGCGATATTCACAAAGAAGGTAATTACCGCATTCGGGATCATATTAATAATAAAAAAAAAGAAAAAAAATGATTTCTCCCTGCACTTTATTGCCAGTCTTCTCTATGTCTTACTCTATATATCTTTGTGGGTATAGTGAAGATTTTTAATCAGTATTATTGCTGATCTCTTTTGATAAATGTATTTCCTTTTAATCCATTTTGCTGCATTTCCTTACCTAAAAAGTCTAATTCCATTGAACACTTATTTCTATTTTTTCTTTTTTGTCTGTAAACGTCTAATTGAAAATCAACTCACTCAGTTTTTGTATCAAAAAGTAATGAATTCTTTGCAATTCAACATCTAAGACAACTATCTTAGTCAAGGCACAGATTTAGTGTTGCTTAACTTTAGTACTCATGCTGGTTACCGTTACTTAACATATCTCCTCATACAATTGAATGGTTTCGGGAAGATTCGTCCTTTGACTGGTCTCAGATTGTTGCTAGTGTTCTTCAGGGTGGCGTGCTATCTTTTTTGCATTTCTCTGTATTTATAAATTGTTATTTCTTCTCTTTACAATTTATTAATATGGAGACGATCTTCAAATCTACAACTCAGCAAAATTTTCTGATTTACCTAATACCATCGAAAGCCTTGACAGTATATCCTTGTGGAATAAACCATTTGGTTTACATCTGAATTACCTTTAACAGGTAGTGGAAAATTTATACTGAAGATAGACCTATCTGCTTTACCGCCAGCGGTACTTCATAATGAGGTAAATCTTATTGTAAAACTGTTAAAGACCTTGGAATTACTCTAAATAATAATATATCGTGGGATTCATAGGTAAGTAATTGATTTTTTTGATTGATTGAAAAGATTTTTGCATCATTACGATCACTTCAACGTCTCTCCTGGCTATTTCGACTTAAGATGGGAGCAATAAAATAAATTTAAGCATCTTCAAAACTTATGTATTTGATTCGTTTAAGCAAATTTTATCACATTTTGGATATTCATCAGAAACTCCGACTCCCAATACGTCTTTGCAGAATTCATATATTTTTTTATTATTCATATATTTTATTATTCATATATCTTATTATTCATATATTTTATTATTCATATATTTCGCTGCATTTTTTTAAATCCTTATTCTCCTCCCTATCTCAAATATCATTTTACGTTCTTGCGCGGGTCACATTATATATTCCCATTTCCCATCCTTTTATAGTCGTGGTCACACACCGGCGCAAGTAATGATGGGGCATGGTTGCTTTGGAAAATACTTGCATTAGATTGCAGGAGAAGTTGCCATTGTGTCACGAGTGTGATGCCTCCGTCGACTTGGCGCTTCACACTCTGGTCGAATATTCCGCTTGGGTTCCACAACACCACGTCTTGATGGCTGTTGAATTTTAAAAACAGCAGCATAAACTAGGATACCAAAAATAAAAATTTCTTTGTTATAAGTACACATTTTACTTGAGATCATAAATATTGCACATTTTGTGTTTGTAGCATAGATTTTTTGCTTAAGTTATGAAGAATATAACCTTACTATAATTATTAACTTTTGAATTCAGTTCACCTCATCATGTATAAAACGGCTATTGTTCTGCTTCTTATTATTTCCACATGCTAAAGTAGCGACAATAGTTGGCTGTTTGCACTAAAACTTTCAGTACTCAATAGAAAGATTGCTTAATTTATGGTCAGAAATTCACCTAACATGTTGTGCAGACTTCCCCCAAAAGCATCCCCAAAAGAAATTTTATTATTGTATTTGTTTGATTGAGTGTTTTTGTAGGCGGCGTAGTGATAAGTTAAACTGTAATTCATTATATGTGTAATACTCAATAATTTTAATAGAAAAATAATTTTTAGTCTTCAAACATTATGTGTGAAAAGGGTGAAAATAAATATAAAATAGACCAAAAAGGTGTAGAAGCTATATTTCAAAAAATTAACCGTAATTATATAAGAATGAAGAAGAAAGAAAAAAAGAAAAATACTGCAATAGTGTTTCAAGTGTTAGAAAACTTAATTACTTTATTGAAAAGAAGTGATAAGCTTTTTGATACATTAAAGCCAAAACTTGATTTTTTAGGAAGTTATTTTGATGGATTACGTGTTGGTTACCCTAATGAGTATGATATTAATGTGATTTTAAAATTTCCTGTTAATTATAACAAGATAAAATTGGACTCAACTCAGTGTTCTTATGACTACACATCTGTTATAATGCCATCAGAATTTCGTAGGTTATTAAAAAGGAAAGAAACATGGAAGGAATCTAAAACTGAATTTTTTCAAACACAATTATGGTGTAATAAAGAATATAAATTATCACTACTAAAATTCCAGGCATGGATGCATAGTATAGTAGACAAAGTTCTAAGTAAGATGCCAACAAAAGATGGAAAGAGGGTTCTAATTATAAATAAAGTAGAGTATAGGATATTAAAAAAAAAATCAGGCCCTGCTATTACATTGTCCATTATGAAGGAAGATAATAGTGTCATTGATGTTGATTTAGTCCCAACACTTAAGTTCAAGCTACCTCAAATGCCGATTAATTCCAAAGTTTGTTTTAACAAAGTACAAGAGACAAATATAAACACATATTTTGTGGTACCTAAACCAAATGGAGATGAATTTAGCTGGAGATTATCCTTTCCATTTCAAGAAAGATATTACATAAAAAATAAAAATAATCTTAAAAGTGCTTTAAGAATTATTAAACATTTTAGAGATACGCAAGATTTTACAAAACTATGCAGTTACATGATTAAAATATTATTTTTATGGGAATGTGCAAATACTGATGACATGTATTGGACAAATAGTTCCTTATCTAATTTGGTTTTTAACATGTTATTTAAACTTAAGCATTGCTTAGCTAACAGAGAAATTAAAAACTTTTGGTGCCCAGATCACAACATTATAGAAAAGATCAAGCCACAAACCTGTGAATATTGGTATAATCGACTAAGTTTTATTCTAAATGATATAAAATTTAGACATCATTATGATCCTATTATAATACTGAAATATTTTTCTAAGTAGCATGTTAATGAATGCTATGACTAAATTAAAGCTAAATATAATTTTGTAAATTATTATTTTCCTTTCAAAACAAATGTATATTAGAATATGAAATTTAATAAGAAACAGTAATGCTATTTTTAAATTAATTGATTTAAAAATTTTGTAATTGATGTATATAAATGCATACATAAATATTTTTTTAATATTTATTAAACTTATGTATAGAGAAAGTATTAAAATTTGAATCATGTAATCTATTAAAATTTGAATTTGAACCTCATATTCAAATTTGAAGTTCGATAACACTGTAGAAAAAATGAATGGCAAAAAAATCTAGTTAGTAATAGCAGTCATTAGTGTCTGTGTTTGTTACATTTGCTGTCTAAAATGTAAATGTAAATACTTTTGTCATAAGTAGTCTATTAAATATTTATATATCTCAAGTTGTAAATTTTGATTTTAATGAGTCATTTTCCTTTGATTATATTTTCTGTAACTTAATTTTATTAATTTTCCAAAAAGTATTATACAAAAATAATCTTATAAATATGAAGACATTTTCTGTTAGGCAATATGTAATTTATTAATATCTTCTTCTCTTTAATTATGACGTTTTGGGCGTACCAGTTTTCATTAATATTAAAATATCAACAATGTTACTATATTGATGTGATGACAGTGACAATTCGGTATAAATTTTCTTATATTTCTGTCGTTTAATACTGAAACGTAAACTAAGGCAAAATTCTACGGAAAAGTATGGCTTAAATTTAATTCGAATTAATCTACTAAGTGAATTTTATATGAAATTAAGTAGGTACATTTTGAAAATTGTAAAAGGTGACATTTGTAATATATCTATGTTGCCATTTAAAAAATTAAATCAAAAGATTTTTTTTTCTTGTCTATGTTGTGTCTCCGCCATTTTACTTGTATCGCCATTTCATTTATTTAGTGAGATGGAGAATTAGAGATTTCAAAGTGAGATAGAAACAATATAATCATATCATCGAAATTAGTGAATTATCTTTATTTACTAACTAATAAATAATCGAGGTAAGACTTATCAATACGTTTTTCATCTCAGAAGAGTTTTATGGTCTATTTTAGTTTCTTTAGAGCAATCATTTATTAAACAGGCTCAAAGAAATTAACAATGGCGACTGTAGTTTGCTTGAAGCGCGTCTATAGATAGTCCGTCATCCTTTTCTTACATTATATCGACACTATTTACGGAGACACTGCTTTCATCGGACGAATGATCTTTTTACGAGTAGAGTAGACTGATAAGATACATTTCCCATTGCCTTCGCACTGTATGTTTTGGGAGTTTCTCTTTCGTGTAAATACGTTTAGCCGCGCTTTTAAATGTTTTTATTTTTTATATTGGTGAAACAATATTTTATTAACTTAAAAGCTTATTTATTTACAGATTACTATATTATATGTTTAAGATATATATAAGACTGATGAGTGTAAAGCATATATAAAATGTTCACTACTAATACGGTACAAGCCGGCTCTGTCCCAACTCTTCAATACCAAGAACACCCTCAAAAATCTCAAGGCAAAAATATAGAAAATGTTCAACAAAAAACTCAACAAACACAGCAAACACAACAGGTATTAAGTTTTTAATTAGTCCCTTAATTAATTATTTGTGACTTTACAATAATAAGTAATATTATGTTGCAGGAATTTCCTACATTTTGCTATACAACAAATGTTAACATGATTGGGAAGATTGGTACTAGTGCCACTGGTAGTGCAGGAGGTGTTACAGGTGGTGTTAATATAGCACAGTTGACTACTAGTGATGATAAAACATGTTACATAGCACAACCATTCTCATACAACTATGCCTTAGTAAATCAAATGCAAATAGCACCAAATGGTCTCCAGAATACAATATCAAATATTAGTTTTAAATGTGATGTATGTGGACTTATGTTTGGTCATCTTACATTACTTAATGCTCATAAAAGGATACATTCTCAGGATACAGGTACATTGGTTTATATTTATGATATCTACAACTTATGTAAATACATTATTTCCTTTTTCTGTACATATTGTAGAAAAAAGGTTTCCAAAGTGAAAATGAAACAAAACCATTATAAAATAGGATTGAATTTATATTTCGCAATTTTGTTCTATTACAGATAATAATATAACTGTAGTAGCCACTGGAGTCAGTACTGCAAATGAAGTAGCAATGCCACCTCACATACAAATTCTATCATCAGATCCAAGTGATCAACAACAACATCATGTCCAAATCCAAGAAAGTAAGAATAATTTCATAAGTATATGGGATAAATCTGTTATATCCCATATACAACTGTTAATTATTTTTGAATGTTGATAGTTACATTAATTATTACTGGCCCAGCCTAGCTTAACAAAGGTATAGTTAATGCTAGATAAAACAAAGTGTTGATAAAATAGATATAATAAGTTAGATTATTACAATATTTTCTCAAACAAAATCTTGAACACTTTGTGCTAAAAATATATATTTTTAATTTTTATCATTTTTTATTTCTTCATTATTATGATACAATAACTTTTAGATATATAAGATTTTAAATATGTTATTGTAAAATTTAAGCCTTATTTTGCAGCTAAACCAGTAGTTCTTGATAAAGTACAAAAATGTATAACATGTGGTGGACCTATAACTAATAATCCAAAAAGAAAAGGCCCTAAACTTATTAGATGTGAAAACTGTATAGCACAAGATTCTGTGGAACAAAGGAACAATCAAAGTAAGCATAATTATATTAATATTTTTTATTTCCTTATAAATCCAGATTATTACTTTATTTACTATCTACAATAAAATAAAATATTTTAAAATAATCTTTAATGTTTTTAAACATACAAACAATTTTATTTGAAATTAAGAACTTGTTTTAAAAAGCAAGGCAAGTAGATTTGCCTACACTATTTTATTGTTTCGGGTTTCTGAAACCACAGTGCATTGTCCTGGCCCTGCTAGTCCCTTCTTATTAGCACTAATTCTGTTCATTTTTACGCTCGAAAGTAAACTGTAATCACAAATGATAGTATAATGACCATTCAAAATTAGTATCCATTAATAAAGTTTCTTTTTCTATCTTCAAATTAGTGACTTTTATGAATATAATCATTTGTAGAAACATTGGATTTTGTATTATCTGGAATTGTCTAGCATATTTTTTAAGTCTAATAACTAAACTATAAATATATAATAAAATGCTTTTTTTTCCCATTTATATGGTATATATGTATGTTATAATAATATATATGCATTTTAAAAATATTTTTTCCTTTTTTGCAGTAAATACAACACAAATATTTGTAGCCACAGAAAATAATGTGAAATTTGAAGTTGGTGGAGTAAGTGGAGTGCAGAATACCTCAGATCCTTTAGCACCTGCAGCAAATAACCAGCAGCAAACAACACAACAGAAACCTTGTTGGTTTACACTTATTTTAGATTGATTGGTTCTTTTATTTGCCTAAACTAACTTAACTCAACTCTTTGTGTTTTTTATTATATTTCGCTTTCCTTTTACATAATTTTTCTATTATATAACTTATATTTTATTTCCATTTCCTGTCATTTAAGATATTAAAGAAATACAGAATGGCTTATCACATGTACTCAGCTGATACAAGAATTAAAAAAAAAACATTTTTCTTTATTTTGCAGTGCCAGGACATCATCCTGTTAAAAAAAGAAATTTAGCATCAGTTACCAAATGTCAAAACTGTAATGGCTCTGGTATAGTGTTTGTAGGAGGAAATAAAAATAAAAATAATCAAGCAAATGCAGACAAACCATTTCATTGCAATATATGTGGAGGTTCCTTTTCAAGATACTCATCATTATGGTCTCATAAAAAGCTACATTCTGGTGAAAAGAATTTCAAATGTGGTATATGTGGGATTGCATTTGCAAAAGCTGTATATCTTAAGAACCATTCAAGAATTCACACTGGAGAAAAGCCATACAGGTAAATAATAATATATAAAAATATTGTATTAAATACACCTTCAAAAAAATGTAAGCTTATATGACATTAAAACAATTTGGAAAATTTTTTTGTGAATACTTTGCTTTTATTTTAATATTAAATATACTTAACAGATGTCAAACCTGTGGTATGCAGTTCTCACAGTCGCCACATTTGAAAAATCATGAGCGAACACATTCAGGAGAAAAACCATATGTCTGTGAGGTGAGGCTTATTCCTATAAAATTACTTTAAATATAATTATAACTATGTATATATAATTACTAATTATTATGTATATATATTACTAAATATTAATAAGTTTTTATTTGAAATTATAAAAATATAATTCACAAGACAAATTAAACGTTATGAGCATTGCTTTCTTTATATTCATTGAAATTGACCATTTTCATACAGGTATGTGACAAAGGCTTCGCCAGACATGCGACGTTATGGAATCACCGGCGGATCCACACGGGCGAGAAACCTTATAAGTTAGTATTTTTATTTCATTAAAATAAGTCATATTAAAATCAATTATATATTATTTTAAATTTACCTGCGTAAATGAGCATGAGTTACTAATTAAATTTAAATTTAAAATATATTTTTTAAGCAGGGCTCAAACCTCTTGAAAACCGTCAAGTGCTCTAGATCTTCAAAATTATTTATTTATTCAGTGCAGATAGACTGAAGGTGATATGATGTATCATTAATTTAATGAGAAATTAATTCCAAAATCATTGCAGTTTAAAAAAATTGGATTAAATAAATATATGTATTATATCAAGTATCCTATAATAAAAAATCTGCTCTCTGCCTATCTTGCTGTAAACACTAGTGAATGAAACAAATTATTGTACTATTTATATGAACAGGTGCGACACATGCGGGTCAGCGTTTAGTCAAGCGGCTCACTTGAAGAATCACGCAAAGGTACATTCCGGCGAGAAGCCTTTCAAGTGCGACATCTGTACCGCAGCCTTCGCAGATAGATTTGCTTTAAAGAGACATCGGGGCATACATGACAAATATGGTATGCCTGGAGTTTGTATCTAGTGATGAATATATAATTTTAAGATTTAACTTTCTAGTATTAATAATGGAACAGTAACTAGTACATAACAGTAGCATAACTAGAATAATTTTGAATTAATTTTATTTTATTATTATATACAGTCAAGATATTAATTCTTGTTACATTTTTAGGCCAAACTGCACCACTACCTTCTAGAATACAACAGAATCAACAAGAACAAGTATCTCAACAGACAACCAGTGAACAGCAACAAAATGCTCAAAACACTGTCGAAATGGAACACAGTAGTGAACAAACTCTGTGAATCAGATTATTGTTTATGTTAAATATTTATACCCCACCCGCATTGTAAGATTTAAAATAATTTATCAAACACTGTAAATATGTTTATTTCTTCATTTGTAAATGACTGTGTTACAAATAGATTAAAATCAAATAAATTTCTCCCTTTCATAATTGTAAAGGTTTGCAGTTTGAGGTGCTACTATAAACTACAAAAATAAGAACTATGACACAACCGACACCTTGCTGTACATTGGAAATTTATTTCAGCTATCTTTTGTTAATAGCAGATAAAAAAAATAATTAAAAGTTGTAACTGTGACAGACACTGCCAGTAAAATTAAGTGAAAATAAATGTTTAGTGGTTTATTTTTGTATTTTAGTGACAATATGTACTTCAATGTATTTGTAGACAGGCCTTTATGTAGAGGCTGTTTACTTGGGCTCATATTATTATATAATAAATAATAGGATTATAATTGGCTGTGGATATAAGGGAGTATGTTTATGACATGATCAATATCAAATTGAAACTATGACCTGTTGTAACATTTATTCTCGCACATGTATATATTGATTATTATTATGGGTAGATTAGAGCAAAGGTGAAGTGAAATGGATTAGATAAATTTAAAGCAAGTTATCTTTTAAGAACTTACTTAAATGTAAATAATGTTGTAATTTTTTTACATCATCAATATGAAATTAGTTATTTTGCTGTAAATCATAAGGTGTAAACTATAGCTTGTAAAAAATGCAAAACGGGATGCATCAAAGTGATGCTTTACATGTTAGACCTAATTTTATATTAATAATTATGATCCATATAAATAGTAAAGCAAAATAGGAACTTTATTTATTTGTTTTCAATTTACCCCCCAATATTTATAATTATTTACAATTTAAATTGAAATGTTTATTGTGAGAATAAGATTCATATACTTATCATTATTTTAAGGATTTTCCTAAGAATCAGTGTTGAGTTAAAATAAGAAAAGACTTAAATAATGTTGATTTAAATACCTTTAATTCATTTTTCAATGCATAACTTAAAAATAAAACTCAATTACAATTTATTCATAAACCCAGTTTTCAACAGCAGGGGACCATCCAACGACTTCCTTTTCAGAAAACCACAGATCAATTTCTTTCTTAGCGGATTCTACACTGTCAGAGCCATGGATAATATTACGGCCGACTTGGATGCAAAGATCACCACGGATTGTGCCAGGTTGTGAGTCAGCGGGGTTGGTAGCACCGAGCATTTGACGACCGGTTTTCACTACGTTGAGGCCCTCCCAAACCATTGGTACGACGGGGCCGGAACTCATGTATTTCACTAGGCCAGGGAAGAATGGGCGTGAGGCGAGATCGCCGTAGTGGTTTTGAAGAAGTTCTTCAGATGGCCATACAAATTTGAGAGCTACTAATTTGAAGCCTTTCTTCTCAAATCTTTGTATTATTTCACCGACCAAACCACGTTGGACGCCGTCAGGTTTAACCATGATGAAAGTTCTTTCACGTTGTTCAGGCATGGCGACTAGAGATTCTTCGAGCCCGAGGTTATACACACGTTCAACGTGGAAGTAACAAAGAAAAGAAATGAACGAAGTTAGACTCAAAACCGCCTGTCAATGACAATGAATTGTTGCCAGTAATAAATATTATAAATTATGAATTTCATAAATCATTAAGTTAAATTGTAACTTATTATGACGGAGACAGCTCATTGGAAAGCAAATTAATAACATGGTGTAATCTCACGACATAACCTTTCGTAATCATCTGCTTCATTAATACTTTACTATGGACGTTGTGCAGAGTACTTAGACGTTTAGACGTTAGACGCTTAGACGTTAAGCCTGCACCCGCCACAGTTGGCTTGCTTCAGTGAGATGGGTCAGATGATGATAAGTCTAAGATGTATAATCGTGATGACATTTTTGTTTCATAAAGCAGCGACACGGTGAATCTAGCAGATGGTAAAATTGGTATAAAATAAGTTGCGAGCGCTTGAAGGGGTCTGAAATATAAAGAGGCAGCAAAGGTAGATGTATTACTATTGTCTCCGCCTTGTTAAAAGGCGTTAAAAATGCTTGATCACGATTGATTCAAACACGAAAAGCTATGAAGTGAGGGGGTTCTAATATAGGAGCAATTACTGATATAGTGGGAACTACCATAACTTCAACCAAAAACAACGTGATTGTGAGATAGGGGACAAGAAAGTCAGGTACGGTGATAAAGGAAATTAGCTGAGAAAGTGATTTACTGGAAAAAAAAGTTAAACGAACGAAGAAGTAAAGACAGAGAACTGTTCCTGCCACCAACTTATGAAAGACTGGCAAAAATTATTAAGAAAAGGCAGAATGACTAGGATTTATAAAGGCCAGGTCCTGGCCTATTTTCAGCAAGTGAACTCATACAACACATGCACAACGCCTCCCTTGAGTACACCGATATCATCATAGTTAGCCTCGTGGCCTATGAAAAAATAGGTAGAGCCGTCGAACTTGGAAATGAATGAGCAAATTCAATATTTCCAAGTTAAGAAGTTTCGTAGTGGTGTTAGTTCAGGAAGAAAATTGCACTGATTAACACCGCATCTAACAACAAATTGGAATACCCGCGGGAAGAATTGCCGTAGTGGAAAATGTGACATCGTTTATGAGGAAGACAGGACAGAAGGAACTGGTCGAACCAGATATGATCACCGTCTGATTATCTAATTTTCGTTGTAGCCGAATGCACAGTAGTCGGGCTGGAACAAAGAATTGTCACCATGGCTACGATAACATACGAGCAGGAGGTTATAGAATAAGAGGTTATACAATCCGTCAACATTGTATATGGGTACAGGAAATCTGTTATCCCTAACAGTGATTTAGTTGCACCTACAACTACAGAGCCGGCAGGTGATCGCAATAGTGTAGCAAAATGCAGTAAATGATTTCTTAGAAAAGACCACAAGGCTGATCGCGGATGGGGCCATGATAATACCTTTTCAGGACAATCGTAATGGGAACCATTACCTAAAACCTAAACACATAAGCTTATCGGTGACATCAATCAATTGCCTTTTATCAAATGTACTAGTATCAGTCTAAGTCCTTACGGTAAGGCCAGGAGAAATGAGAAAGGAGAAAATTCACGCATCCTGACACCATCACATATCCAGGGACGAAATTACGAGTTTGTAGTGATCATTTGGACAAACGCTATCAAGAATACCATACAAGATAAGATATCAAAATTGTCATTGCAATAACAAGAATAATGAATGATCCATGACAGGTGTAGTCAAACACAACTTCAGAACTGATATATTTTTATAGAGAAATAGACTTAATTAAGACTTATAAGAAACATGGAAATACAACACATGAAGTCTTTGTCAATGATAACTGTCATTGAACAATAAGCTGGAACAAACAAAAACAAAAAGAATATCAGTAAACCCAATTTTGATTATAGTATAATGAAATTAAAATTTATTTTGAATTAATAATAAAAAAAATTAAGTATGCAATATTAAATGTAATATTTTTTTTATTCTTGAATGTAATAGGTATTATGATAAATTTGGCTTTTCAGAAATTTATATAAATTTAGTTTTATTGAAACAACTGAGGTTAAATATTTTGTCAAGATGAAAAAGAGTGAAAACTTTTGTATTGGGATAACACATCTCATAGAATATTAGGATATAAATCTAACAACAATTAAAATTTTTGTATATATTACAAATTAATATATTTATTCTTACAAAAACAGTCAGCTATGTGATCATTTACTAATCCACAAGCTTGCATGAATGCATAGCAAATAGTTGAACCTACAAATTTAAATCCTTGTTTTTTTAAAGCTTTTGACAATGCAATAGAGGTATCTGTTTGAGTAGGTATTTCTTCAATAGTTTTCCAGTTATTTACTATGGGTTTTTTATCAACAAAGCTCCACACAAAATGTGAAAATTCTTCATTTTTTTGCATTTCAATGTAGCATTTTGCATTATTTATTATTGATTCAATTTTACCTCTATGTCTGACTACACCAGAATTACATAACAGGTCTTGTATATCTGTATTATCCATTTGAGAAATTTTGAAAGGATCAAAATCATGAAAATATTTTCTATAATTATCTCTTTTTCGTAAAATTGTTATCCATGACAAACCAGCTTGCTGCCCTTCCAAGCAAAGCATTTCAAAAAGTTTAATACTATCATATTCCGGTTTACCCCACTCGGTGTCATGATATTTAATATAAATTGGATCTTCATTTAACCAAGAACATCTTATGATTTTATCCATTATGTTTCATGTTATAATAATATATTTATATTTATGTCAGTAGCCCGGTAGCATTTAGATAAATATTTTGAATTAGAAATTTTTAAACACCACTTCGATTTTGTAACTGTTGTATATTAAATTTATTAACGTTTCAACGTTAATTTGTGGATAATATTTAAAGTCAATAAATTTTAAAAGGATATGCTTTTGAATCTCTGTTCTTTTTAGTGTACATTCACATTCTCCTTAACTCAAAAACAAAACAAACAAAAATACGAAACAAACTGTTTTTTCGAATTCAACAAGGCAATCACTTCCACTTGACATTGACATATGTATACAGATATTTTAAAAATATATAAATAGATAGTAGTTAGTCGTCTAGTTGAGTCACTATATATTAGAAAACAAAGTCTCCTGCCGCATCTGGCTATCTCTCTGTTCACAATAAACTTGAAAATTACTGGATAGATTTTCATACAGTTTATCATTTAATAACGAGAGAGTGTTTCTTGAAAAATTTTATAAGTTTAAGTTTCTTAAAACTTTATGATAATAGTTCAAATGTCGAAAAAACTTAAGGCGAATGGGAAATTGCATAGAAGATACTGCAAAATCTTTTTGAGTTATTAGAAAGCAATATCTTTTGAGTTTTGTCAAAACAACTCGTTTGTTAGGCATAAAAAAGTCCATGGCAGTTGTACATGGGAATCGTGTGGTACATAGCCCCTATGCGGGGCCCCTGTGTGAAACAGTGCCACTCCGTGGTAGCCAAGCCAAGGTCGGAGCTCTTTTAGCTCGGCCTCCCCACGCCAAGGTGACGCTGTAGAGGCCGCAGGGCCAACAGCATACTATCCATCCGAACGAAGACCCCTGTGTGAAAGACATTACGGTCAGCATTCTCGCCAGTTTACGCAAACCGCAAAAGGTGATAGCAGTCGTAGTCGTCTGCGAGTATCGCACGATTTCTTACGAGGCGGCTTGCGTCCTGGCCGGATCCCCGCCCGGGGCTTCGAGGCACGAATATTAAAGGAGGAAAAGCGTGTACGGGGCCCGAAGCCGGGGCAGCGACAGATTGCGCTGCGCCGAGAGGAGCTCCGTCAGGTTTTAGTGGCGGAATGGCGGCAAAGGCTTCTGCGTCTTACCTCCGGCCTGGCTACCGTCGAGGCGATCCTGCCAGTTCTCTACGACTGCCTCTGTCTTTTAGAGTGACGCAGGTGCAATCGTGGTCCAGTTGCTTCGGTAAGTATCTACGCCGCATAGACAGTGAATCGAATGCTCGATGCCACCGCTGCGTCTATTGTGGTGAGGACATGGCTCAACAAACGCTTGCTGAATGTCTTGGGAGAAGCAGCGCCGAGTCCTTACAAACAGCACAGAGTCGTAGGATGCAGTGATGTCCTTTTGCGAGGAATTAAAGTTTACAGATGGAGACTGCAGAACGTTAGAGGCAGATCTCAAAACCCATTCCCGACCGCAGAAGGCGCACCGGACGCAAAAGAGTTGCAGACAACGCCCTTTTTCGGCCCCCATGAATGGGTCCAGGGGCCAGGGACTTGGAGAAGTCTACGCCCTCTATTCTATCGTCCTAAAGATGGAGGTACGTGTGTGTGAGTAGACACCTGCGTGGTTTTAGTCGATAAGATTCTGGCATACCCCTTCTCCTTTGCCCATAGTCCATGTGGATTTCCCCGGTTAAAAAAATGAATATACATGACAAACAGCACTAGAAGCAACAGATGAAAATGATTGTGCTTTGTGTCAGTCGAACTAATAACACTATAAAAACATTCGATAAAAGGAAATAACGTTATACACTAAGACGAAGCATACTAATAGAAGTTGTTATTAAGAAATAAAAAACTTAAGGAAGGATTGTTCTCAAAAAAATAACAATATTTTTATTTGTGTGTGTGTTTTTATTGTGCTAATTTTAATCGTACAAACTTGGCTTATTTATGTTTAGGTAGCCCGTACATATTAACCACTTAGGTCCACCGTATATTCTCGCGAGCTTAGATTGATGATTACATCTATGTGCCTTGATATATCTTCTGGTATCGGGTCCACTTATATAATTTTTCATAACATTCAAATTGCTATCATTTAAAGTCCCATCTGAGAGCTTTTGTAAAAACGATGTGTACTCTGGTTTTATTAATTCGTTAGTAACACGATTCATCTGAAATAATGACAAAATTAGGAAATTTTAACAGACATAATAATTTCTAAGTACATATATTGATTTAAAAGTCGTAAACCAATTTGGTATATTACTTTATATTACTATTTAGAATAATGTAAACATTATAATATACGTAAATATAGCTTAATATTTGTTTTAAAATAAAATAAAATTTTGATTACTAATCCTAATTGTTTTTTGATGTTACAGTTCGTTATATTACCTGATTTAAAAAAAAAATACTTACAACTATCTTCAATTGTTCATCAGTTAATGGAGCTGTCAAAGGTCCTAAAAGTAAAACGCTGCTATTTTTTTCAAGACTCTCTGGATTCACTAGAATTATATCATCATTGTCCTTACTATTTACCTCTTCGTTTAAAATAAGGAACAAAAATTCACTACTTTTATAATTTAAATTTTTTGGATCTGCTTTTTGTGTTTTATCTCCATCGGATTTAATAACAGTATTGGGTTGGGTTGTTTTAGAGTGTATTTTATTTGTTGGAGGTTTACAACACAAATTTTTCAATTGAGCTACGAGAATATCAAACAAAAGTTCTCTTTTCTGATCATTCAACAAGTCACCAATGGAGGCTTCTCGTGGTCGACTATATAAAAGATTATGAAGTTTCTTCAGTGCTAAAAAATTCGATGTTGGTTTTTGATTTTGCGGAAGCACTTCTTTATGATCTAATTTATAAAATGCTTGAACACCGTTACTTATATCTGTATACTTTTTTTTTTCATTACCTTGAGTATCTTTTATACGTTTACCTCCAAGTGCTATATTAGCAATATCGCTTAAGTCATAAGTTTCTTTTAAAGGTTGAATGCTAAGTAACTTAACAAGCTCTTCATCGCTTAATTTTGATAAAATATAAGCTGTGTCATTACCTGTAATTTATAGATATTTTATTTTTAAAATAAATTATTTCTAATTTTACTTATTAGAGACGTTTATTTACCATACTTATTGATCACTACAGACTTCGGCAAATCTTTTTCTTTTGGCAAATAACCTTTGGATTCTATAAATTCAACTATATCATTTTCTGGGTCGTTGTTATTTAGGGAATGAGACCTTTGCTCCACGGACATGCATTGCGATATATGAACCTAAAAATATTATTGCATGTAATATTAAGAATGTGTAAATACATATATTATAAAAAAACGTAATTAATTTAAAACATTTTAAATATTAAAAATCAATATTAGTAAATGACTTACACATAAAAAAATTATAAGAAGCGTAAAATTTTTGTACATTATGTTGCTGACTGCACATAGCTAATATCACGGATGAATGAAAGCAATTACACTCGGCATTAATGAGAAAATTTATGCCACTATATGCATGTTTACAAAAAGTCTATAATCTATAAAAAGTCATAAAAATTTTGTTTAGAATTATAGTACCTACCTACCAGTTTGTTTCGATGAACAAAAAGACAAAAGTAACGTAAACCACATTGCATGATACGTGTATAAATCGTAAGAAAACGTCGTTTTGAGAAAATATATGAAAATATCGGTTAAGGGTTCCAATATTAATATTGTATCAATATTACGAAAAAAGAATGGAAAATGTATTGGCTTCCATCAAAAAAGTCAAAAAAGTTTTCCGTGCTTCGTTAGACAAAATTTTGTGGGAGATTCTACCCCGGTAGAATATGAACGGACCGTTGCTGCAGGCTGTAAAATATCTTTATAGAGCTTATTCAGCCTGCAAGTGAGCCAGCCTGAACTGGCATGTCGCCTTGGTTTTGCATGTCGAAAGTAAAACAAGGTCAAGGTCGTTCATTTTGTATTTTCACAGCTGTATTCAAAGAGTGAAATAAAATGTCATGAGAGAGAAAGTGGGTTACTTGATAGTAAATTGCTTGCTGTACGCAGAAGATGCAGCGCTTATTTCCTCATAATAATTGAGGTTACAGGCATCTGAAGGATGGGCGTGGAAATAAAGGTCCCAGCATTGATATAGTATACAAAATGATAAAAAAAACAGAATCCAAGATTTTTGTGAAAGGAAAATTATTAGAAGAAGTGAATGAAGTAGCATACCTGGGAAGTATGTTAAATAGAGATAACAAATAGGAAATGGACGTGGAAAAGCGTATTACTATTAGTTACAGAATGAATTGTGCCCAAGCTACAAGTTGAGACGTTAGAATATCAAAACACCAAGAACATCAGTGAAGCTGCTTGACTGTACACAATGCAGTTCTGGTGCCAACGCTATTGTTGGCATATTATATGACATGGGTAATGCAGAGAAATAAAGAAAAAAAGATGAACGCTACGGAGAATATGCGGAGTCTGTTTAAATACCATTTTAATTACCAGTGCATAGTGAAGAGATACACATAGTAGGTATATGATACGAAGGTTAGTTAAGATGCTGTTGACAAAATCAAGAAGAACTTGCTCAGATGGGTATATCAAGAGAATACCCATTAAAGAATTGTAAGTAAGATATATGATACAAAATTTAGTAGTAAGAGACGTAAGGGGACATTTTAGTTAACCTTCAATAACACAGTGTCGAAGATATTGGAAGACGGTCACGTGAGAAACATGAGGACCCCCGAAGGTTGTGTGAATACGTAAAAGACAGAGGGTGAGGTGAAAGAGGTAGGCAGGAATCGTAGCGTTAGGATTTTCGTTAGCTGCTAGGGAAGATACATATATTTATTTTTAATTTGATACAATCTTAGGATTTCCTAGCATTTGTCTGTCCATATTTATTTTAAAAAATAACTAAAATTATAATAGCGCCTTAATTTATAATCTAAAGTATTGATTATATTTAAGTAATTGAAAAAATTGCAAAGTTATTTACATTTCAAGTAATTTATTTTTATATTCATTGACCTTTTTTTAATAAATCTGGGAACATAAAAAACCTAGATTCGTCGATCAATATTTTTGACATTGACATTCACAATAACAAAAGCCCAAAGCTCCGACATTTTGTGAATTGTGAGAGTTGACTGTCAAACGGGATTTTCGTTTCAAAAGATAATTTCCTAGCAGTGAAAATCATGAATATACCATTTCCAATTTTATATCCTCGTCTGGTAGATCCTTCGTGGTTTAATGCCGACAGCCCTTGTGATGAAGATGCAGAATTAACGAGCATGGAACAAGCTCATCAACAATGGGTAAATGCATTTTTTATGTACATACATTTTTCTGTATTCTTATTTGAAAAAAAAATGTTACTCTTATGTGAAAACTGTTACAGCTAAATTCAATTGGACAACAATATACGAAACGAACACCATTGGGCAAGACTGATGCGGAGCCCATGGAAGAAGAAGCAGATTCAGATGAAGAAGAAGGTAGTATTACTTTTGTTTACGAAGTTAGATTTTAAATAATTTATTTTTTACATAATTATAAACATCTAATGTTCACAGGTAATGATGAATCTGATGATTCAGAAGAATCTCATGATGAAGATGAAGAAGAAGACCTTCCTAGACATTCACCACCAAGAAACAATAATGAATTAGAGCCAGAATCTTTGGAAGATGCTAATGAAAGTTCAGATTTAAATACTCCAGACCAAAGTGCTCTTTGGCCAATCCAGTAATTTTAAGTCTTATACAAAATATGTATTTATTGTAAGTCTAAATGTGAATTAGTTTGTGTACCAAATAAGAAATTAAATGTAATGTCCTCAGATTACTATTACTTAAAATATCAGTATTTTTTCTTGTTTGACAAGAAATATTTTTCACTGCTGAAATTTGCTAAACTAAATTCTAAAAGTTTGTTCATAAATATAACACTACACTATCAAAAAGTACATAGCCTATACTTAATAAAAATACTTGTCATAAAAATCTCAGCATTTCATGAGATTTAAAAAAATGTGCGCTGCAGCTTGACACCTGAAATCTTATTCTTAAACTCTTTGGTATTTTGTGGAGAATAAAAAATTCTGTCATGTGAAAATTATGTACTATTAATAAAATGCATAAAAAACCCCTATGAATGGTTTTTATTGTTATATTCATTCAATAATAATAATAACAGAATTATCAACATTGGCATCATCAGCACAAAGATGAGTAAAATATGCATTGAGGTTGAAAGCATCTACTCGCAGAATGGACTAACAACAAGAGGTAAATGTAACACTTTGTGAACTGTAGTATGCAGAGATCACAATAGAGAGATAGATGGGTTGTGCCCTTTTTGTTATGATATGTGTGTTCTTTTTGTTATGATTGGAGGTTCGATCCCTGTTCAGATAAAATTATTGACTTATTGTTTATTTTCCCAATCTGGTAGACATGACGTGGCGCTTAGTTACTACATCAGCACAAGAATGCTATGCGAGAATCCGTAAAATTAAAGATTTGGCAATTTTCTTAAAATTGTGACGACGACACTGCGCCGTTAAGTTTCCTGGCTTTATTAGAGATCCATCCTAGTGTGTGTACGTGTGCGTCCCTATAGCGCAGCAGGCAAAGTATTTGGGATATTGCCAGGTGTACAAAAGGTTGTATTAGTCCATTTGCTTTATCTTTTAAGCACAGCTAACTTTGCACAGTCTAAAGTTAATAAATAATTCACATTAAACATGCTAATTGGAAAACTTTTAAATTAAGTTTTATAAACATTTAACATTTTATTGATGTGGTTACCTCAGCATTTCAATTTGTACATATGTTAAACATAAAGGCTTGATAAAAATACAAAAATATATTTCAACAATGTAAATTATACTAAAACAATTATATTAATAGAAATCACATAACCAAATTTTTGATTCATAAAAACAAGACAAGTTAAAAGTGTAAATAACACAATTAATGACTGCTCATGCTTTTACATAGACTTATCATCTCATCTCTTATAAGCATGATAGTGACTTAACAATTTGCTTTATTAGATCCAAGAGGATGAATTTTCAATTTTGTGTTTCAGACTGAATTGTAAGTAGATGTGTTGCCTAAATTAAATATTATTCTAAGTTAGTATATGTTTTTAAGTATTTCAATTATAATTAATCTTGTGATGACAAACAGTGTTAGTTGTAAAGAAAATGCTTTCAATAGTAGGTTTAAATAATGTTTTACATTTGAATTTTATTTTTAGACATTTTAAATGCTTTTGGAACTTTGTTATTTATCTTAAATGTATCTTTTTCGCCTTTCAATATTTTTTGCAGTTGCACTGGTTAATCAATACTAGAATAATATTCTTAATAAAAGAAAGCTTTATAAATATTATATTATAATAAAATATTGCATACTAAGTAAATTTAAAGTTTATTTGACTGTTTACAAATAACAAAACAGTAAATTTATTAATATTAGAATCAAAAGTTAACTTCAAGTTCAGTTCAGTTCTCTAATTATGGTGTTTAAAATGATGATGATGATGATGAACACAGATCATTCTGCCAAAGTCCAATTTTTGAGAAAACAAATATAAAATATTAGGAAGTGATTGAATGCTTAAGGAGTATTCGTAAAAGTAATGTTACATACATATAAAACATTTCCCTGATTGTAATATTTGAAAAATTGGTGTTATTATAATTTTGTTATGTATCCATAGTTTTTCACTTATATATTTACAGGCGAAATTTACTTACTTAAAAAAATTACTCTTAATAAATTAAATATTAAATAACATTGTATTAAATTCAGTGTTTCCCACTAGAGGAAATTAATTTAAAATTTATTTTTCAGACTATACCTTGTGATATTTATAGTTAATACATTAATCTTTGAGGCATTTTATATGGATTTTTCAAAACTTCATGCTTCATGCATTTGGCCGTGAGGCAGGGACAGACTAGTGCTAAATGTCACCCTTTATCTTGACAATGCTAGGAAATGATGAGTACTCATAATTCCATTCAGACACTGTCTCACTGTGCCACAATTAAAATTTTAACATTTCAATATGTCATCGCTTTAAAAGGCAGTTGTAACATCGATAACAATATTAACAACTCTTGTTAAGAGTGGCCCAATTTTATCTTCTTCAATAGTGTTCCATTTCGTTGCCAAGCACTTTTCTATATAGTCATGAGTGGACTTCGGATCTGTGAATAATAAAAAAATCGGAATTACAAAAATATGTATCTGTCGAAACAGTTATCATTTAAGAAAAGATTTAAACTAGAATTACAGACAATATAAAAATTACCTTGTTGTGAACAATTTGATAGATTCAATGTAAAGAAAATGGCACTTTTCTTTACTAAAGGATTATATTCATCACAATAATAGTGAAAGGCCATCGCAAGATCAGAGGGAATATTATGTAGATCTTTGACAAGCATCACTCCAGTCTTATCCAAACTTTCTCGATACTCATTCATAAACTCATAAACAGAATTCATTTTGAGATTAGAAGTGTCTACAGCCACATGATTTTCTTTACTTTCATTTCCTGAAAATAAAGATTTAATGATTAATTATATTACTTTCACATTTTGTTAGGCTTGTTCAACAAATTTTCACTTTGGATACAGTATTCAATATCATTAATCAATGAACAATTATAAAATAAATGAACACAGACATCTAAAGCTAAATAAAAAGCTATTATAAAATAGAGATGTTTTTTCATATTTTATTCATATATATTTGATCACTATCTTGTGATCAAAGAGGTGTCTGGGACTTGAGACCCAAATGTAGGATTGAGGAGCCCATCCAACTGTGTATTAATTCACAGTCCAAGATTTTCCCTCTTACTAAGGGATTGTACTAGTGTGGCACTAATCTCATTTCTTACTTACTTTACTTAAAGAGTTAGAGTATACTCTATTACAAATGAATCATGTCATAACTTACTTAAGTATCTAGATGCTGTTGCTGCTAAATCATGTACAAAGCTGTTGAATTTGACTGGGTTGAACTGATTACTCTCACTGTTATATGTAAAAATAAATGATCCAGCATCTTGGTTTTCATATATAGTTGCGACTCCTGAAATCATATTAATTGAATTATGAGTTGAGTATTGTGCTAGTTCAAGGTAGATTGTTGGGTAAATATTCTATTAATAGGTATATATAGGTAGTAATATGTATAGTAAGCACTGTGGTTGTCAGAATTCTCTACAAGCTGTTTGGCCTCAAGTCAAAGTGTTCCAAGACTACTTGTTTATGATTTCTACATAGTCAGTACCGGGAAATAAATCTCTATTATTACATGTTACATTTGAAACTTGTAACATAATTGTTGTATTTATGCATAGTAATCCACTCACCTGTTTTAACTTGTAGTATGGAAGTATATTTAACTTTATATTTTTCTTCTAAATCTTTCACATCACTGTAGAATTTTGATTTGTCATAAATTATATCATCATCAGCTGATGAAGTATTTGTATAATAAACATAATTTATGATTGCAAAAATTACAATTAAAAAGGCTATCACAAGTTGATTAAAATATGACTTATTGTTTTGACTTTTCCCTGCTGAAGAACTATTACATGGAGTAACAGATTCATTGCATCTACTTCTTTGTGACATATTTGAAGAGAACTTGGATATATTTCTATTAAATTCTTCATTTGATGCACTTGTATATAATTCATCACTGAAATTTGAAAATGTTGGTGGGGAAGATTTTGAAAGTAAATGTCTGAAAGGACATTACCAACTCATTATAATTATATTTTTTTTTGTTCATATATTTTACATGATGGGACTTGGGCCAGCTAATGAATGATATAAGCATTAAATGAGATGGCAATGTGTCCATTAAGATATAAATTAATACTTACTCATCATTAGATTCATCATCACTGAAATCAGTATTTAATTCCGTAGTATCTATAGAATTTCTTCGACATATATTATTTTTACGAATTTGTAAAGGACTGGATTGGCGAGCCATTTTGCTGTAATATAATTAATTTTTGATATTTAACAAGACAATTTCTAAAAATAAAATAAAAAACAAATAAAATTTATAAATAGGAGAAATTATGTTTTAGGAAAATAAAATAAAAAACTAAATTCCAGATTAGTTCCTATTTGTATAGCACAAAATGTATTTATTTCTAAGCTATCTACAATAAAAATACTTCATGTATTATTTAAATAAAATGAATAAAAGTCTTTTAATATGTTTTATAAATGTTTTACAGTAGTTAGCTTACATTCCTACCAAGCAGGGTTATTTATAAATTACCTCATTACATTATCAATTTCATCAACACCATGATCCTGTGAATGTTCTACCATTTGTTGATTTCTTTTATGTCCATTGAGACCGTATCTCCCCATTGTAGGAGAGTATGTACTATACGTGCTGCTGTGACTGTGGATACTTTTTCTGGCTGAAGGTATTATTTTAGCCCCCTTGTTCTATTATTTAATAATATGTTAATAAATTATTATTAGACTATATAATAAATGTACAAAACAAAATATTTTCTACCTCCTCTTCCGTATCCATTTAAGCCGGTAATTTAAAGAATTTACAAATTACAAATAAGAAATTACAAATAAGAGTGCTTGAATTAATATTTTAATTTTCAATTGACATTTAACATTTATGACCATAGATAATATACATAGATGATACACTACTACTATAATAATTATAATAACTAATTATAGTAATATTTACATAATATATGAAGTTCTTAGTTCTTACTATAGAGTGCTATAAAGTATGGAATGTAGAACTAAGGAGTACCAATTCAGTATATTACTCCGGATACCAAAGTATAACGGATTGAAAGGCCACAAATTAAGGAAGCGCGTGGGTATGGTTAAGTAAAATCCAATGAAAAATTTTTTTCGTCTCACCAAAAACGAGCAACCAAATCGCTTAGTTCGACATTTGGAACACCACCAACACGTATGGATGAAACTTTTACCTAGTCCAAAGTAAAGGAAGGGAGATGGCTCAATCAATTCGAAAAGAGTCTTCGAGTACTTCTAAAGTGTATCTTACAAAAAACTGATAAGCTGGCAACTCGACTCTCAAGGGTGTGCAGTCTGCTATTTGAGAGCTTTTCATTGTTAATTAACCTACGGGCTCTTCGGTCAACTGAGTCCAAAGGCTCCAAATGATAATTGGCTGCACCATCGAAGAGGTGACTGTAGTACTTCATGCAAGATCGAACTTGGATGGTGTAAATATTAAGCATTAAGATTAAGCGTCTGTTCAGAGCTGAAGTACTGCCGAACCTTTGAAAGAGATGATAATTTCTTGGACACAGATTGTGCCATAGACTCATTTGTTGGCAAAAGTTCAGGTTAGATATGTTGGTAGTACCCAGAAGCCCTAGATAGTTAGCAATCGGGCATCAATAAGGATGCACCTTCGAACGTGGGTGTTAAATTGACTATTACTTTCGCGGAGAAAAGACACACCTATCTTTTGGAAGGGTTAAACTGGACAAGATTAGCGTCAAACCAATCGGACACCCACTACAATGTTACTTTCACCCGTTTATGGACTCTCTTAAGGACTGTATTTGCACTGGACTAGCTGGTGAGTCAGTCATGTCAGGTACATTAATCACGGTGTTGTAATCGATGTAGCTAATAATATGTCTGTATGCCTATTCGACCGATCAACACTTTCAAACATTTTTGTCGTTTTTTTATAATATTTAGACAAACAACGCAGCTAATATTTTCTTCTTTGCCCGGAGATCCAAGGCTTTGTTTTACGAACGTCAGGCCACTTTTCTTTATAGCTGTTAAATTAACATAATTTCCATATGCTTTAGTAATTTACTGTTTACAGGTGGGTATTTTCTCAACTTACACCTATATTAATAGGAAATATATTATTAGGAAATTTTCTGATATTTTTTTTCGTGATAAATGCAGACCCGCTTCGCTACCGAGGACTTAAGAGGTAGCGATGTACGCATTTTTTAGTCCCATTACTCCAACAGAGATAGGCATTGCGGCCAACAATAGATGGGCTTTTCTCCTGGGCTTTTTACACTAAGCAAAATTATTTAGCATGTTCTTTCAGAAAATATTTATAAATATGGAATAAATCTTACTAAATCTGTAAGGATTCAATATGAATAGTTAAACGTATGCTATTTAAGACTACCCTATATAGATTGTAAGCCAATATTCGAAGCACCATGACAAACTAAGTTAGTCATTCAGTAGTAATGAATATATATAAATAAAACACCTAGGACAGGTTCCTGGTTATATAAAATCCCTGAGGTTGAAATTGGTGTGTTATCATCCAGACTGAATATTTTTCTTATCTATAGAAGCTTAACGAACACTGTTAAAACTTACAGTTCCAGCGAAAATAAATATTCCTTGATGTTATAACTACAAATTTAATGAGTACTTTGAATTTACAATAAACTGACCGGGAATATGTTTTTCAGTTAATTTATTTGCAGCACTTGTAAAATAATTTGGAAGGAGCTCGGACTGTAAAGGTATCTCAATGCATTTTATTATTGTCCATCTAAGCCTAAATTTGGGTCAAAGTTTTAAATGCTGTTCTGAGCTCCTTTTTCTACTACACAGCACGCGGTGGACTGATGAATCCGTGTAATGCTAAGTAGTTTTTTTTCCAATATAGTAGTCAATATCAAATCCACTGTCAAACCAGTTCCTGCAGCTAATTGCATCCAGCTTTTGATTATTCCACCCATTGGACGGGTAGAAGACTTACCCAAAGCTTTCATCTGCTTAATTTTTTTTGATTATAACGTAGAAAATTTTGTTACTCTTAGCAATTTGGGGTAATATTATTTAAACTCAATACTAAAACTTGCAGTAATGAGACCGCGGGATCGCACTGGAATACTGTAACTAATAAATAGATACAACTATAGAATTTCATTATTAGTAAATAAGTTACATTAGAATTTAGGTAATAAAAAACAAAGTAAACTAGTACCATTTAATTTTAATAGACATTACAAGAAGTGTTTACAAAAACACAAAGGCATCAAAATGTACACATGAAATCTACCGTTTAAACTTCCTGCACTTGTCATAACATGTGCAGTAGCTTTGCGAAGGACTGGTTTTTTAGGATAAATTTCTAACAAATCATTTCCTTGTTCTGCATTATTTAATATTTTTTCATCAAGCCAAGCCTTAAATGTGTAAGTTGGTAAAGCAGCTAACATAAGCTTGTTAAGTGCATATGTTGATGTCATCTCTAACGTACATTCATTTTGACCCTCATTAACAACTCCAACTAATTCGTTATTAAAAATAACAGGACCTCCCTTGTCCTTGAAACAACTAGGAACTTTTGTATCAATGCAATCAAGAAAACAAGTAATCAAGTCTTCGTTCTCGGTCGTTCGTGTTTCCAATCCAACATATTGCAGTTCCTTTTTTGAACCAACTTCAGCATTCAATCCAAATCCAAGCGCGACTATATCACTAAGTTTTCTTGTTGTTGTATAATTACTAACATTAATTTTAGAAGCAACTGAATTGTTAAATTTCTCTGTATATATGAGAGCTATGTCTTTATATGCATTAGTTGTAGCTGTTGGGAATTTATCGCTCTTTGTAATGTGCAAGGAATTTTCATTACTTTTATCATTGGTAGTGTTAACAAGTACATGGCTAGCAGAATCTGTGCACTGCGCAGTGGTAAGTATTAGACCATTCGCTATTACAGAACCAGCACACAGGTATTCATTACTAGAAGACATGATGGCTACAATAAAAGGAAATTGATTAGGATTCGCTTTCTTAATTTCGTGCATTTGATTATTTTTCCTCCTTGCACATGCCGTTGCGTTATTAGCTTCCACATCACTAATTTCTAAAGTTTCGTCTTTAGCGTCGTCGTTGCCATCATCTTCTCTGATATCATCATTTTTTATCACATTTTCACAAGCACAGAAATTAAGTATTAAGAAAATATATAGATATAAAATCAAAGAGCTAAACTTGTTTAGTATCATTTTGGTGAAAATCTATGATAGAATAATCAAGTTCTTTTATTTATTGCTTCTTCTTTTTTACAGTAATTTTAAAAAATAGCAGGCCAGGATTTTATTTGTTAAAATAGTTCATAGTTTATAGACAATTCTGTAAAGTTCAATGATTTCTATGTTTTAAATTATACATTTGATTAAGACAAAAAAATATTTTGAATAAATATATTTACAAATGCATACAACAACGAAATGCATGTTATAATAATTATACGGAGAATATGTTTCGTTTAGTGTTCTGATCATACTTACAACTTTAACATTTAAATACTGTCATAAATTTTGTTAATAAAATTAATTATCGAGACGAGGATTTGAAAAGCAATTCGAAAAGGAAAACAGTACCTAAGACTTCTCGGTGTCATCACTTGTGCGTATTAACGCTCGCGTCCATTGTCTGAACACTTCACTTTACATTAAATAAATATAAATTTTAATTCATCTTGTCACCTTTTCAATATGTTACAATATTAAATTGAGCTAGTGGTAATCTCAGAAAGGCCCAGGTATTTATATAAACTATAAAAAAGATTTTAAAAATATGACCTATAAGAACATTTACTGTTATAGCTAGGAGCTACACTTTTTCAAGCTCTTGCAGATGTAGTAAGATTTTTACAGGCTTCACCTTTTTTACCAGAGTTACCAAGTTTATTAAGTTACTTGGGTGACTTGGAATGCATTTAAGCTTTTTTAAACATTATTAAATAAGTGATTGATGATGATTACGCTTTCAAATCATAAATAAGTACATAGCTTTTTAAATACAAACAATAATTTATTGTAAATTGATTAGCTATAAGAGAGCTAAACATGTTTCACTTTAATAAATTTAATTATTACAATATGAAGTAATTAATTATGTATTTATACACATACATTATATATTCACCATATTAAGTATCTGTTTGCTTTAGATTTTTAATTGTTAGTTCATTTTAATTTATCATTTGTCAAGTCTCAAGTATTGACTGTCACTCGTGATTCTATATTTTATATGATAGTCGTAGTCGTGTCAGTTTTTAATATTTTCCATCTGGCTTTCTAATAAAGCGTACTAGTACACTCGGTATTATAAATATACGATAAAGAATATGTCGAAGAAAAAAGGAGGTAAAAAAAATCAAGACTTTGATGACGACTTCGAAGAGAAAAAGACTCTTAATGAAAGTTCTGATATAACCTCTAAAAGTAAAGGAAAAGGAAAAAAGAAAGGTAAAATTAGTATTGACACCAGCGATATCGAAGACGGAGATTCTGCAAAGAAAGGCTATATCTCTGATGATGAACTTGACGTAAAACCAGTAAAAAAGTCACAAAAAAAAGGTATATTGTATCATTACACTAATTTGTAAATATACGTATTTTCCTTAGATATGCTCTTAAGGATATATACTTTAAATATTAATTATCATATATTTAAGGATAATTATGATTATTAGATAAATCTTTAAGAGTCTAACTTCCTCCCATACTCACTGAAATTCTTGACTAAGAACAAGTTCAATGAGATGCTCATTTTAAACATATGAACATCAACTTCACAAAATGCAACAAATGTTGTATATATACAACTAAATACTGAATTTATTCATAATTACTGTATTAGCTTTTTTTAACAGGAAAGAAAAAAGGTGTTGAGATCTCAGATGATGAACATGATGACAATAAATCCATTGTTAGTAATTCAACAAGTACACAGTCTAAAAGTTTGAAACAAAATAAAAAAAAGAAAGGTGTTTATAACTTTTTAATATCTTTATCTCCACTTTTGGCATAGCTTTATCATATTAATTGGTAGGCTCCATTAATTTATCTAATTATTTATTCTTTTTATTTAAATTTAATAGGAAAAGGAAAAAAGGATAATGACTGGTCTGACGAAAATAGTGACATTGAATTAAAAGAAATTTCTGATGAAGAAATTGCCAAGCCAGTTAGTAAGAAAAAAGGTAATGTGTATAATTTTTGTTATCATACTATATCATATTAAGTAACTTCTGCATATAAAAATATTTATGAGCAATTTGTTATTTCAGCTAAAAATAAAAAGAAAACAGTAGTAGCTGAATCCTCTGATGATGAGGATGATTCTAAGTCAGTTGTAAGTAATGTATCAAGTAATGCAGCACAACCTGCTAAAGCTAAAAGTAAAAAAGGTATGTTTTTTTAATACTTCTTTCTAGTTTGTCCATTTTTATTACCTGCCTGTTATATGGGTGCGCATATATATTCAAGTATAAAAATGATTTGAGGACCGTTGTGGCACAGAGGCGTAAGCATCTGCCTGTAAACACGACAATTTGTGGGTTCGATTCCCATCTCGGAGAAGATGAATTTTCTATTTCCATTTTCTTCGCTCTGAAAATTAGGCAAACACGCAATGTCTCAAAAAAGGTAGAAAGTGAGGACAGAGAAAGCAGGGACTTAGCAACGGAGTGTCTTAACACCAGGTTCATATGGTTCCTGCAGTTCCCTCTGCCTACCCTGCAATATGCTGGATAAAGTGTGAAGCTAAAATAAAAACAAAAAGTATTTGTGCAATTTAAGATTAGGATATATTTACATAATTAAATGAATATTTGTGTTTAGGTAAAGGAAAAAAAGAGGAATGGCCTGATGAGGAGAGTGATAAGGAATTAAAGATGGATTCAGAGGAAGATGAGGATATTTTGAAACCGGTTGTTAAAAGTAAAGGTAATTTAAACATCGTTAATAGACAAGATAATCATTAACATATATGTTATATTATGTATCATAAATATTATCATGTAATAATGTTATGACATAACTTTAAGGTAAACATAGAAAGAAAAATAATATAGATGACATTGAAGAAGAATTAAAGAAGTTTGAAATCAAAGAGGATGAGCCAGAACCAGAGTTAAATGTAAAAGTATGTTTATATCTTTTCATAATTATTAGCTTTGTAGTTTTTACTAGAATAAAACATTTAATGGTGTTACATATTGTTTAGCAACCTGAAAAATCAGAAGAAAAAATAGAACCGGAAAAAAAAATGAGTCATAAAGAAAAGAAGAAATTGAAGAAACAACAAGAATATGAAAAACAAGTCGAAATGCTTACAAAGAAAGGTGGACAAGGTCACAGTGAATTAGATGCTAACTTTACAGTCAGTCAAGCACAGAAATCTGCTGGTAAATATGAACTTAGTTGTCAGTTACATAAAAAAGATTGATGTAAGCTTGAAAATGTTTATGAAAGTGTTTAAATTTTGTTATGATTGTGTAATTTTCTTTCACAAAACTTAAAAGGCTATTCTAAATAATCGTCAATTCTTAATGTTTCATGAAATCTTAATGGGAAGTTTAAGATTAGTGTCATACATTCTAGGTGCTTGACCGACTTCCACTTATAAACCTTCCCTGAACTCTGTCAGGCTATATAAATTCTTCAGCTTTCTAATATTATTATACTGTTATAGTTATATGTTATGTCATATATAATTGATAGAAATATTTAGTCTTTTTAAACAGAAATTATATGTATATTTCTGTATGGTTATTGATTACAATAAACTTTTTCAAAAGTTGTTTCTCCTCAAACATTACTTACAATAACATATATATTCTTTTCTAGTTAACCCACACATTATTTGAGGCAAGGGAATCAGTGTTAAAACACTATTCCATACTAAGTCTTATTACAGAGAAAAGAAATATAAATGACTCATTCTCTTCTAGTGAGAGTCAAACACATAACAATTACATTTACATTCTGGTGCTGTAACTTATAGTATTAAATAACCATTATTAAGAATATTCTTTTTTGTCTTAAGGTCAGATGGCTGCTTTAGAAAATGCAGTTGATATTAAAGTGGAGAACTTCTCAATCAGTGCCAAAGGCAAAGACTTATTTGTGAATGCTACGCTGTTGATAGCAAATGGCCGTAGATATGGTTTAGTTGGGCCAAATGGCCATGGAAAAACTACATTATTAAGGCATTTAGCACAAAGAGCTTTCCCACTACCACCTCATATTGATATATTACTGTGTGAACAAGAGGTCACGGCAAGTGATATTAGTGCAGTGGACACTTTGTTGGAGTCTGATGTTAAAAGAACTGGTATGTTTATTATATTATAAATAATAATAATTTTTTTAATGTATTTGGTGGAAAATTATGTAATATTTTGCTTATTAATTTTGTTATGTTGCTTATGCTGTATGAAATATGCTTTTATTTTTTTAATAATGAAAATTTCAGAGCTGCTCAAAGAATGTAAGGAATTAGAACTGGAAATTGAAAATGGTGATCTTAAAAAACAAGAAAGATTAAATGAGGTGAGTTTTGAGAAACAATTATAGTAACATTTTTCAAGAGATTGAAATGTTTATGTTAATATATTTAAACTTTTGTTAGTCCCTCCAATGACTAGTTTCTCTTTGCTTACCCAGCTATATAAATAAATATAATATGTACATATATTATTTTATAGGTTTATGCAGAATTAAAAGCGATAGGCGCTGACTCAGCAGAGCCTCGCGCGCGTCGTATTCTAGCCGGTTTGGGTTTCAGCAAGGAGATGCAGGACCGTGCCACTAAGAATTTCTCCGGAGGATGGCGCATGAGAGTCTCGTTAGCTAGGTATTTATTATTCTAAATTATTTATTTGTAATAATAATTTAAATATTTTTAGAAGTTGCACATACATATGTTACTTTTCTCTATAATTTTTTTTCCCTTTTTGGTAAGAGGGAAATTAGTGAACTACAAGTTAATTTTTTATTAAAATATATTTCTTGTCATAAGTTTTTGTTTTTGTGAACAGTTGCAATGGTTCACTTACGGCATATAATGATTCTCTTTTGGCTTTGTCTGAAAATAAATCTTTTTTATCTTTTTAATGTTAAGGATTTCAAAAACATTGTTGATACATAAAATAGATGAGTAATTCTTTTATTTTATTGCAGAGCTCTATATATTGAACCCACACTGTTACTACTTGATGAACCTACAAATCATTTAGATCTTAATGCTGTCATTTGGTTGGATAAGTAAGTTTGATTTTTATGATATTTTACATTATTTCTACTTGATACTGCTCGTTGTTTTTTAAAAAAATGTAAAACACTCAATTGTACACTGCCATATTAAAAAATCAATGCTCACTTTAAAACATTTTGTACATAAGAGAGATTATAGTTAATGTAAAATGTAAATTTTAATATCAATATAAATAAATATTAATAATTTAATTACCTCTTTACAGCTATTTACAAGGATGGAAGAAGACATTATTAGTAGTGTCTCACGACCAGTCGTTCTTAGACAATGTTTGCAACGAAATTATACATTTAGATCAGCAAAAGTTGCTCTACTACAAGGGCAACTATTCCATGTTCAAGAAAATGTACGCACAAAAACGAAAGGAAATGATAAAAGAGTACGAGAAACAAGAGAAACGATTGAAGGAGTTGAAAGCACACGGACAATCTAAGAAGGCAGCTGTATGTTAAATGACACTTTTTTATTTTTAATAGTAGCTGTAAATAGTATTACATGAGGACCGTCGTGCAGTCTGTCTGTAAATGCGACGGTTTGAGGGTTCGATTCCCACTCGGAGAAGATGGATTTTTCTATTTCCATTTCTTCGCTCTGGAAACTAGGCAACGGGTGGAGGTGAGTTCCGCCACTTAACATGTAATGCCTCGAAAAAAGGTGGAAATTGGGGACGACAAAAGCAGACGAAGAAGAAACCGAGTGTCATATGGTTTCTGCGGTTCCTTCTGTCTACCCTGCAATATGCGGGATAAAGCGTGAAGCTAAAAAGAAAAAAAAGAAACAAAAAGTATTTGTGCAATTTAATACGCGGGATAAAGAATGAAACTAAAAAAAGAAAAAATAGTGTAGTTAATATAAAGCCTAAACTAAAGATAATACAATGATAACTCAGTTTTTTACTATTATTAAATTACTTTAAGTAACCTTTTATATTTCTTTGTTACTTTTATATATTGATATAAAAAAGTAAATATTACCATTATATATAATATGATCATAACTCATAATGATATATATTAGTTTCACTTGCATATAAAAACATACATAAAATATATTTTGATAAACAAATAACAGGAGAAAAAACAAAAAGAGGCTCTCACTCGTAAGCAAGAGAAGAACCGAAGTAAATCCCAGCGAGAGGAGGCGGAGGACAGTGCGGCGCCCGTCACCCTGCTGCAGCGCCCCAAGGAGTACCTCGTCAAGTTCTCCTTCCCCGACCCTCCCCCGCTGCAACCTCCTATATTGGGATTGCATAGTGAGTCCTTATATAATTATTTATTACTCTATATTAGGTACTTATTTTAAAAATAAGTCCATCTCAGCAGTAATATAAATATGAATAAAACAATTTTAATGCTAATTATAGTTAATTTTTTTATATATGTATAAGTATTATGTAATGTAATTGGAATTGAGGGACAATTAATAATGAAAAAACATTTGTACGGATTGTATTCAAAAATGATAAAAGATAAAAATATTATACCATACAATGTGCACTTAAGTTGTACATGTAATGTAATTCCTATTTCTTAATTTGATTTTAAAATCTTTATATAATAATATTTTAAATATTAAAAATGTTTAATTAAGACGCGTGTCTCATGTTTTGTACATGTAGAATGAATCTTATAATACGCAATAAAATATGTGTGTATCTATATCTATAGTTTTAGAATCAAACCTAGAGATGCCTAATTAAAGATATCTCTTTAGAATTTATCAAGCAACATGTTTAAATAAAACTCTTATATAATAGAAAACCGTTCTTCACTAAACACTATTATATAAACACGTTTTAATGTTTTTAGATGTCAACTTCAACTTCCCCGGTCAGAAGCCTCTGTTCAAGCAAGTGGACTTTGGTATCGATCTTAACTCCCGTATCGCCATCGTGGGTCCAAATGGTGTTGGCAAATCTACATTCTTAAAACTTCTAGTCGGAGAACTGAGCCCCATTCAAGGAGAATTGATCAGGAATCATAGACTGGTGAGATAGAGCTTTACCATTTATGATAAGTTTTTGTTGATACTGTACATTTTAAATGGTTTTCGATAATTGAATAGATAGAATGAATGAATGGAATGGAAATTATATATATGTTAAGTTATAAAAAAGTAAGAAAAAAAATATTTTAATTTTTGAACGACCGTTGTGGAGCAAAGGGGCAGCGTATGTATGTAAATACGACGGTTTGTGGGTTCAATTCCCACTCGAGGTGGATGGATTATTTCATTTTCATTTTCTTCGCTTTGGTAAGTAGGCAAGCGCGGCGTTAAATTCCGCCACACAGTAAAAAAAACAGGGAATGGAGCGTCTTAATTCCAGGTTCTCACGGTTCGCTCTGTTTACACATTGTTATAATCAGGATTAAGCATGAAGTAAAAAATGATAAAAATTATAACTTAAATTAGTTTGTAAAGCTATCCTATGTGTGATTTAAATATCTACTTTGGTAACTGTATATTCATTTTAAGTGGAATTTTATATTGTTATTATATTGTTTTATATTGTACGTTATCATAATTTTATTTAACAGAGGATCGGTCGCTTCGACCAGCACTCCGGAGAACATTTAACAGCCGAAGAATCTCCAGTGGAGTATTTGCAAAGACTTTTCGGGCTCCAATATGAAAAAGCAAGAAAAGCTCTGGGGACCTTTGGTCTTGCAAGTCACGCTCATACTATAAAGATGAAGGATTTAAGTGGAGGGCAGAAGGCTAGAGTTGCGTTGGCTGAACTCACCCTGATGGCACCCGATGTTGTTATATTGGTTTGTATGACATCTTAATATTTTTTAGAAGAATACGTAAATTTCCGGCGTATATTTTCGAGGACCGTGACCGCAAAGGTGTAGCGTCTAACCGTAAACGCGACGGTTGGTGGGTTCGTTTCCCACTTGGTGAAGATGGATTATTCTATTTCTGCTTTCTTCGCTCTGGAAACTAGGCAAAGCGTGGCGTTGAGTTCCGCTGCACAACACGCAATGCCTCGAGAAAGGCGGAAAGCGGGAACGGAGAAAGCAAGGATTAAGCATATAGCATAAGCAACGAAGTGTCTTGACACTAGGTTCCTATGGTTCCTGCAGTTCCTTCTGCCTACCCTTCTATGTGCGGGATATTAAAATACCAACAGAGTATGGTAATTATGCTGAACATCTTTGGTAAAGAGAAAGAGAAGATATTTGAAAAGATTGGAACCCACAATTTTGACCATAATACGATAAGGGGGTATTTTGTTGATATATTGTTTAATAAGTTGGAGCTAGAACCTCAATATAGCTCATTTATGAATATAATGGATTAAAGCTATTTTTTTTATTTTTATAATATTACTTGTTTTATAATTTCACCAAGTCAATACTAAAGGCTAGTAATAGGATATTAATTACCATGTTTTAAATTAAGTTTCTAAGTCGCTTAAGTAAATGTCTTAAGTCGCGAGTACATCCACATCTGTTTATAATAATAGAAAACCTGCAGATATCAAGTATTTGTAACGTTCTATAATTTTTAATACTACAGGACGAACCGACTAACAACCTGGATATAGAAAGTATCGACGCGCTGGCGGAGGCCATCAACCAGTACAAGGGCGGCGTCGTCATCGTGTCGCACGACGAGCGCCTCATCCGCGAGACCGACTGTACGCTCTACGTCATCGAAGATCAGACCATCAACGAGGTGACCTACGTTGTTATTAAAGTCTATAATAATATCGAGCAACGCCATTTTGAGTCACGTGATCCGTTTTATTTGTTCATTTGAATTACAATATTTTTAATGTATAACGCGATAGTTGTGGCTTCGATTCCAATTCGTGGATGTTTGTCCTCGTATTTCCAAGGAGAACTTGGTCTTTAATTCTGAGAGATAGTGGAGAATTAAGTGTTCCGACACTAAGTTCTTTGCCTATTTTGTTATGCGAGATGAAAACGTATAAGACACTCCGTAGAAAGCGTATGTTGCAAAAGAAAACATAACCTTAAACTGATATTTTCGTTAGAATTCGACATTTTTAGCGCAAAATGTGTTGATCGAATCAACACAGCATTTACAGATTAACATAGTTTTACGCTGTTTTCTGATCTTTCCTTTAAAACATTATAGAACTAGTACTAGAAATAAATAATACTTAAAATTTTGATGTTTTCAATGAGTCGTGTCAAGAAAAAAGGTTTTATATTATTTATTTTTTTAACAGGTCGACGGAGACTTCGACGACTACCGTAAAGAGTTATTGGAGAGTCTCGGAGAGACGATCAACTCTCCGTCTATCATTGCAAATGCTGCAGTGCAACAGTGAAACTATTGAAATTGTTAAACGACTTCTCTTCTTATGAATATGTTCCGACAGATCTATGTTTTGAATATTACTACACTGTTTTTAATATAAGCTTAGTACAATTATATATGTACATAAATATTATTTGATGTCTTTAAATGACCAGTTTTAATTGTTGTTTCAAAATTACGATAAATATTGTCTATAAAGCTTATTAAATAGTATTGTTGTTGAATTTGCATTATTTCAGTGTACTGCATAAGTTTAAAGTGATCTGTGCTAAATTTTTTTTATAAAAACAGTAACAGTATTTATTTTTAGAAAATGATGATGATAATGATCATTATTATGATTACATCATCTGATTTTGGATTCATATTTATCTAGTAATGTTCAATACCAATTCTTTTTAAATTTAGTGCTGCACTAATTGTAACAATATTTTGTAATTTGTCTTTTGATCTGTCGCAGTTTTCATCTACCCATTTTATATGTGAAAAAAATATATATTATTATATTAACATATTTCGAGTTTTTTTAAGAAAAATATTTTACTATATTTTTATTATTATGAAAAAATTCTCAAGAAGCTCAATTTGTTATTATCCAAAATAAATATAGTTATATAGTTCACCATAATATTTATGTTGATAAATAACTTTATTTTATATTACAATGATAAAGATATATTTCGGTATGCTTGTTTGTTAGTTCACATTTTAAATTATTGTAAAATAATCTCAATGTTATACACAAGTGCCTATTAGAAATATCACAAGTCATTATATAATGTAGTCTGTCTTTTTAATTACACATGAATTAAGAATTTTTTAATCGTCATAAATTTTTTAATCTGTAACAAAATATAATTTATAAATAGGTATATATTTGTAAATTGTAGATATGAGACATAGAAGAGATATATTGGATATATAACATAGCTTATGGTTATCATGAGTTTTTAGCATCGAACTGAGAAAATAGACACTACTGCCATTTGATTGAGCTCTCACTAATCATTAGACTAACATGCTAATGAAATTTTGTCCCTAATGATAAGGCAAATAAATATTTAATAAATAATATAAGTTTAATTCGACCCGTTTCAATTTCCGAGGACGAGATACGAATTTATTATTTTTTTTATCTTTTGAGTTTATTTTATTTTACAGTACGCCATATTGCTTTTTTATCTGTGACGTACAAGTTTCAAAGAATAAAAACGCGTTCATAACTATATAAATATTCAATTACATAAAAAAAAGAAATTGTTACGTATTAACCTTTACCGTTTTAATTGTATTTAATCCTTTACAGTAAATACTTAACAGCAATTAAAACAAAAAGAAAATGCCAACGAACATATAAAATAGAACAAAAATATTATATAGGTGTAACTAATGAGATTATTAATTCAATTCATCTCTTTTGCAAATGTGTCATTATATACAGATTGGTTTTAGGATTTGCTAGCAGAAAATGAAAGTGATCTATAAGTTTATTACCTATAAAAAGATTCCTTTTCTTATTTAGACACATTATCGGCTACATATAGGTATATTTATCAAATGAAATGAAAATGCTTTCCAGCAAGTTAATTTTTAACCTTTTTAATATTTTCCGTAAATAAAATTAAGTCATCATGAGGTAGTAGGAAAAGCGTCTGATTTTAAACGCAATACTTGTGAATTTGATCGCCACATATAAAATTTGGTATTTCCTCAATCTGTCAAAACGCCACTTAACGAGTGATTTATCTAATTCAGGGGGAAAACAAAGAACTGAGACTTGTTCATTAGGTCTCCACCTTACGTTGGTGATATGAATTTAGTTTAAGTAACACACTCGAAATTATTACCTTGCAACATAACAGAACAAACTCTTTAAATCTTAGGAACTATGGAAAAAAAATTATTATCAATTTTTTTTTATTTTATATATATATATATATATATATATATATATATATATATATATATATATATATATATATATATATATATATATATATATATATATATATATATATATATATATATATATATATATATATATATATATATATATATATATATATATATATATATATATATATATATATATATATATATATATATATATATATATATATATATATATATATATATTATGGAAATGCTTCCCTATGAAAATGAGACACTGATTTTCCCTAAATGTTAAATGATATAATAAAAGAATAAAACTCAAATCTACTTATTGGTATTAATTAATTATAATATGGATTTTCGTGAACATTTCGTGTTGTGGCTTAGGTAATTTCAGAATAAATTTTTAAACATACATAATAATAAACAAATTAATTAAATAATTTATTGAAATAAACTTTTAAATAAATTCTTTCTTGTATTATTTCAAATTATCCCTACACAACATGTTTTGTAGTATTTCATTTAAAGTAAAGAAATTGTCGTATTCCAGTGTGCAGTTTAGGAGAGAACCAACCTATTACATTTGAAATAGTTACGTTTTGTAATTTATAATCGTTTTGTAACATCGGTTGTATCAGTATGAGATATTGCCTCTCATTTCATTTAAGACAAAATGTTCAATTGGACGGCACCGAGGCTAATTACTTATATTATTGCAAAAATGTTTGCAACCACAAATTATATCATATGTAAATATTACGTATCATAATTATATATTTAATATTTATGAGAAAATATTAATATCGGTTAAGTGCGTGCAGTATTCGCGCACCAATTGTTCTGTAGCTTCTCCAAGATTGTAGGTATTTCGCTGAGAAATGTACTATTTATTATTATAAAAATTAACAAATTTAAATTTTCAGTACTACTTATCTACACGTTATGTAATGTAATATATATATATATATATATATATATATATATATATATATATATATATATATATATATATATATATATATATATATATATATATATATATATATATATATATATATATATATATATATATATATATATATATATATATATATATATATATATATATATATACACATACCTATAAAAGGTCAATAAAATACAAGTTCTTATTTTGTACAGTACAAGTTTGTAATGGCTTTTCTCTGTTTCGATTACTCGATTTTCTTAAAAAATGTAGCATGATGTCAATGATATTGTTTAATTTTTTAACTTGAATAATTGGTATTAATTTCAACTTCATTGTCTAGACACATGTAGAAACAGGCGGAAGAGAGACAACGGACTGACACTGACTGACAAACAAAATGACTCTACAAGTGTTTCTTTTTTTTAAAATCCTAAAAACATATTTTATTTTACTCTAAATTTGGTTTATTACTAAAATCTTTCTAAGAGACAAATTACACTGAATATACAATGATTTTAAAATAGCTGCAGTCCCCGTTTCATTGAGTCTATCTCACGGACATTCTTTCCAAGTTTTCCTCAATTTATTCGCAGCCTTTCGCCCCTCCATTACAAACTTCTCAGCTTCATTAGAGGATTTAAAACGCAAATTTCCTTTTCGATTGTAACTTTTTTCTACTCTTGAAAGGAAGCTTCTTTAAGACGCGAAAGAAAATTAGTATCCTCTCCTTTGAAAGTGGAAACGTTTTTTTAAAAGGTTCATTAGTGTTTTATTTTACACAATATGCCAGAATAATTGCGTTTCCTCCTATTTGTATGTAAATTTTTAAGAAGTCGTTAAAAGTATGTTATATAAACATTAAGGATTAATTTTATAAGATTTTTTTATGTACTACCCATTATATGCGGCTTCGTCCGTGTAGTGAAATGGATTTTTTTAGCTTCACGCTTTATCCCGCACATGGCAGGGTAGGCAGAGGCCACTGCAGGAAATATTGGAATCTAGTGTTAAGACATTCCGTTGCTTAGTTCCTGCTTTCTCCGTCCCCGCTTGAAATGGATTGTGATTAACAAAATATGATAGATACATTATTAGTGCTCAAAGTAGGTATCTTTGACTTCTTTCACAGTAATATAATGTTAAGCCTTTCCGAGTAGTGAACTAATCAACACGAAAATAATTTGCGACTTCAAACCAGTGTTAAATGTTTTATAACATTAGTCTACTACTATTGATTTTTTCAAATCGATTAAGCCCTTATTTTTTTAAGTATCTATATCACAGGTTTATGCATTATTTGTAAATTGAGTTTAAAATTTTTCTTTTCTTGTAGTTAATGTCAGGATCTGATCGGAACTGATCCTGGGGATGTTTTACATTTTTTTAATAGATTACTTAATATAATAAAAGAATAGAAGATAGAAACGGAACCGGAAAAAAACGGACTTATATAGTAAACAAGTATGTATGTAAATATCGATATATTCATTTATTCTTATTGTTTTACTTTTTTTTTAATTTAATCACTTATGAAGTGATTAAATTCCGTTTTGTTTTTGTTTCAGTTAGTATATTTAGCAAGAGGTACGATCTTGGAGTCAGCTTATATTTTCTTATTATGTACTTTTTTGATCTTAATAATTCAAAATTATTTCAAGTTCTTAAGTATCGATAAATTTTAGTAAGATATTTGAAAGAAATAATAATATACGTTTTTCTACGACTCAAAATATATCGATATGTAATAACATATTTATCTATAATATATAGCAATTTCCAAACTAAATAATATTGATGTTTTTTTTATTTATTTTGCTTGTAGGCAGAGGGAACTGCAGTAACCATATGAACCTAGTGTTAAGACACTCCGTTGCTTAGTCCCTGCTTTCTCCGTCCCCATTTTCTTGGACGCGACGGTTTGTGAGGTCAGTTCCTACTCGGGGAAGATGGATTTTTCTATTTCCGTTTTCTTCGCTCTGGAAACTAGGCAAAGTGCGGCGTTGAGTTCCGCCACTCAACACGCAATGCCTCGAAAAAGGCGGAAATAAAATTGATGATTATATAAAAATATATCTGTAATATAATAAAATAACATTTCATTTACCAATCAGATTTTCTTTATACGACATACGACGCCTAAATACATTACTGTGAATTATCCGTTAACAAGCCAACAATAAGAGGTATGCCTATCACCCCGAGAGCCTATTACGTCTGGAGCACTACCCCGCCCCTTCTTACGTTATTCTAACTTCATGTACAACCTTGCCATACTCACCCCAATGCTAAAAACTGAAGGGAAACAAGGAAATGCTTACTGTGACAAAGTTCTACGTTTCGGCGATACTATAATTTCATACAATGTGTACACAATAGAAGCGATTACTCTCCCCCGCGACATGATTTTATTTGTGCAGTTATTACGTCGGTGAAGAGATATTTAAATTTCATTAGGTTTGTTTTACACTTAATTTGCGAGGGGAATGTGGCATCGCAGGGGTGGGGCCCCGTTATTACTTTGAGCTTTCAACTTATTTCGTATTGCCCTCCATGTATTGTATTGGTGATTTAAATTCGAGTAGATAAATATCAAACAACCGCGCCATGATGGTGATAAATACCTAATCTATTTGATCATCTCGAAATTGATATAGAAGTGGGCTTTTGTAACGTTAGCTGTTACTATAATGTAAAAGTAATGCGTTAGTTAATACTCATTCAGATTACTAACTTTAATATATTTAATAGCGGCAAACATATGTATAGTTATTTCAATATCTACTATAATGTAATAAGTTATTATGCAATACAATATTATAAAGTTGAAGAGTTGGTTTGGTTGACCACACTGTTTCCAAAATCTATTTTTGTGCCGGCTAGTGCATTAATCGAGTAAGGTTTATGGTTTTAATATAACCCCCTGAACTTCTGCTCAAAATTACTCCAGTCACTTAGATAGTGCTATGAGTTACACAAAAACCCTTAGCTATTTTATTTTGAGGTGAACAAGTATAAAAATAATAACAAAATAAAAGTAACATAAACTAATATCTAAAAGACATTGAGATTTTAAAAATGATCATTCATTTCTATGTGTAGGGCTCGTAATTAAGTTGCAAAACGCAAGGACAATATTTATTTTTGTGATTTTATTTAAAATAATGTTTACAGATGAATTCTAGGTACATCTATATCTACATTCACTTCTTTAAGACAATTAAGAATTAAAAATACAATCCACGAAAACATTTTCTCTGGATAGATGAATTCATTTACTTTTTCCCTGTAAATGACGTTCATTGTAATTTGTTCACTAGCTCAGAGTTGTAAGTGGCCAACGTTTCGCAGACGCAGACTCCATTAGCGGTGTTCGCCGGACTGTCACAATCATTTTTCTTTACCGCCGCCGCTAATTCTCAGCCGCGCTTCAGTGAGTATACACTTTGTTAACACATTTTGATCGTTTGGTAGTTATATTGAGATAATTATATAGAGTAATAATGACATTTTAATGTATAATTATATAGAATTTGTTTCCATTTCAACAAAGAAATGTTCATCTAGTGGCAATTTTTACCGTAAAACATATTCTAATTTATTATTACTTACTGATGCAACAATTATTCTTAAATATAAACGATAGCTACGTAGAGTATACCTACTCCCTTAAATAAGTTTCTACGTAAAACATGTTTTATTTAATATATCAAATTACTGATAAACTATAATATGGTTTATAATTTACCAGTAATTTGATTATAGAACATTTGAATTCCGTAATTTTAATTTTTTTTTGTTCCATTATATTAATATCAAACTTTCCAATATTTAAATATACTATCATTAAAATTACTAAATCCAAATATACTAAGTCCAACTTATATATTTTGTTTTACAGAATGTTGTAACAAATGCGCTAGTACCAAGATTGATTAAGTAGTGGTCAGAGTATAGAGGTTGATATCGACTTTTATTACTCTGGAGGGGTTGGTCATTAGCGAGATAAAGCTCCTGCCACCTGATAAAGTGCGTTTTGTTGCTCGCTTACTTATTTCTCTATGGTCTATACCGTAACATATTGAAGCCTTTTTTGCTTAGCTTTTGCTATAAATTAACTATAAATTGGTAATTACTGGATCTATTTATAGCTGACTGTTAAGCAGAGATTTATTATGTTTACAGTTTGCGTTTATTTATGTCAATATTATACTTATACATATACTATTTGAAAGTTTTTCAAAGTTTTATTGTGTATTTATTATTGAGGTACTTCTCAGAAGAAATTTGACGTTCTAGTAGATAAATAAAATAAATTAAACAAGTGATTATTACAGTAGGACATACCAGTGTCAGATATTGCAATATTTTATTAAAACTATTCTGTGTTAGATATGTATTTGTTGCAATGACAAGGGCCGAAATCATTGGATTGAAATGATTGATTCAAATATATCAAGAAATGTCTATGAGGGATGCAATATTAGGATGAAGTTGTAGGTTGTAAGTAGTTACAGTCGAGATATATGTATGTATATATATATATATATATATATATATATATATATATATATATATATATATATGTATATATATATATATATATATATATATATATATATATATATATATATATATATATATATATATATATATATATATATATATATATATATATATATATATATATATATATATATATATATATATATATATATATATATATATATATATATATATATATATATATATATATATATATATATATATATATATATATATATATATATATATATATATATATATATATATATATATATATATATATATGTATGTATTGCTGTCATCTATACAAATTTTATCTACTTTATTTATTTATATACTAAAAGTAAAATTAGTACTAAACATAATTGTAACACCAAAAGAAACATGCCTGTTTTTAAATTAGATTATATATAATGATCACACCCTAGTAATTGTTTATCTATAAATTATATATAAGGAACTAATTTGAAAAGGAATTTTGTATTTTGTATGCGAATTAAGTAGCTAATAAATAACAATGGTGGTAGTAACGATTATTAACACTTTACCTAGAGCGCGTATGATTGATGAGGTACACCGCTCACAATGACTAATAGTGCCACGAACAGCGCCATGAACATATGATATTCGTTACGGAGAACGTTTTGAAATACCTTTGATATTGTTTCCATGAAATACACGTCTGCAGCTTCTTAATTATTAATTGAATTTTTTATATATTGGATATATGACCTCGTTAAGTTTCTCGGGAGGAGTAATATTTTGTGATATAAGTATTTTAGGAAACAACTACTTGTACATTTATCAAATGGTTTTTTATTAGAATTATAAAGATTTATATGCACTTATTTGACAAGAAGACCTCAATATTTATTTAGGTATACCTACTACATATAACACGGTTACGTAAGAAGGATATATCATTTAAAATAAATTAAATATAGCTTTGATTTAGCAAATCAAAGGCAACGAAGTAAACAATTTTCGTGTAAAAGTAAACTTGGTTTCGTGTTATTCTAATATTGATATGTAATATAGGAACGGTTCACCCCCTGTGCTTTGGGGCGAAAAATCCCGGGTCGGGGCAATAAACGCGATTAGACAAACATTTCCTGACGCGAGCCACTTTTTCCAAAACTTACCGAATAAATCAGTTCGTTGGTGCGTCGCAGTTTTCGCGTCTTGTTGCCAAATTTATGTACCGATCGTCCCTTTCGTATGGAGATGTAGCCCGCTATTTACATATAAATACCTCGATTATTTGAATTATTCAATCGAGAGGGGGCGGCGCTGACAAATCACTTCCTCAGGAGATGGCACAAGTCGGCAAGGCTCGAGTCCGATTTGACGTGTGCTGGGTTGGTACATCACACAGCTAACATTTTATGTTACGATATTGTTATTGTAGGAACGAATATTATGTTACTTTGCATGCATCGGCAAAATATACTTTGCCCTATTTGTATGTCTCAGCTGTTCAAAAAATATACATAAATATTGGAATTGACATAATTTACAGTATATTTTCAATAAAAAAAGAAATAAATAATTTTTGATAAAAAATCAGTGTTAATAATTTCGTTATATCTAGGTATATACCTAAACCTATTTCATAATGAATTTAGTACTTGTTTTAAGTACTAAACTTTAAGGTATGTTTTTTAAAAAACATTGGTATACTTAAAAAAGTATCAATATTATTATATATAACAAAACTAAAGCCTTAAAATGTTTAGTTATACTTTTTCTTTAATTAAGATGTTAAAAGATTTATTTTTTGTCATCAACAAATGTACACAATTTGTCAAAAACATATAAATTAAAAAATACCTTTATATTACACATATAAAAGATTTTATAGAATCAGTGCAGTAACAGTTGTCATTTCGGAAGTGTAATGCGTACACATTTGTGTAATAAGTGTACCATAAACGTAAATAGAAGTTAGTCTACTAGTAGCGTAGCTTTGTGTAGTTTTCCCGCATTTTTATGTCCTCTCACGTGCCATTTACTTCGGGAAATAGAAGTTTTTGTATGGAAATCGGATGCACTAAACCTCCGAGCCTCTGGCGCGTTCGTTGCCTATTGTTGCTACGTAACAGCTCCATAAAACTTTATCATTGGCGTGTAGTTCGTTTAGTTTTTATACAAGCGCAAATATTATAGGTACTGCTGTGGCGTACGATCGCTTTTTATGTAACTTAAAAAAAAACAAGCTATGATATAGATTGGCGGTATAATGGTAACTGCATTGTGTTTAGTTAAAAGATGAAAATGACACATATTGAATTGAAATTTTTTAAATTAAACATGTAAAGTTTCACTTTCTACCACTTATTTTATAAACATTTTTAGTAATTTGGTTGATTTGTTAGTAAAATTATTTCAGTTATAATAAAATATGCAATATACCTATTACTGCCGCGGTATTATTATTAATATTAACTTCTTATAGGATTCTGTACTTCAAAAGAAAAAAAGAATCCTCATAGGATCACGGTGTTGTCGATCTATGGGTCCGTACGTATGTCAATACCATTTTTTATCAACTACGTGTAGGTAATAATAGGTTAGGTATCAAACTGAAATTAATATGTAGAAATACATATTAAATTCAGTTTGTCATATCCAGGTCTTTCCACCACTCAATACGCAAAACCTCAAAAGGCAGAAAGCGGGGAACGGAGTGTATTAACAATAGGTTTCCACGGTTCCTGCGGTTTCCTCTGTCTACCCTGCTACGAACGGAATAAAGCGTGAAACTAATATTTCAATTTATTTTTTAAACCTTAAAATAAACAAGTAGGAACATAATAGTGATTCAACGAGTGCTAAAAGCGTTAGATTGGCATATTGATATATCATCTTGATAAGCATCTATAATTCGGCAAATCCGTCGCCGGGGGCTCTTGTTACTGCATTTTACTAATCGTGTTATTGTCTGGAGTAGTGGCCAAGTGTTCGACGGCCGTTACATCAGATAATCATGTGATATGGTAATAACGGTAACAAATGCTCGTGTAATGAGCGTGCGACGGTTTACGCCTGTGCTTTGTGTTAAAAGCTATACAGCAGGTGCAGGTACGATTCAATGTGAAGTTTATTGACGTAATTATTTCTTTTATAACAATTGCTTAGTATTAAATAATACATTTGAATTGTTTTTTGTAGTACTATGTAACTAATAATTATACACGAAAATTGATATAAAACTACAATATAAGAGTTTAACGATGGACTATATATTAGTTTAAAATATTATATTACATTGATATGGTTATTGGTGGAAATAAAATGTTATACTCACGTATTTGCTTTTGGGCAATTTATTTGTCCTTTCTATATTAAAGACGTAAAAATAAAATCCAAAAGACGTTACATAACGTTATCGCAAATAAGAAATAAAAATGTTAAATTATGTAGAGAAAAATTAATACGTTATACTCTGAATGATTTTTAACATTACACTACTAATAACAATATACATTTACTATTTAATTTTTTTACTAATATATAATAAAAATATATATAAATGCACCACCCTTAAATACACGAAAAGTGTTAATACGTAGCGTATACATTTATAATAGAGATGCACCCCATTCTCTCTGATCCTAGATCCTATCGCGATAGAGCTGCGGTGTGCGCGCACTCACTGATCATCTGTTAACCGCTAATGCTCGTAATACTGTCTTTGTTCCTTCACACTGTTATTTGTTTAACATTTCCTAATACAGTTAGTACTAACATATATTATATACTGTGAAACAAAACTTTGGCGGAAATCACAAATATCGATATTTAACAAGCAGAAGCAGTACGAGAACCATGATACGTGATTCTAAAGAAAATGTTATAGGCTAAAAAGTTTATTGGAATTTTGTAAAACTGGGTTCTCTCTATTTAAAAGTAATAACTCATATGGCAAAGTATTAACATTGTATAAATTCTACAATATAAGTTTTGAAATAAGTATAAAATAAGCGACATAACTATAAGTTTAAATCTAAATGTATCTTTGTCTATTGATCGTGACCGAATCTCTCCGGCTACTTTTCCACCCTCTGTAGAGTAAATCGCATTTACAACGTTTCAACCTCGCTAACATGTTAAAACAGAACTAATGGACATTCGCTTCAGTCTCAGCCCGCAGGAGACGAATAATACAAGTAAAATGGTCCCATCTCTACGCTTCATTAATTTTATTGCCCCGAGGCGCTCGGCGAAGTCGGGAGCGCCTCTAGCGAAAACACTGTATTATTTGTGTCGATAGTGACTTAAATAAACTCAGACATTATGCGTAGTTGGAAACAGGCAAACGTTCTTTGTCTTTTCTGCAACTGTCAACATTTGACGCGTAATCCTTTGAGCACGGGAGTCGGGTACCGAGTACTGAGCGACAACAATGCCGAGTACGCTAATGTAATCGAGATATTAGCGCGACCGTAGCGGAATAATTCAGATATGGTTTTTTTGTCTGCGTGTCGCACAATAGGATTATTCTCCATTGATCATTGCTTATTATATAAGTTGCTGCGGAGGGTGCGTTACATGAAAACTAAATTTGGTTTATCGGCTATTATGGAAAGTAGGTGTTAATGTTGAAATAGTAATTTATGATATGATCGTGACTTTTGAGTTTCAAGGGTTTTTTTATAGGATATGTTTAATAAATAATAAAATATGCACACTTTTATTAAATAATTTGTGCTTACTATAGTTTTTTTATATCAATTACATTGTATAATATTTTTTTTTATTTTCTAGTATAAATAGATTTTAGATAAAGAACGCTTAAAAATATTTTTGTTTTTATTTATATTGAAAGAAAAGACGAATTCTGACCACAGGCTTTCCATAACCTAAATTAATAAATTATAGATAGCAAAGAGTTCTTACAAAGACAAAAATATACATCAAACAAACAAAAGGTAAGAAGGGCAAGTGGAAATTATCTAGCCGTAACCTCTTAAGCCGCGGTCACAATGCCCTCAACTACTAATGTTTACTCAACTCGGAGCGCGACAAAGGGCCGGAACTATTGTTTGGTGGAGAAGCTTTATTTCTCGACCCTCGCGCCGCTTGCTTTGACAATAGGTTACCCAACTTAAAAATATATCTCACTTAACGTTAGACAAGTGTGAATGTTCCATCGTCAACGACACATTGAGGCAAAATATGTAGTAATTGTTCCTAATTTTTATTTATATAATTTTTGTATACAAATTGAAGGGTTATTTACCCTTTCATTAGTATAACTGAATTTAAAAAATATCTGAATTTTGAAACGTTTAATAATATTTTATGAATAATCTAAACGAAATATAAAAGTTAAAATTGTTATTGAAAGTTGTCTATAGTTAAGTACTAAAGATTTTTATATAATATATTATGTATAAAAACAATATAATGAATATTTTTATTCAATATTTATGTCACGCAAATAGAAAAAAATAGGTTAACATTGTAAAATGAAAGGACACCATATCCACACAAAGCTAGCATGGGCGGGCGGGGAGCTCGAGAGTTGAAAATTATCCTTTTCACGAACGACCTTAAGTATAATAGAGAAAGCACTTAAGCCATTTTCTCCGCCTTTAAGTGGCGTAAGCACGGACATTTGCCGCGGCTTCGTGAGCTAGAAAATCAGCCATTAGAGTCCAGGAGGCTAATTCGTACAGACTCCGCCAGTTTCTGGCGGGCGAGGGCCGGGCGGGTCGTGTGGGGAGCGTACGAGGCTAATGTGGCCATTGGGCGGCGCTAACAGCAATTATGCTACATGCGAGCAAATGGATTGTGCATTACCGACGACATGGATTGATTTATTGGCTCACGGCGAAACACTCCGATCATACATTTAAATCGACCAGCTGATACGATATAGCCATTACAGAAATGGACATCGATAGGGTTTCATTATTTAATGTGTTCAGTAGCTCGACCTCAAGTCGATTACCTGCCGTTCACGTTATGATCCATAGCCATGCCAAATTACTTGTGGCATGTTTTTTGTTTTATATATCGAGATTTGTAATCGGATGCAAATATTGTAAGGGATATTAGATACAACGTTTGAGATTGTTTTAAAATCTAACTCATCTTTATTCATTGATCATCAAATACTATAAATTATTTATTCATTTTTAATAATATATAAATATTATTAATGTTAAAATATTGATTAAGTACTGACGTTATTGAACGATAAGAACGATAGAAAATATATCTATGCAAAGGTACAAATTATAATATTTATTTTAACATATCCTCATAAAAGAAATATATTTTCCTATAATATAATATTAATAACATCTTTCATACATATCCTTCACGTAAAAGATCACATCTGTTAGTGGCCGCGAGTCCATGTACTGACTATGAATAATAAATGTGCCGAGCTGCCCGATTGGGGAAATTGAATTTTATAGTTCGTAACACATTCGAGGACAGATGTCACAAAATGGCCGCGCCTGGAGCTGCGAGGCATAATCGAAATGTCAAATAGAAATCAAAATTGGGTCGATTGTAGTGTTAATAATTAAATAATGAACGCGACTTTTACGTAACGTAACATGCGCTGAGTGGGGAAGGTGTGAGTCGCTTTGTGATTAACAGAGTTAGTTCTGTTTGGACGGACAATTATCGGTCCATTACCGGGAGCGCACAATAACCGTAGCATACATTATTAAACACTCTTCAAATGTCACTCAAAACAATATTTATTATTGGTTCTTTGGACACGCGATACCTTTATCGTTACATTTAATATCAATTAATTTGGAGTGAAAATGTGACTAAACTCACTTATAGATTAACGTCGGTCTGAACCAAATGTGTGTTATAAACAAAATTAATATAATCAAATATATTTTTTACATAATTAAAAATAATTTAAAAGTATTTTTAACTTAAATTAAATAAATATTAAAATGCTTAAAAGTTCTTGTTCAAGGATATCTTGTTACGGCAATAATTCAATTTGCGACAGATATATTGTTCTTAATTGATTTCCCCTCAGCGCTCATCTCCCTTGGCGCTACTAAGTTAGATAAATTCGCGCTATCCGTTTACATCATTAAATTTTATTAGCTACATAATAACGGTGCTACTGGGCTACTATAGAAAGGGACTTTTCCGTTGTTAGAATCGACCCTTAGCAATTCGTATTTCCTTTAGTTGGAATTAAGCAGGCTATTAAGTCGGATTTCAGACGTATGACGAATCGTAAAGCCGGACACAATAGATGAATACGAAAAGTCAGATTTAAGATGAAAAATGTTTTTCTATACATATAACATTAATAACGATTAAGTTAATTATCTTGTTTGGTTTGTTTTCGAATTGGTTAAAAGTAATATTAAGACGATAGAGCACAATAAATTGAAAAATGTACGTAGGTACTTATGATACCTACTCTAAAGCTGCTGCTTTTACCTACAATGGTGTTTTTTCTCTAGAACTTTTTCTCTAGAATTTCCTTAAATTATAGGAAGATGTCTATTTTTCATAATAACAATTTCATACTTACTATATATTATATAAATTTATAGAAATCATTAAGTATTGTTATCAATTCATCGCCATTATTCGATTAATAGAATTCAATCTTAACCGCTTCGTAGATTGCGTGAGCTAATAGACAGATGGCGTGTGCTGTGATTATTAGTGGAGTCATAATCTGTCATAAATGTCAAGTAAGACGATGCGACGTGACTATTATTTGGATTATTATTGTCATACCACATTCAGTCCCAAACAAGTGGTCCAGCCTTTGTTATAGAAACGGTCACGCAATCACAGCTCATTACGAATAATATATTCCATGAGACGGCGGTACTCTACCTACAATTGTCATAATTGACTTATTACCTACATGTAGAAATCTTTATAATGATCGAACATTATGAATAAATTGATTCAATTTATTACGTATTTTCCGATGTACGTAAGGTAATGTTATAGAAGGTTTTGTCTTTTTAATTTCTGGTTTCATTTTGAACTTTACTTAATTTATTTGCTTATTATCGAGCATAGCAGCATATGCAGACAAAACTTCTCTCCGTTTCTTCATATTCCGCCCAAAGTAAAGATATCTTATGCTGAGTATTTATTAAATGACTTTTGTTATTATCATTGTAACCTAATAGAAATATATTTTGAGACAAGAGGATTTTTACATATTTGAATAGATCTTAAATATCGTTAACTTATAAATTATATATATCATGTCACTTAATTTAATTAAATTAATTTATACTTAAATTAACTAATTTTTGAGAAACAAGTGCTCCAGAATGGTTTCTGTAGAAGAGTGCCTTTATGCATGCAGAAGTGAATTGTGATAGGTACTGTTGACGCGTAGACGAAATATGATAATAACAAATCAAACATTAAAGTATATACACAAAAATACTTACGTATAATATTATGTTCTTTACACATACCGCGTTGGCACCAATGATGGACACCTAAGGGGACCTGACATTTAAGATATTTAAAAAATGTTTATTATCTAACAATAGCAAGTATCATCTAATGATCGACATCTATAATTCAACTTCAATAAAATGTACAGAAGTGAAATCCAACGTATGCTGTTTAAAACGTAAAACTTGGATACATATTGGTTTAAATGAAAAATATAAGCTACTTCTCAAATAAACAAAATAAATACAGTATTTGATAACTATACCTATGTCGATCATTTTTTTTGTAAATATGCATCGCACTTACTCATCAGGAAAAAACAATTTGCATGAACCAATTTAAAAAAAAAACAAATAGTTGTCGTGGTAAAAAACGAGTGGGTAATATTTTAACTTTATTTATGTTTAATAAACGGTTTGTTAATAAGCTTAATGTTTTATGAAGAAATATTTTCTCACATACCTTCGTCATTAATACAATTCCAGATATATATGGCACTATCCAAAATATCAGTAGGAATAATAGAAAGAGGCGTGTAGGCATAGCTCGTTGTTGACAACTCATAAAAATGTTAGTTACATGTCCTTATTTTCAGTAAGTAAAATAAACATATTATATGTCAATCGTTGGTTTATTGCTAGGTAATTAACTGATGTAATGAAAAATACTTATTTAGTGACTAAAAATAAATATAAGTTTCTTTATTCTCTAAGAATTGGAATTCCATCCAGTTTAGTAATCTGTTGCAGTCGGTTGGAGGCTTGAGTGCGCCAAGTGTCCACATCAGGCTGATTTTCACATAAAGGGTTGCCAGTAAAGACCAAGTCTCTCAAGGAAGGACATTCCTTTAAAATTATATATCATTATTAATTTTCTATTATGTCAGAGAAAATATAAGTAGGAATTGTTTAAAAATGGTCAAATATGAGTCTAGCTCAAGCTACGAGTGAAGCGAATGTTGCGCATTATTTTTATGATATTACGTCAACGTAAACGCTTATAATACTTGACAAACTTAAGTTTGTAAAGATATACTATACTAATTTTGTAATGCCCTTTTTTCTTTGAAGTACTTATGAATTACCAATTTTCATACTTTTTTTATTTTTTACTGTAATTTCTTACATATAAGACAACGAAAGTTACTGGTAGGTAGGCGAGAATACATATTTTCATTTTTATATTGCTACATAAACAAAATAAAAGAAAAATTAGTAAGAATTCACACGAATAGATATCATATATATCAAATCCTGTTTTAGTTTCTATTACAAGTAATTACCTACTTATTGGTAAAATAAACAATTCATACCTGAAGCCTGTTAAACTCTACCCACTCCTTTACCATATTATTCGCCATATAAAGTACGCGTAAGTTCTTCAACACTCCTACTCCTTTTAGTTTATCGATAGGATTGTAACTAATCCATAGTTCTTCTAATGTTTCAGCTACAGTTTCCTAAAATTTACATTACAAACTTAACTACCTATTTCATAGATGACATGAACTCAAGTAAAAATAATAAAAGACAGACGAGGTATTCCTCGTACTTCTTAAGCAACTTACCTGTAAGCAATTTATTTAAATATTATTTAAGTTTAAGGCGAGATTCATATTTTTTTTGTAAAAGGGATAGGTTAAAGGTAAAGTATTATTATTTTTTTTGAGAACCGTCATGGCGCAGCAGCGTAGCGTTTGCCCGTAAATGCGACGTGGGTTATGGGTTCGATTCCCGCTCGGAGAAGATGGATTTTTCAATTTTCATTTTCTTCAGTCTGGTAACTAGGCAAAGCGCGGTTTTGAGTTTCGGCACTCAACACGCAATGCTTTGAAAAGGCGAGAGTGGGGAACGAAGTGTATTAACTCTAGGTTCCAGCGGTTTCCTCTACCTACTCTACTATGTGCGGGATAAAGCATGAAGCTGTTTTTAAATATTCTTTAAAGAATATTTAAAAACAATATTATATCAAATATAATTAAAGCAAATATAACTTACGATGCCGGCTAATGATTTGATGTAGTTCCGGCCCAAAGATAATATTTTTAAGTTTCGCATTCCCGCGATACCAACTATTTTGTCAATCATGTTCGAAGACAAGCTTAGTTTTCTGTTAAAATAGTTTCTATTATAGATATACATATTTTAAAAAAGGTATATCATACTTATTTTGCTTTTCATTAGAATGATTAAAATACAAACCTAACTTTAAGAACTTAAAGTAAAGTGAATCAAGTATTGCTAATTTTTTTTACTATCATTAAGTTAACAAAAAATAACTCAATAGATAGCTTACTCGCAGTTAACAAGTGTTGATAAAGCACCATCCATTTTCTCAATAGGTGGCCATTGAAATTGTAATTCTATAACAGTAGCATCAGCAGCTGACTCTCCTTTACTTTTTTCCCATCGAGCAATTGCTTCTTTACATGTTGTGGGTTTTAACGCCATATCTTTATTATTTTAAATAATAGTTTAGTTAGTAGGTAAAAAAATAGACAGAACAATACTTAAACAATATTAATAATTTAGATCGAGACCATAGGCACAAATGGAGAATTATTTTGACTATATTCGAGTTAATATTTTAAATGGCACAATAATAATTTTATTCATTTAACTTAAAAATCAAATTTAATATACCTTTTTAGTTTAAATAATATTTCTTTTGGCAATTTACAATTTGTAAATGTTTCATATGTTGTTCAATTTGACATATATTCTTTTTTTACGTAAATGTCACTACGTGAATAAAACTAAAAAATAATCAAGTATGTATATATCAACATATTTCTTATACAAACAAAAATTAGGTAGGTGTTGTTATTGTTGCACTTGATGATAGTTTGCTTTTTTTATAGTTTCTGGCTTTATCCCGCACATGTCACAGCAGGCAGAGGGAATTGCAAGAACCAAGCTGCCTAGGTAATCCTGCTTAGAACATGACGAGTTTAAAATATACTAAAGATTGATAAGGAAATCTGTAAATGGGTACAAAAAGTCATAATGTTTCGTTTTACCTACAATCCTGAGTAGGGTCGCCTCGGTTGACCGGCGGTAATCTCGTCGCGTCCGCACCTCCCTCTTCTTAAGTCCAATATTTGCACCACGAATTTTAAGTGAACTGTTGACGAAAATGGGGAATTTCATTCAACTATATTGTTTAAAAACTAATAAATAATTGTATATTCCATTGGAATTTGATACAGGATATTAAATGGGTGAGTGTAGTTCATATAGGTATAAATTTGTATACATCTTCAAATTAGGCATAGAACTCATGTTTTGTTTTGATACACTAAGCAGCCATAATTAATTGTGCATTGAATATAATCATCGTTTGAACAAGATTTATAAAGTAGAATAACCGGTTAAATTCATTTGGGAGTTGAATTATGCCTCTCGATTCCATAAAAAATTGTAAATAATATTTGAGTTCAAGTCTTCCGTTTTACTGAAGATATTATAAATATAATGAACTTACGGAGTTCATTTTTTTTTACTTAACATGAGGTGTAAATTATAAAGATTAAGATCAATGGAAAGTAGGCGAGTTATTGCAAAAAAATATCGATCTGTGACAGACAAACATTATTAGATGTGCTGATAAAGACATGGACACCAAAGTAATCCAATAAGATTTTCATATTTCCTTCCTTTATGGAACAGATAAGTTCCTACATACTAAACCGAAAAAGTTACTTTAATGTACGATTTTATATACTAACCTTAGACGATGGTAAATAACATATTGATTATTTTGAATTTGTATAAAATGTGCTATCTACTATATCTACAACATTCAGATACTAAGCTGAAATATATTTAAATACCACCTTTTGAAAGACAATAATTGCCAGTATTGATTTATTATTATAAGGATACAGTAGTAAATGCAAAGGTGTATTATGTATAGACTTTATTTATAAGGTAAACACAGATCTTTATTCAAAATATAGCAATTCTCAGTAATTCAAAGTCGTAGGTATTATTCCTAAGCTTGAAAAATCATGTCGCTCTATTGTACATAAAACACGGGCGGATCGATCCGGTTGGTCGACGGTAATCACGTCGCGCCCTTACATCTCCGTCTCCTTTTATTCAATGTTTGCTTACAGAATTTCAATGTAAGAAACCCGAAAGGAGTTAGTGGAAATGATTTCTTCATATTTTCTTTAAGTTGTATTTTATTTCAATGTGTTATTTAAAAATTATATTACATTTTTACAGTATTATAAGTAGTATTGCATCAATTGTTCACATTTTGTCACAGTGATATTTTGTTTAGCGTTAATTGTAATTTTCATTTAAAATACAAAATTATTAAATGGTTTTTGACTACTAAAATATTGTGTTTTTGGTACAACACTCAAACAAGATTTTACTAATTTCTTTTAAGTAAGATAGAACAACACTGATGAATTTCGAGAGGCGAAATAAGAAATTAAAAGCATTGTTTTTCATATTGTTTTTGTGACATCGTATTATTATATGATTGAGCTTGTAGAAAGATAAGGTTTAAAAAATCTAATAATATCTTACTTTAAAACTGCCTTCAATACTCAATTTGTAAAATATATCTTTTAATTTGTGTCTGCATATTAAAATATGATGACTGTAATATCGTAATGTGCATACACAAACAAAGGTGCGTATAGAACAAAAAATACATCGATGTACATAGAAACCCTCACCTACATAGGTAATGATGAGTTAGTAGGTAGAAAAAAAATAAAAAAATCCTACCTAACTAATAAAATATGAAATTTGATTACTTTTTTAGTAAATTATCTAAATAAGCAGCAGGTAAATTATTACAGAAAATAATTTAAATGAATCATTTAAAAGTCACGATATCAGTAATTTAAATTAAATAAAAGAGCTATTTATGAATCGTAAAAAAATGTTATACTTCTATATTTTCTTGCACTTAGGTCATAAACGATAGTTTTCTTTAGTGTAATTTTCGATGGCAACGAATTACTCTTTGTAATCTACTTATGTTATAGAAGGCACACGCGACGCAGCAGGATGCAGTTTCAGTAGAGCACGTGCCGGCGCGTGTTCACAAAACATTGCTTTATGACGCCTATAGGGTGGAATAAATATTTGTAATCCAAAAAGCCATGTTTATATTATAAATGCCCCTCATTCGTTATGAATAGTATCATTTACGAAACACAGTGCATGTTTCTTCCTAAAACGGAAAATGGATGCCCAATTGAAATACATCTTTTAGTAAGTACAATATTTATTAATGGATAATGTAAAGTGCTTAAAGAAGGTAACGTGTTAAAAATTCCTTGATCAAAAAGCTCTCTACAACCATTTATATTTACATTTCTTAATAATCTACACAACATTAACGAAATATTGTTGTCATATAGCAATGGAGAAGGTACGTAGGTAGATGAGAAGATTTTCCATACCTAACTGTCAAATTGATTCTATCCAATATCTTCTAGCAACTTGATGGTTACTAACGACTAAATTAACATATTGATACTTAATAGTTTTCAGAATTAAGTAAATTAGTTTAATATGATTATATATCTTACAGACAATGAATATACGAATATGAAAAGAGGACCGTCGTGGCGCAGAGGCGCAACGTCTGCCTGTAACGCGACGGTTACTGGGTTCGATCCCCAGTCGGAGAAGATGGAGTTTTCTATTTCCATTTTCTTCGCTCTGGCATCTAAGGCAAAGCGCGGCGTTGAGTTCCGCCACTCAACACGCAATGCCTCGAAAACGGCGGAAAGTGGGGACGGAGTAAGCAGGGACTAAGTAACGGAGTGTCTTAACACTAGGTTCTTATATAGTTCCTGCAGTTCCCTCTGTCTACCCTGCCATGTGCGGGAAAAGCGTGAAGCTAAAAAAAAAAAAAAAAAAAAAAAAAAAAAAAAAAAAAAAAAAAAAAAGATTATAACTAAAGGATAGGTATTCATTAAAAATATATATAAAATTATTTCCTACACAGTATGATAAATAACACAAAATAAAACTCTAGGACGGTTTCTATGAGGTTAGGGTTAAAAATTTACAATAGTAGAATATATTTACACTTTCAAAATAATAAAAATAACTATTTTTGAATTTTAAAACATTTTTAACTAATAAAAACTAAGAAATAAAATAAAAATAATATAAATCATCATCAAGCAACCCTCTTGTCTGGCCCGAGGATCACTCAAACAATTATCTAGAATAGTTCTAGATTATCTTATCTAGAAGTCCCTACTGCAAATTATTATATACTTTGAAAATTGACGTCAACAATAATAAAAGTAACTATACTGTTTCTGTCCAATTATTTTAGTACGAGTATTCATCCCATAGTCCTTAATGTCAAAACATGTCAACAACAAATACAAATGTCACAACGTGCGAGTAACCTCAAAGTTTATTTTTAACAGGCATTATGGAAGATTTACAATTAAATATATCAGTTTCAAAAAAGGTCAGTATATTTGTAACGTTATATTGTAATTTAATTTTATTTTTGCTAATATTTTACATGTTTTAATAATAGCCACAACATAAGGGCAACAAAAAGCAAAATGTTCAAAAGAACACTACTAATGAATACAAATTTAAGTCAAAACCAGACTTTACTGGAACAATATTAGCTAGAAAAAGGCCTCAAAATGCAAGGCAAAGTCAATTTCGGCAAAGGAGTGTAGGAGAACCACAGCATAAAATACCAAAACTTTCAAATACTATATCTGATAAACAAGCAAATTTGCAATCAAGGCTACGTGACCTCAGTGAAAATAAGGGAGCATTCGAAGGCAAAAATTATCAAGAAATAAATGATGAAATTCAACTGAAACAAAAACCGAGGAATGGGCCTTGGATATCATCGTTGTTTAAAAATAATCCAGAAGTATTTAAAATAGGACAAAAGGCAGTAAAACCGGTTGTAGAAAAAGTATTTGCAGGGCAAACTTTTTCAGATTTAAGCATTCATCCTCATAGCATAGCTAATTTGAAACAAAACATGAATTTGACTGAATTGATGACAGTGCAGCAAAAAGCAATTCCAATCATTTTACAGGGAAGAGATGTTTTAATCAGGTGATACTCATATTTATTTATTACTATTCTGTAGCAAGTTCTTTATTGTTTGTCTAGTGTTATTACTAAAACTAATTATAGTTTTAGTAATAACATACAACACTAGACAGACAATAAATAACTTGCTACAGAATAGTTAAAACAAATCAAATAATAAAATAACTAACAGGTGTCATTTTTAATATTTTTATTCTTAATTCTATTTTTCTTTAATATTTTATTTTATACTAGGTCACAAACAGGTTCAGGCAAAACAATAGCCTATGCATTGCCAATAGTAGAAGGTTTACAAGCAATTAGACCAAAAATTAATAGGCATGATGGTATAAGAGTTGTTGTTGTGGTTCCGACTCGAGAATTGGCTGTTCAAACATATGAATTATTTGTTAAACTTACTAAGGTATTTTGTAACATTTTTTTCTATTATTAAATAAAAATAATGTTAATATCTTACATATTATATTATTAGACAAAAAAGTGGACTTATGAATAAGGAATGTATTCTATATAAACTACATTTTAAATGTTTTAGCCTTTTATTTGGATTGTGCCTGGTTTACTAAGTGGTGGTCAAAAACGGAAAGCAGAGAAAGCAAGATTAAGAAAGGGTCTTAGTATATTAGTTGGGACTCCAGGAAGAATTAATGACCATTTAAGACACACTCACTCTTTAAATTTTGCTAAAACTGGGTAAGTTATTTTTTTTGTGTTTATAATATTTGTTACAAATATTGTTACCAATATTATTTTTATAGAGTTGGTCAGTGCAAATAAATATCCATTGAATTTATATCATAATTAAATTAAATATATATAATAATTATGAATCAATTGCAAACTTAAATTATTTTTGAGTTCATTGTTAAAGATTGGGTATCAAGTTGGCAAACTTAAAACACTTTTTTTAAGGTCATTAGGTTCATGCTATGATATTATTATACTGTTGTTCAAGATATAAATGCAAATATTTAATAATTTGGTTATTTCAAAGTTAATCATAACATGTTTGCGAGATTTTATTATATTTATGCATTGACAAAAAAATAGATACAGATACATGGCACATAGGAACAGGGTCTGTCTTTAAATGTGATGACTTGTGAGTTCAATTTGTGCTTGGGAACAATGAATTATTTTTATTTTATTTACTTTGGTAACTAGACAAAAGCACAGGATTGATTTCCACCATGCAACACACAATGTCTTAAAGGCAAAAAGTGTGGAATGGAGTGGCTTAACACTAAGTTCCTTAACTTAACACTGAGTTGAACTTATAGTTCTCTCTGTCGACCATGGTGTGTGATAATAAAATTTAATAATGGATTTGTAATACTGTATAGGTTAGATGACTTTAGCCAGACATTGAAATTCTCACAATAGTGTCTAAGTGAATATGATTTAAAAATATAAATGAAAATAAAAACCAAGGATATTTGTTATCATGGCAATATTGTATAGATTAAATCTTTTAAATTAAAATACATATTGTAAGAATGAAATGGAATTAAAATAATTTATATGCAGTATAGTATTCCATGAATACATAGTATTTTTATAAAATAAAACAAGTGAAATATAAAACAAGTGTCTTAATCATGGATGGTTAAAAATGTGAGAATAAATAAAATATCTTTTTGTAGATGCCTTATATTAGACGAAGCAGATAGATTGTTAGACATGGGCTATGAGAAGGATGTTGCGGCCATTGTAAAAGCAATTGAAGATCATAAGAGAAATGCAACTTATGATCCTTTAGCCCTAGTTAAACAGACAATTAACAAAAAACCAGTTGAGAATGATTCACAAGAAACCCAAAATAGTGAGCCTAAAACTGACGAGTCTAATGTGGAACATCCTCTGACTCAAATATTTCTGTCGAAAGAAAGACAGACTATTTTGCTCTCAGCAACTTTGACAAAGGTACCGACATTTTGTTTTTATTTTTTTATATGATTTGTTTTCAAATAAAAATCTTTTATTTTTTCTAGTTATTGAAATGCCGAGTATTCTTATTATTTTTTTTCTTAAATATTGATTTATATATAATAACAAATCTTGTATGATATTTCTTCACATCTCTAGGCCGTCGAAAATTTAGCAGGAATAACTATGCACGACCCCGTCTTTGTAGATACATCGGATGGCAAAACGCTTGTAGCAGATTCTCTAAAACCTAAAGAACAAATAGATACTAATAAAAATGAAAATTTAAATGAAAATAAATGTCAAAGTGAGCAAGTTGAAAAAGAAATGGTTGACAATGTCGAAACAACAAAAGACGAAGAAGCTAAGACAGATAGTGTAACAAATCATAGAGGAGGTATATATATTTGTTTTTCACGTGTTTTTTGGTTTCAACTTTAATTAAAATAATTAGAGTTAGGTGCTATTTCTATTATACGTATGTTTTATATTTGGATTGAGCCATTTTTGGAAGCGTTCATTATATTAATAACAATTTTTTGACAATATACATTACGTTAAAAAAACTTTAATCTGACATTTTTGTGCTGGATGTGGAGCAAAATATAAAAATATAATTAATTTCAGGACTTAAACCATTTAATGGCTTGAACCATCCAGAGCTATTTAACAAAAACAAGGACGCTACAAAGACTAATTCTAAATCTATTGAGAAAAATGACGACAGTGACAGCGATTCAGATTATGAATATTTTAAAGTAGCAAAAACAGTTGGAAGCTAAGCAACCTAAAGATATAATAGATGAAGTAAAAGAAGAAGTTCCTAATGGAAATGTATTTGCGGAAGCTCTTAAGACAGCTATCGTAGAAGACGAACTTGTTCTACCAGCGACTGTCAATCAAACGTTTCTTATAGTGCCAATGAAGCTTAGACTCGTAACATTATGTTCTCTTATCGTCGAACATTGTATATTAAACAAGAAAGGTGGTAAAATGATAGTTTTTATGGCAACACTGGAAATGGTTGACTATCATTCTGAATTGATAGAGACTGTCTTAACTGGCAAAGATATAAAAGTGAAGAAGAAAAATAATGATTCTAAAGTCAAAAAAGAAGATTCTGATTCTGAATACGAAATGGATTATGAAGCGCCGTCTGAGGGTGGATTGGTACCACAAGAATTGGATTTCTTTAGTTTGCACGGATCAATGGCTCACAAACACAGGATAGAAGTTTTCAAGCAATTCCGAAGTGCTAAGAGAGGTCTTCTTATCTGTACGGTAAGTTATATATTATAATAATTTTTTTAATAATATTTAGTGTATTTTATTTACTTTGATTTTGTTTTGTTTTCATTACTTTGTTAAGTAATTAATTTTGTTTAAGCTACGTAAGTAAGAGTAGGTCACAAATTTAATTATTTCATTTATCCCATTTTGGTTGAAGTTAATTAAAATATTTAAATATTAAGAATAGGATAAAAATATAATTTATTTTTCTCTAATTTATTTTTATCTTAATTTTATTCTTATCGGTACCGTTGAATAAAACTAGAAATAAACGTCTTTGTTTTTGCTTTTTAAAATAATACTGGACAGTTTTACTTCAAGAAATCCGGTTAAATCCTTGTATTTCTTTTTAAGATCCTTAATTATCATAATTTCCCCTCCTACCTACGTTCCCGTTTCAATATTCTTCCTCCTCCCTCACGCTCTAGGCGGTCTGGTCTGAGATATAGCCCATCCCTTTTTTCCTTTTAAACCCTACTAAAAAAATATTTTCTGGATTGTCAAAACAACTAAATTAGTTTCACAGACAGTTTCTAGCTTATTCATATTATGATTTTAGCTTTATATAAATTGTTTTATTTAACATTATGTGTATATATTTATGTATGTGTTTATTACGTATGTATGTATTATGTATGTAAGTATGTATGTATATATGTATATATGTGTATGTTTTAAAATATATTCATAATATACATGTAATTAAATATTTTTCTTATTTAATTTCATTGCAATATATACATTTTTTTGGTAATTTGCACTGCATATTCCCGCTGTTAGATACTTATCCATTTCCATTGGTTGGCTGGAAGAGATTTCTTTCAGAAATAAGCTCACCTTTGTAAACCAAAATTTATTTTGTATGTATCTCCATTGTAAGAATATATAATAAATATGGCTAGGATTTAACCTTATCGTATTATTCTTTTATGTAGGATGTAGCAGCTAGAGGTGTGGATATACCTCGTGTGGACCTCGTTTTACAATATTGCGCGCCGGCGTCCGCTACTGATTATGTACATAGGTAACAAATACAAAGATGCTAACAACAAAATAAGTTGTATAAAGCATATAAGAATTTCGACGCAGCGTGATGAAGAACGTATGGCTCAGTGGTGAGAGCGCTTGCACGGTTTTTAAGAGGGCGCAGGTTCAAATCTGCTGCGTTCAAATTTTTATGTTTTCTTTAAGTATTTTCCTATCCTCAGTGTGGATTAACACTTTAAAAATTATAAAAACATATATAGATATTAACAAGTTATTTACCCAAGAAAGAAAGATTTTACTTAAAAAATTTGCCGAAAATAATTATATTATGTTTTTTTCAAATTAATAAAGTACTAATCAAATTATTTTCTAATCAATAAAAAAACTAGGCGTATTTTGGAAAACTGCAATCTTAAACTCAAAGCAAATAAACATGTTAACTTTTAAGGCATTTATTATAAGATTTCGACATTGTAGTTGTGACATTTAATTAAAATTCCAACTTTTTTTCAATAGAATCGTTCGTTTAATATGTTTCTTAATATTTTTTTTATATAATTTCCAATTTTTTTAAAATATTATCGTTCGTTCTTCGTTTAATATGTAAATTATGATTTGGAACCTTAGGGTGGGAAGAACGGGTCGCGCTGCTCAAGTTGGAGCCGCCATATTGTTCCTTCTTCCGAGTGAGGCTGAATTTGTAAGGCATCTAGAGCAAAAACGAATAAGGTATGACCGTTGAAATCTTTGTTACTTTTTGAAATTTTAATTTTATTTTATTACGTTATGCGTGATTATGAGTTTGCGACATGTTTAAAGTACATGTATGATATTTTTTAGCAAATTGAACTTTACCATTAGTGTTAAATTGTGAATAGATTAATTATCTGTTATATTTTTATAATATCTAAAGAGATGTATTTAAATTTTTGTAAGTAAATATTTGGTAAGTAGTTTTATAATAATAGAAACAAAAACCTCGGACTATAGGAGTAATAACTAATGCAATAAACATTTTTTTTTGTTCTACATTTGGTTTAATATTTTCTGAAATAATTATTAAGTAAGTCATTTTATTTTTGTAAAAATTGTTAGAGGATTCTGTGGGAAGAATGAATTGGTTTAAAAATGCATTGCGACCGCTTATTTCTTTATTAAATGCAATTAAATTCTGAAATTTGGTGTAAATTCCTATATTATGATTTGAGGCAAAATTAATTATTACAAAGCACAGACTAATTATTGTAGAAGAAAATAAAAATACAATTACCCAAAATATTTTTTAATGACAAATAACAATAAGCTGGCTTATAAGAATATAATTTAGAACGACCTGTGTACTGGAATACGAGGGTCAAACTGAAAGTTCTTAGAAAATCAAAAACTAAGCATTCTAGCAAGTTATTAGTTTTATTATAACTTTTCAAAATAGCGTCCATTTACATCAATACATCGCTGCATTCGGTGGAACCACTGAGAAAAGCACCTTGCCCACTCGGCCTTAGGGGTCTCTTCAACGGCGTTTTGAAACGCAGCCACTGTTTCTTCGGCGTCCATAAAATGTTTTCCTCAAAGTTTTTCTTTTATTTTCGGGAATAAATAAAAATCGTAGGGTGCGAGGTCGGGGCTATACGGCGGGTGACCCAGTAATTCCACGTCTAAGGTCGCCAAATAGTCGATCGTTTGCCTGGCGGTGTGCGACGAGGCATTGTCGTGATGAAGGAGGATCCTGCTGCGAGGTCGTTTCTCCCGAACTTTTTCCAAGACAAGTGGCAAACAGTTGTTAGTGTACCACTCTGCATTAACCGTTTTCTGATCCTCTAAGACAACTGTCGCGTAATGACCTGTCTTTCCGAAGAACGAGGCCACCATCTTTTTTCCAACACTTCGACCTCTCTTCACTTTAGTTGGCAACCCTTCGGAAGGAAACACCCACTGAGCAGACTGTCTTTTGGTTTCCGGATCATAACAGTAAATCCAGCTTTCGTCACCCGTTAGTATGTCGAACATAGCATTTGAGTCACCTCCGTTAAATTTTTGGATAATTTCTCGGCACCAATCAAGACGGCGGAGTTTTTGAGCCTCGGTCAAATTATGCGGTATCCAGCGGGCACAAAGCTTCCTGACCGCTAAATGTTCATGGAGGATTTTGTGCACTTGACTCATACCTATGCCTAGACTTGTCCGAATCTGCTGATAGGTCACTCTTTTGTCAGTCTCTATCATACGCCGCACAACACTGATATTATCTTCAGTCGTCGCTGTAGAAGGCCGTCCCTCACGCAAATCATCGGTGAGATTAGTTCGACCACGTTTGAATTCATTAAACCAGTTGTAAACTGTGGCACGATATGGGGCTTCATCGTGAAAAGCCAATCGAAGTCTATCATAACTTTCTTGTTGACTTATATGACATCGAAAGTCATAAAAAATCATTGCACGAAAATTTTCTCGGCTTAAATTCATTCTGACGTGCACAGACAATTTTCAATTTGCCGCCAAATCGTAAAACAAATGACAAATGAATGAAATGTATACTCAATATTATTGGTAAAGAGTTCTATTTTCAAAATTTAAACTTATTTTTTTTAATATAATGCTTTTAAGTTGCCAGTTCTAAAAACTTTCAGTTTGGCCCTCGTATTAATATATCTTCATAACCCGATTCTATACTAATGTTGTACAATGGAATCGTAGTCGCTGCTGTGCACGCAGTGCTCAAATATACATAATTATAGAACTAGAGGGCCTTAGTTATCCTATGAATTAAATGAAGCGATCTCATAAATTAAAAAACAATAATAAAGATATTTATTTAGCTAATATTAGAAAAAATGTCATAAATTTGTTTTTGCTGTAAACGCGACGGATGTAGGTCTGCTTCTCTCTCGAGGCGTTCGCCAATCAATACACCAATGTTTAATAAATGAGATGGAAAACGGAGAACTAAGTGTTTTAACACTGCTCTTTTTCTAACTTTGTGGGATTATGCGTGAAGCTTAAAACATTTTCATGAATACTTATTACTTTAACTAAACGAATATGAGATAATAGTTCTAGCAATATGATATCTTCTTTTATCTATTATGTTGCCTGGAAGAGATCACTTAAAGTAATAAGGCCGACTTTTCACATTTTGTTGCTTTTTGAAATATTTTGTTATATTCCTAATTTGGTGTGAAATAAAGTTTACTTTATTATTATTTTATTAATAATACATTTTTAACAGTTCTATATTTACTATACTTATTTATTTCATATTTTAATGAGGGCCGTCGTGGCACAGTGGCGTTGCGTCTGCCTATAAACGCGAAGGTTTGTGGGTTCGATTCCCACTCGCGGAATATAAATTTTTCTATTTCGATTTTCCTCGCTCTGGCAACTTAGCAAAGCGCTGCGTTGAGTTCCGCCACTCAACACGCAATGCCTCGAATAAAGCGGGGAACGCAGTGTCTTAACACTAGGTTCCTATGGTTCCAGCAATTCCCCCTGCCTACCGTGCCATGTGCTGGATAAAAGTGTGAAGCTAATAATATTATAATAAAACAGGCTACGTCAATCTGACGAATCGAAAGTGCTGATACCATTGCAGTCCATAGCGCCGGCCGCGCCGACTCCGCAGCGCGCCGCCATCGCTTTACAGACGCGGCTAGAGTACACCGCGCACAGTTCGAAAGAATGGCTTGCGAGAGCTAGCCGAGGTATCTATACTTTTGTATTAATCATTTAAAACATTGTTTTCCAACCTTTTTGGATCCATGTCCCACTTTTCAAATTGAACATGACTATTACCCCCTCATAAATTTTGTTTAGAAATAAATTTATCTTGAGGCCTAAAATTAGAATAGTAGTTATATTAACACTTATTATGGCTGACTAGATCAACTAATTTTCGTCTCTATAACACTTTTTAGCACTAAAGATCATTGTAAGAAAGTAGCCTTGAGTTTTTAAATCTACATATTGTTCCCCCTGCAAATTCAACGTACACCCCACGTTAGGGAAACACTGGTTTAAAGTCATATCAGTAACTACTGGTTCGAATTTATAAGAAAAATGAGTTAAAACTTAATACTATACAAGCGACCCGCCCCGTTTTGATATACAACGTTCACACCTTTTTTGTCACTACAGAATATAAACAAATTTGCTTAAGAGAATATTTATAAAAGAGCAACATTATATAATTTATGTGAAAGATAAGTTCCTCTACTGTATTGTGCGTATAATGATAAAATCCGTTGCGTATTTTTAAAGATCTAAGCATACATAGGAACGGATAGCGGGAGGCGACCTTGTTTTATACTGATTACATAAATGAAAAGAGTTACCTAGAGCACTAAATATGTGTCATTGACTCATTTGTTACACACAGTTCTAATTCAATAAACTTTAAGGGCGAAATAGAAAAGCTAGTATTTTTTTATATAATAAGAATTGGAGGCAACTTACTCACCTGGCTTATATAAAGCGTTTATATTGTATAGCTATTAGTGCAATTGATTTTCATTCAGTACATCATAGATCATAGATCAATAAAAATAAAATAACATCTACTTTGCAAAAGTCATTCTAGAATTGTTGTGAGAAGTATTTAACAATAATATCTAAAAATGCATTGGATAAATTGGTTTGAGTAGGTGATTAGTTGCTTAATATTCTAATAAGACACGCTTCCTCCATTCAAAATGCAAGACATTTGTAAAATACACTTAAGATAAATAAACATACCTTGCCTAGTTGCCAGATCGAAAAAAATGGAAATAGAAAAATCCATCTAACCCGAGTGGGAGTCGAACCCACCAACCGTCGCGTTTACAGGTATACCCTATGCTTCTGCGCTTCGACGTTCCTCATAATTTTTATGTCAATTTTATTATAGCTTACACGTCGTGGGTTCGTTTTTACTCGGGATATCCCCGCGATGTACGTATGTGGTTGGACGCGCGACAACTGCACTTGGGTCACGCGGCTAAGGCGTTCGCTTTAAGGGACACCCCCGCGGCACTCGCCCGGAGAGCTAAGTCTGATCCTAACTTTAAAAAGGAGAAACCTAAGAATCGACTTACTGTACACGATGAGGAAGAAAAGAAAAGGCCTGGGTAAGTTTAATTTTTTTTTTTCTTTTTTAGCTTCACGCTTTATCCCGCACATGGCAGGGTAGGCAGAGGGAACTGCAGGAACCATACGAACCTAGTGTTAAGACACTCCGTTACTTAGTCCCTGCTTACTCCGTCCCCGCTTTCCGCCGATTTCGAGGCATTGCGTGTTGAGTGGCGGAACTCAACGCCGCGCTTTGCCTTAGATGCCAGAGCGAAGAAAATGGAAATAGAAAAATCCATCTTCCCCCACTGGGAATCGAACCCAGTAACCGTCGCGTTTCAGGCAGACGTTGCGCCTCTGCGCCACGACGGTCCTCAGTTTAATATGTCACTCACAATGTATTAAAATTTTTTATATCTTGGCGTTTAAAGTTCTAAGGCTTGTTACATAAAAAAAATTTAAAAGATAGTTGTTATATAAAAGAAATAAACAATATTAAAATAATATAAAATAAAATATTGTACAATTTAAATCGATCGATCGATTATAATATGAATAGTCATCAGCGTATTTACTACTAGAATTTTAAATGTTGATATTTTTTACTTTTTATTATCGGGTATTATAAGTAATATGTATTATAAGTGTGATAGTTGTTGGTTCATTTCTCACTTAGAGGATTTGGTATATTTAATAAATTTCTATTTTCCTTACGAAGTGCGAATTTTTACTCAACTCGCAGTGTCTTGACTTCAGATTTTCTCTTCTAAAAATGAAATGTATTTTTCGAATAAAATATATATTTTTTATTTAGATTTCCCAAAGCGAAGATATCTGTGTTTGGCAACAGAATCATGAATAAGCAGAGTTCGATGCACACGGCTAGCGAATTTGACAGTGGTTTGCCACCAGTCGACACTTTCAGCAGGAAGAAGAAAAATATCAAATAGACAATTTATGTAACGTCTTCTAGAAATAGATGTATGTTTACAAATTTAATTTTAAGGATATGTATATATTTTAAATATTATACTTTTTATGTATTATATTGCATTTATTTAATTTTTTTCCTTATGTCTAACAAAGTTACTTTTAAATGATTTAAGCTACAGCTGTGGGTATAAATATCTTTCATATTATAAGTCCCTGGATTTAGAAATGTGAACGTATATTTAATAATCACAGATTATATTATAATTATAATGGAATATTATAATTATTACGTTAAAATATAATTTGGTAATAATAGATCAAAAAACTTTAATGTCACTCAAAATGGTGTAAGAAATACCTATCATTACTTGATTTATTGAGATGTGATATCCTATTTTAAAAGTACATTATTTTACATGATTATATTTGAAATGAAATCATTGCTTTATAAATTAATTACATTGGTTCTCTGTAAATGAAATAAACAAATAAAACTCGAAAGCCTAATGGATGCTTACAAATTATTCGTTTTTCAGATACAATTTAATTAAGTACGCTGAGAATATATGAAGTAGCTAATGAAACATGGGTCTTGTCCAAAAATTCTAACAGCGACTTAAGATTAATGGGAGGGCCATTCGATGGCTACCGTTTTCGTTACTGACTCACGAGTGACTCGAATGAAAAATGATTTTAAACCATTACCGTGCCTCGTCCGGCCTTTTGATATTTAAATTTTTTTCAAGCGGCGTCATTACGACGGGATGATTTGCGGATTTCGCCCCGACTCGCGGTTTTTGTTAGTCTCAAAGACTTTTTGTCGCTCTCATTTACGATGTTTTTATTGCCCTATAATGAAAAATTAAAACAGTATTGTTGGGCGCTTTTGTATTATAATCATCGAAGTTTTCAAGGATGATCTTCTCTATCTGGTGACAACTTACTGTCATGATGATTCGTGACAATAAGTTGTAAACAAATAGACAAATGTGACGTGAACACCATGTAAGTATTTTTTTAAATGCTTACAGTTTATTTGTTAATTACTTGTGCATTATGACGTTATTTGCTTAAGTTCTTTTATTTTTTTCAAACGCGATTTTTTTTAAATAGGAATTATATTTGTTTCAATTATCATTCTCATTTACGTAGAGTAGGTAGAAAACAACAATGCGCACATTTTAAAATCTTTTTCTTTTAATTTGAGACTGCACCTTTGAAAATTCAAATTCTTCATTTTGTTAAAATCACTAACGAAAAGTCTTATTCAAAAATTAAACATAAAAACGATTACTGCAGGAAATTGACATCGGCTCATACCTATTATTTTTATATATTTCATTTGTTGTTAGCAGTATAGTTATGTAGCGTAGCTTCGCGCATCATTAAACAGCACATTTGCATGTCGGCCGGCGCCAAAGCTCGTGAAAAGGCCTTTTCATTAGCATCAGCTCTACTGAAAAATTGTTTTGCCTGATATCGCTTATGTAAAACGTTATATTTTGTGTCACTTAAATGGTTTTATTTATTTAAAATTGCTCCATTTTTTTACTGTATTCCAAAAGATTTTTTTGTAGGCGCATTAAAAAATATCATAACATTCAAATCAAGTATTATTATAAACTACTTATTTTAAATATAAAAATACTCTCAACCTTTGAATCCTGACAACATAACTTACCTTACGAATGTTATAAAAATATCACTCACGAGAAGCCCTATTAAAGCATTAATTTTCTCTTTGAGTTTAATACAGTCGAGTCGGCCATTTGATTGATGTACGAGTTAAATGTAATATTAGATAAATTATAGCGACGTTAAGGCTGTTACGGAGTCGAGCTCTATACAAAGAGCGAATCAATTCAGTGGTAAGTAAAATAATGGTTAATGGATTTCTTTTTTATGAATTAAAAATGTTATTATGTACTGAACTTTTTTTAATTTAAGCATTTCTTAATTAGTTACATAATATTTCTGTCAAATTATGCACTGATGTTATACGATGTCAAACAATTATTAATACCCGATACTGACTAATACCCGATTTTAATATATAAGTGTCTGTCTGTCTGTACGTTTAAAATGTTTCTATGCACGTATCTCTCATAGGAACAGTTGGTCTGTGCGTTGGGCGGTATATTCAAAGGCGCTTCGTCATGACCCACCGAATTATGAGCACAAAGCGGCGTTGATACCGAATATTCCATATAAATATTGAGCTAATCGCCCTTTCAATGAAGCGGCCGCTTTTTATTAATAACTGATCGCGGAGCGGCGAGTCATGCGCCACTGTATTGTGTAGACGAACATATTTTTTGCTGTTGCTCAACTCATTAATGAGTGCTCGAGTGTGCATATGACGGGACGTCGGGCTCTGGACGAAGGGCGTGTTCATGTGAAACTCGTCCAAAACTAATTTTCGATGACTCCGGAATGTATTTTAAATGCGTGGAACCAATTTTGTTTGCTTTCCCTACTGCTTATTAATGTTTTTTATACACAATGGTAGGTATGGCTACCGTTTTAATATTTTCAACAATTGATTAGTCATTAAAATAAGTTGCCTAGTCAATAATAGGTTAATGTCCAATTAATTTAGACAAAATAAGATAAAGACTTCTTTGACGAGGATGATGGTTAGCTCAGTCTTTTATAATAGCCAAAATTATGCACGTAAAGAAGGCATATAGGTAACACGCCAAACTTACCTAATTATTTTTACATTCACGACTTATCATATCATATAATTCTTAATTAACTTATAACTCATTTATTAGGGCAAGCAGAGAGATTTTATCTCCTCGCCTGCTTTGTGGGATCTGATGCGGTTTTATCTTATATTGGACTGAGAAAATAACGAATAATCATTTGCCATTATCAATTATTATTTATTAGACTTTACAGTAGTAGATTTTATAATGATCTTTTACTAATAATTAATCTTATATAATTATTTTATTGTTGTAGTCGGAATGGACTTCCTACTCATTTTTAGGGTTCCGTACAAAAATAAAAAAACGGAACCCTTATAGAATCACTCGTGTTCCTGTCCGTCCGTCTGTCACAGCCAATTTTCTCTGAATCTACTAGACCGAATCAGGTGAAATTTGGCAAGATGACGTAATGCCCTGACCCGAACACAGATGTGTAACGTAAAAAATATTTTTTTGAAATAAGGGTAATTTTCGGGGGATAAATTAGGTAATTAAAAAAAAATGCGAACCTTACTCAATCATACCTATATCAAATGAAAGGGCTTGTTATCAGGATCTCGAATATATATTTTTTAATTTTTTAAAATAAATAGTTTCGATGATATTCAGGAAAAAAGCCGAAAATTGACCAATCCGGGGGGGATTGGTTCCCTCCGCTAATCTCCGAAACTACTGGGCCGAAAAATTTGAAAAAATTACTGATTATATTATTGCTTTGTAGATTACAGGAAAATCTATAAGGATTTCATAAATTGAAAATAAAATGGTAAATTCGATAAAAAATGGTTGCCTGTAAAGTGGGTTTTACGGGCGAAAATTTTACGTGACAACGTCTTTTTCTCGGTAGAATATTTATTGATATGATTAATAATTATAATATAAATTGCACAAATTTTAACTATAGAAAATATATTTTGTTTACTAAAACATTGTACATGTGTCAAGCGATACGCGCGGCGGACCGATCATAGTTCGGTGACAGTTGACACATCGTTACGTTACCTTTTTCATATGTGACTCCGAGCCGCAACCTAATTTAAGACGTTGTCACGTCAAAAATGTTTTTAGGAAAAAAACGTTTTCATGGGAAATATTTCACTATATTGTGTACGGAACCCTTTCCACGCTCAACTCAACTCGCACTTGACCGGTTGTTTTAAAAGTCAAGTGTCAGCTTTAAGATAGTAATTAGAAAGTGTTGCTTGAATTAAGAAGTGTGATTTGTAATTTGAATTCGTGACATTTTAGTGTCACTTACTTTCATCGTATATATAATACAATGCGCTTAGCTTCGTTTATACCACTTATCTAATTAAACATTCCCACACGTTTTATGAAACAATAACTTTTAATTTTAAAATGTTATGCATGCACCTATTACAGGTAGTTAGGTTAACAGTATAACAGCTCCGTGAGAAGTCGGTTAAAAGCCTATGTTTGCCATGATTTTAGTATATAATGGAATAATTTTAATATTTTACATTAAGTTGCTTATATTAATCTATTTAACATTAAAATATGATAAAAAATGTTGTTAAGATAAGCTAAATTAATAAACATTGACGTTAATGTAAATTGGACGGATGGAACGTTTTACTATAATTTAATCATCGATTCATGGAAATTAAGTTTAGTAATTTAAACAGAACATTAATTAATTATAGATAGTATTACGCATTTTTAAATAGTTTTAAAGAAAAAACGTTAAAAGTACTACAAACTAACAAGTTGATTTAATTTGTATATTATGTGAAATCTACGTATTGATTATTGATTACAAATAGAATCACCTGCATTATAGGGCGTAAAGACACTGCGATACAAATCATTGAGTTCTTCAACTTTCGCTCATTTTAAAACCTATATATAACCTATAGGTATGTGTCTTTATAACTGAGATTTTAAACCAAAAGAGATTTTTCTCAAGTTTGTCACGATGGCATAAATATTTTTTATAATTTGTTTAAAATAATTTTATAAAAAAATACATGTTCGTGAATTAATATAGGTTGTGTAAGTACTGCCTGTAGCTTAAGTGATAGTCGTATTTTAATATTCATGGGTACAGTAGCAAAACGCAGTGTCATTGTTCGCGAGATGTTGCCATCTGATTATCGTTATTGTTCTAAAGCGGGAAACAGCTAACATTCACTCCATTTAATATAATTGAGTGAATGAGTGAACGAGAATCGCTATCAATTATAATTATCGTAACACGGTAGATGGGAGACATTGTACACTTTAGCAAAACATTGAAATTGTGTTAATTATCTTTGCTAATTAGTTATAATATGACTTCCTTTTCAAATAAATCAGATTTGTATCTGTTTCGTTGATACTTACAGTAAGGAAAGTTAAATCTTTACATTTATAAGAAATTTGTTCTCTAGATATATATTTATTGTGTGTAAAAATTAGACATTACTATATATTTCTTTTATATGTATATTATAAGAGAAATGCTTAATTTTTATGGCATAAAGAAAGTATACCTACTTAATTCATTTAATTTTATGGATTAAATGTCACCGTAAACAACGTTAGCCATAATGAATTCAAGTGTAAATACCTGATGATACGACAAGCCGTAATGAAAACGTTACATTACGTTACATCCATCATTGTTTAAAAACGTTGTGTCAAAAAGCCTATAACAATAAAATTATAAATTCAATGAGAAACTCATACAACCGTTGCAATTATACCCTTAACTTTGAATAAACAATAAGTTTTTTTTTCTTATGTACTACAGCACAGGTTAATAAACCAAATGGTATGGTACCTAATGACGTGGAAAGCGATTTGACGTTATACAGTAAAAAAATATATAGTTTTAGCGCTCACTTTGTTAAACACTGAGTAATAGCAAGAAATAATCATAGTGTCGAGGAAAAACACTTACACACATAATGGCGAGCGTCTGCTTCTTATTATTCATGAGTTAACGGTGAGCTCTCATACAAACGAACATTAAACTTCACGGGAATAATAAAGTGAAAAAATAATTGCACTTTAGTTATCGTCGTAGTCTATAATGATTTTTTAAATGGAACGTGCGTTAAATTAATCAAATTAAAGATCACAGTCTTTCAAGTTTTAATTACTTTCGTTTAAATAATATTAACACGGCGTGTTTTAGTAATCTAAAATGTAGAGTATATATAATTTCTGATTAATGAAAGCATGTTATTATATACATTTTTTCTTAAGTAACATTATTTTATGTTGTTTAATTATAAATATGATACTATACTATGTTAACTTTAATTTTTACTTAAAATACATATGTATTTAAATATTAAGATTTCTTTTATTATTACAAAAGTCGATATAACCTAATTAAATTGACGTTATAACTTAATTGATACCGCAGGTGCGCTCTTTAATTCTGTTGCTTCCGTGGCTTTGATATAAATTTTGCATTACAGCGTATAAATGGCTAAATGATAATAAAATAAAGTGGCTAAATGATAATAAAATATTTAACAGTTGGCAACAGTGATTATTACGCGAGTATTATACCTCTAAATAAAAAAGCAAATTACAAAAAGGTTTCTATAAAATGTTTTGCCTCACCTTGTGCAAATTAGGAAAAATTATTCTATTATCGAATATATTTATAAAAAAGATTCAAGTTTTATTAATGAAGAATAATTTTAATATAGTAGCAAGTAATATGTATAATTTTGATCGCTGTCACAAGCAATTAAAGAGGGCAATATCGCGTAACTCTGATGTCGAAGTGTGAGGACCGTGAGGTGAGGTAGCCGCACGTCGTCTCAGCTTACTCGTCACTGATACATTTACCAATAGTTTAACTTTAGCATATCAGCTTACAATTGCCCACTTAATGTAGATTTATTTATACCTACACCTTATTCATTGCCGTCACAAAAAAGTGACTGTCTTTGAATATCATTCACATAGAAATATCATATTAGACGTTTCATTATTGTAATAGGTGCTTGGCCTTCGCTATTCTTATTGGATTATATGATGATATATTTTAAATTAATTAGATATAATGTGTAAACATACGAGGCTTCGTAAATTAATATTTTAAATAAAATAACAGTTTTCATTGTATTCATAAAGAGTGCGGAAGAGTACATCATTAAATACACGTCAAATCTTCGTTGTCTCCTTTTAGAAATTTCTGTATAATAGACTTTTTTTAATAAAACTTTCATTATAGTAATTTAAATATCTTTTTAATATATAGTTTTAGATATATTGAATTATGCATCAAATTTATTCAAAGTTAGATTGCTTTTCAGCTACTCTGAACGCGGTCCAGCAGTTGAGCAGTGTTTAGTCGAGATTACCGTCCGTTTACCAGCATACCACAGACCACAACTCACACAAATATGCTGTAAAATCTATGCGCATTATGTTACAGACATTAAATCTATGTAATATTTATCATATATAGTGTAATTTTTTTATAGAAACAAAATGTTATATATTTTTGGTATTTTTAAATTATTTTTGTGATAGATCTTAACATTGTTTTTTAGACTATGCTAAATGTTAAAATTGGAATATGTGTTATAAGGATTAGGCGTATATATATATTTGTAACGTATATGTTTATAAATCAATAATATATTTGTAATAAGCTAGGAGTACCTGTGTGTGGAGAAGGTCGAAATGTAAACATGAGTATATGCACATTTTGATGAATGGAAAAATATTGTAAATGTTGTAAAAACGGAGACCTTAATAATCTCATCTTTATTCAACAATAGGATATTTTAATAGAGGAAAAAATACTTATATAAATTCATTATTTATATATTTTAATATAAATCATATTTAGTTACTTAATAATCAAAGAGGCTTAGATGAATCGTACATACAAAATGAGTTAATTAGTTACGACAAAGCTAAGCCCGAATAAAATAAATGAATTATAATCTGTGGTCAGCATTCCATCTGTATGTTTATCTGCGCTTAATAGGGTATGTGAACACGTCTCCTGATGCAGTAAGCAAGAGTTTTCAACTCATTGGTCTGATGTCTATGAAGATGCCTTGATGATAATATAAATGAACGTCGAGTTGTTCTGCGGTTGGCTATTTGAGAAGTTAAGTTGAATTTTTTTAAATAAAATCTAATAATATGGTAGCTGTTATGGTTCTTGTTAGACAAATTCATTTTCACATATTGGTATATATTGGTACGACTTCATAAACCTTTAAAATAAAAAAATCTTAATAAATATATAAATATAACGTTTAACACTTATTGAAATTTAATAGAAAATCTTTTGTAGCAATATCTGTTTAAGTAATGAGGTTAAAGAGTTTGTTCGTTATATTACTTGATATTGAAATCGTTCACCAGCAACTTGACCGCAACGTTTCTAAATTTTAGCGATTGATTTTCTCACAACATTGCCTACTATTAGAGATAGTTGGCATAGCTTGAAACCCGATCAGCTGAGAGCGTCGCGCGCGATCGGCGCAGGCGCAGCGGAGCGAGCGACACCGTCTTCCTACTTCTCATTTTACGTCCAGCCAATAGAGATTGACTAAACTAAAACATTATCAATGTAACACTTTGTTGCGTAAGTTAATTTTGCGTAATTTTTTCGCCCACTTACATTTGCCTACTGTTAAATCAATAGTTTATATATAAATAATTAGGAACTTTCGTTTTATCAATATTTTACTGAAATAATACTCCACTCATAATTTGATCGCTATTGCGCTTGTTGTATAGTATATTGATTTTAAAATATGGTGTATTCTGTTAAGTCAATATTATGCAAACGACTAGAAACGGTTGGTTAGACACAATTAATGCAACTTTGTTAGATGATGGCACTAATGAATGTTTAGAAGTACAAGAACCTACTTATATACATGTTTTGATAGGAATGGAAACTGCTGCATGCCAATTAAACAGCAATAGGTAGGCACATCTTAAAAGCATTTTAACTGGATTCGTTTGAAACGGACGCGTTAATTTTAAACAGGCTAAAGTCAATAAAGCGAACGCTTTTATTTACATGATTTGTAAACATAAAAGGGTAAATTTACATTTTGATATTCGCAAGTGCTTCGGGGACTAAAGCGGCATTCGCTCCCTAAAATTTTAAAACATCCATTTGCATATGCTTTGAGTAAATAAACGACACTTCTGGAGCACTTCTGTCGCGGGTGGAGGGTGGCCGAGGGGTGGGGGACTATTAAAATTTGTTAAGTTATCTCTTTACACTATGCGCCATGTTTTACATATTTATATAAAACTAAAATAATATAAGATCATATATATATATATATATATATATATATAAGTTACGTATACGTATCTACATAGTAAGGGTAGGCAGTGGAAATGCTAGGCTCAACGAAGCTAATGTTAAGGCATTGCGTGTTGAGTGGCAACACTCAAAGCCACGCTTTGTCCATAAATTTGGATATTATAATAATCATTAAATTAATTAGAACTAAAAACGTATATAGAGAGATTACTTACGCCATATTAAATATATAGAACATTGGTTGATTGAGTAAATCTACGTTGCTAAAACTGTAACAGGTTTATTTGCATACGTTTACCTCGCTTTCTAGGGTAGGCGAGGCAATGTGAGAGGAGTGAGGGGAGTGAGGGTAAGGGAGAAGATAATCAGCGTAATGCCAATCATGCAAATGCCGAGATCCGACTGAAAGCCTCAACCGGCTTGTTTCAGGAGTTAAAATGGAGATCCACTTAGCGGGCTACGCAACTCACATACGCAATTGATGGCAGGTTCATAGATTATAAAAGTACACAGATGGAAAAATATATGATCAATATATTTACATTATACCTATTACTTTATGAGAGATATGTAAAACATGATGATCCTTTTAAGTATATTTTTCATAAATAAAAAATACAATTATTTTCTTTTCATAAAAATGCACAATATTTTTTCAGCGCTTATGTTACTTAGAAATGTTATGTATGTAACTTGATATATTTTAAATATTTTAGTTGACCTTTTACAGTATCACTGCTACAAAATATTGTTTATATATTTAATTTCAAGTCTTAGTCTATGAGAAAACCGCAAACGAATACAACATTACCCGTTCCTAACGAATTTAAACGCCGGCATAAACTGAGCTGTGTGCTACTAATTGGGGATTTGTAACACGAACTCACTGCTTTGCTTTGAAGAAATTTGTTAGTGTTAAGAAATAAAGATAGATAATTATGATGAATATTTTAAATTCTAAAAATGCAAAAGCAAGTACCTGTTTAAATAACTAAGACGTGGTGTACACAGTTACCACAAATAATGTTAAAATGAAGTTTATTGATTTTGTAAATACATTATTTGGATATTTGATACTTACCATTATAGTTTACATCTAAATATGTACTGTTCTGTTCTGTTCTGTGTTCGGTAATGGCGTTTCGACTATACATGTAAATACATTAAATATCTAATGTCATAATAGAAATTATACATAAAAACAAAAATTAATATGATCAATTATCAAATATCCAGGACACAACGCTTAAAGCTTTTCTAAAGCATTTTGCATCATTTTTGTTGATGAAATTCAAATCCTGAATAGTTTTAGGTTAAGGTTCAAAAAATTCATTAAAAATAGGCGTCTTCATATTGATTTGAACTATAAACTTGTATTTGTAATTCTTTTCATATAAAAAGCATATTAATAAAATGAGTGACCACAATTTTAAATTATTTTTCATTGACCTAAATTTATGATATTTGTTGCTAAAAACATCATGTTATATTTACTATTAAAGATTATTCCAATGGAATGATTTTTTCCTCGCTCTTTTATTACGACATAGAATTCAGAATTCAGATCACGAAAATTGAGAAAGCAAGCTTGGAGTTAATGTTGCTGTTTTTAAATATTCAAATGGGATTATTGTTTGCGTTTGTGATAAAAGTGGTATATTTTAATAAATGCTATCTTATAGTTTAAAAGAGAATATAAAATAAATTTGAGAATATAAATCGTGTATGAGCTTACGATTACGTTAATATAGGCCTCACATACTTAAATTATGTATGTAATGGTTTCCCCCAGTAGTCTTAATGTGTAATTCTACTTGTGGAATTGAGTTTTCCTTCCAGAAGACTTACTTAGAAGACTAATGAGAATTTTGATCCCACTACACTTGCCAATAAAACAAAACAATGCTGATTAGTTCGCAAATAACTTTATGATCATGGAACGATTTAATTGTGCTAAAAAGTACTTCTGTAGGACTATACATGTAGCTACTTATCTTATATTTAATAAATAACAATATAATGCATTAGAAAAAGTTTATTAACGTAATGAACAGTGTTATTTGACATAATCAAAAATACAAAAATGGATATGTAGAATCGGGGAAAAAAAGAGGGAATTATGCGAATTAGCATATCAAACGCCTTCGTTACTTTTGCACTGTTGCGTTTGAAATTTCTTAATGATGAATCAAAATTTTACATATTGATTATATTTTGTCTATATTATGAAAATTGCGAAGTTTATAAAATGCACATACCTTCGTATCTCCACATATTATGTAGATATAAATGTAGTTTTTTAAAATTAGATTACAACAAATTGTTATTGGGAGTACCTATACTCACCAAAAAAATATTTTAAATCTTCACCCTCGTGGGTGTGTCCTTAGGAACACCTACAAGCTTTAGTTAAACGGTCGCTAAACGTTTGGGCGGCCCGCCCTGAGTACTTTAACGTGATATAACTGTATTCACAAATTAACTTTTTCTAAAGTAAGCCTTAATAACATGTGATAGAGTCGAAATTGTTATGAGCATTTTACTCAGTTGGAACTTTGTCTCTACAAGTTTATTCTAATGTCTATATGTATAGTTTAAACGGTTTGGTTATTAAGAAGGGCGTTGCTTACTTTTCGTTTCGTACTACCATACAGTAGGTATTCTTTCATAGGTAATTTATATACCAGCTAAGATCAAATGCACTTAGTTCGATACCTTCCAATAAGATGTTCTAAATAAATTAATATCCACTTTAATAAATAGAATTAATTCATATCTTTGTTTAGTTTTTATTTTAAATACAAAATTTAAAATTATTTTATTGGGTTAAATAATTTTTTTATTTTATTTTATTTTATAATTATAATGGCATTACATAAAAGCAATTGTTTTTAACACTTTATTCATCATATTTCATGTGAAAAATTTGCATAGCTATCATTTGAGTTATTAGATTGTATATATACTTGAATAGAAATCCAACCCACAATCCTTGCATTTGTAAGCACTTACCGTCCTACTGTGCCACGATGGCCATAATCTACTTCGAATAAGATTTAAAGTGTACAATTAACGTTATAGAAAAGAGAAGCACAATATAATAGCCGTACTTAGTATTAAGTGGATATCGATTTGGTCTGCTCGAGCTGGTAGTGGGCGGCTAAGTGTCGCCCCGGAAAGCGATTAATAACTCTCCGGAAAAGTTGGGGTACAGGGATGGATTACATTGTACAATACTCGTATAATACAGTATATTGTAATCCATTCATCAATAGGCTACTTACGTACTTAATTTATTATTCTAAAAAGTAGCATGATTTTAATCAATTGATTAATTTATTAAGAAGACTATAATGATATTTTATAGTTAATAAAGTGTCACTAAATTAAAAATTATGGCTTTGTGGTCAGTGCACTAGGACTATCACGACGGCGGCAAAGCGCTTATTCAAATATAGGTGTAATAGAAATTTTTAGTATTTAAAAAAATATTTTTTTTTAATTTTTTTAAATGTGACTTGTGTGACTCTAAACAAGTCACATATAAAACAGTTAAAAAAAGTTGACCTTATCCCAGTCTCAAAACAAAATTTCAACAGATTTTATGATCTTACTAAACAATTTGCAATAGATACCTAGGTAAGTATTAAAAAAACTGTATAATTTTAGTGTAAAGATAGTATTATGAAAATATTAAGCGTCTAATCTTTATTTATTTAGCACTTTTATAAAATCATTTCATGTTAAAAATCCATAATGTTCATTTATACTTCAGATAGAAGATTTAAAATTATACATCCAATAACTTCATACATTTTATGCTGAGATAATTTGAATCCCGCCCTGGTTTCCCATCTTGCAATGCTGTGAGCAGAGTCGATATGACTTTTTACATTAGTCAGAGGTGATACACATTTATATTCTCGGGTCTTTACTTATAAATTATAAAGAAAAAAATGCTAAAAATTAAAAATATTATTAAAACTATTTGCCAATAATATGAGAATGCAGTTACAATTAGATTTACTTACAGATAATAAATAAGAGAAATATATAATGAATGATGCATAACATTAATTTATAAAGTGTAAATTCTGTATAGTACCTACAATATATAATACATGTAAGTGTAAAGATAATTACTGTTTCAGGTATTAGCATTTATACATTCATATAACTATTTTTATTAGGCTCGTTTGTCATTGTCAGCGAAGGTTGTGAGCATCTGCGTGTTTTTTGCACGCCTAGTTAATAAGCGTCTACTGGCTCGTGAAATATTACAAATTGCGTCCCCTCTCCGAACCTCCCTCTTTTTACGTAGCCTTTTTCATGCCATTTCATCAGGCGTGTATCCCCAAAGTGTTAAGTCGGCTATAATTATATGTATGTGTTTTTTGATCGCTATCATAGTATTCGTTTGTATTTATCCTTAATTAATGAATCTGCTTAAATTTTTTTTTTCGAGTAGGAAGCGCAAAAAGATGGCATGTGTAGATTATTAGTGCATTCAGAGTGAAAATAATTGTTTGTAAGTACGTACTTACCGAAAATAAAGTACAGCATCTCAAGAAAAATTAAAAAAGAATTAAGAATAAAAAAGTACAGTTAAAAATCGTACTCATATGTTCACCATTCTGTTCTGCGTTTATATCTTAGAAGGCCGGGACTAATGCCAACCACAAGAAGGTCTATATGTCTCTTTTAAAGATAAATAATTGCATAAGATATCATAATGTGATTCGGACGTACAACTTTTATATACAAGATTCATATACATATTTATCTAATAATGTTAATGTACCTGAATTTAAAAAAATATATTATAACCATATTATGAGGATATGTTACTATCCGTAGAGCACCGAAGTGACACAGAGGCGCAGCATTTGCCTGTAAAAATGTAGGTTTGATTCCCGCTCAGTGAGTGTGGACTGTTTAATTAATTCGGTCTGGGTGCTAGGCAAGCGCGTTGTTGAATTCCGCAACTCAATACGCAATGACTGTAAAGAAAGGCGCAAAACAGCGAACGGAATGTCTTAACAGCAATTTTGTTCAAAAACTAAATTGATTTCTCTTAATTTGTTATTTTATTTACACTCATGAATCCATTATTAAACGTACTTCTGTAATTGTGGAGAAACGCGCACACACGCTTCTAGCCTTTTACTGTAATCATATTTAATTTGTTATTTACGCTTCCTTGACCATAGCAAAGCGAAAATACAATAATCTTACCGAAATATAACGCTATATTTCATATTGTTGAACCAATCAACTTCCTCAAAGGGTAACTCTATAAAAGCGTCTGGGTCTTAGAAATTGGGAAAGTGAATTAAGCACCCCGCAAACTGGTTATATCAATCATAAACTTATTCGATTAATTACGTTTTGCGGAGTTAATAGCGACATCTAATATCGGTTTAGAGATGGAACGCGAATACGACGTTATCAAAATATTCTTTTAAACATCCTCACTTAAATGCGGCTTACACGTATAGCTCAATAAATAAACAAAGGTCAATGACCATAATTTACATTCATTAATATTTATATAACTGTAGTGTCTTAATTTAAATTCACTATCTAACAAGAGCATTGGAAATAGATAAATAACAAATTTGAATTCTCGTATTCAAAGATTTATTTCGTTTTTGACACTCAACTCGTAAGAGCGTTAGATAGGAGATGAACGGTAGCCAATTACGAGTCTCACCTGTAGGTGTCAAATAACACGGTTAGGCGGCGATTACAATAGAATCATCGATAATCACGCGTTACATCACTAGGCGGGCCATTTCGGTGGTGTCATTAGGCAGGCAGGCTGCGTTAATGATTAATGCGGCGCCGCTCACACGACCCGCGTCCCCGGCCCGGCAAATAAAACTCAAACCGACACTTAATCGAGCTACCCCTTTGATGGAGCGGGCTGTCCAAGGATTACTTTTATTTGCCTGTGCATAACGTTCGTGACTAGAGTGTGTAGTGTATACTGTATAGCATACGGTTACGTGTATTATTGTTGTATTAACTTTTTGTTGAACATGTATGATCGGCGATGTTTTAAAAGTTGCCTTGTTGCTCTCTTTATAAGTATTTTATTATTTTATCCGTCGTAAATTTATTGCTATTTATACATAATTTTCTGAGATTATAATGTACATGCATTTAATTAGTAATTATTTGTTCTTAGAGTGTATATATGATAAATTTTAAACAGCAGCATGAAAATCTATATATATATATATATATATATATATATATATATATATATATATATATATATATATATATATATATATATATATATATATATATATATATATATATATATATATATATATATATATATATATATATATATATATATATATATATATATATATATATACACCGCAGGAATCGTGGGAACCCATTGTTTAATATGTTCCTTCGCCAGATTTCTGGCATTTCAAATATATTGTATATTGTATAGCATTACCGCGTTTTTTTAGTTGCCAGAGCGAAGAAAATGGAAATGAAATAATCCATCCTCCTTGAATACGAATTGAACCCACAACTGTCGCTTTCAGAAGCAGACGCTGCACCACTACGTTACGACGGTCCTCTGCCGATTGTCCTCAATGAGGGGGGTTTTAGAATTTAAACTATCTATTTCATAGTCAATCCAATTTGATTAGTAGAATAAAAATGAGTAACTTTTTTTATAGTAAAACAATTAATAATAGGTAAAAGTTACTTTATTATAGTGCCTACACAGTAAAGTATATAATTATAAATTACTTCGTTATTTTCAAACAGTAAGCAACAAAAATAAACATTTGTTCCTTTTTCGCAACTCTTATATGGACACGCAATTATACCTTCCGAAAGGTTGCGGAGGATATATTAAAAGGATAAGAGAAGCAAGGTAGCAGGCAATTAGTCGCTGGATGATGGATGACGCCCTTCAATACGTGACGGACACAAAAAGACCAACGTATATAACAGCATAACTCATTATACGCCGATGATAACGCGGTATAAAGTTGTAGTTAGATACGCAGCCTCTTGATTACCGAGCGCTTTAGGCAAGATTATATTTCTAAAATGAATTTTCCGAGGATGATAAGGTGGTTCGGAGTATAATGTAATGGATGAAGAATATTAATGCAAGTTTTTGGACATTTTAAGAATAATGTGTTACGTTTTTATTTGTTGAAACAATTGTGTATTTTACTTTATATAAAAATATATAGGTTACGTAAAGTGTTTAATATTAAATATTTTGAGTAAAAAGGAAAGGAAAATTTTTAATTTTCAACTTTTTTATTTATTTGCCATTTTTAAATAGGCGGAACGATAGCTATCGTACGCCAAAGTTACGTCATAAGCTCTTGTAAAAATGTATCAACACAACTTTTGCCCATAGTTTATTATTTCTAACATCATTTATTTACAACACCGACTGAAGTCATCGCAGAATAACTTGTCGTACTGTTTTCGTCAAAATTACGTTAAATTTGAAAATGTTAAAGGCTATTATTATTTTTAATTATCTTTAAGTTAGGAAAAATACAATTACAACTATAATTAGTTTTATTGAAGAAGTTTTAAGTAATTCGTTTACACGTTTTTCCAATAAATCAAGTTGTCATTACACAAGTCCGGGCATGTAGATACTTATAAACAAGTTCACAAGCCATTGAGGTCTCAAACGATGTATATGAAAGCGCGGTAATCTCATAAGGACTTCAATGAGCGGGATTTGTCATGGTATTAGAGTAAGACAGAGGGCATTAGAGAGCGTTAGGTGCGCAGGCGCAGGTGTCGCGTTAGCTACGCTACTGGACAGTAAGCGGTTAGTGAGGTTAATTTACACTAATGTTATTAAAGAAATGATGTTATGGGATGTTATGTATTAAAAAATTTAGTATTTCAATGATAACTTTAGTTCTTTCTGACATTTTTTGAGTTATCAAAATAAATTCATATGTAAAAAATATATATATGTATGTAATCTTATAAGATTTTTGAGCCATTTAATATTCTAATACTATTAGATATTATTGTCAAAAAAGTAGTCACTAAACTTAGCGCGACTTATGCGGAAATGACGCATGGATAACCGATTGTCCACGACTTGGCACCGATTACGCGCTTAGAACGGCAAGTTACAGCCTTTACTAGAAAGAAGATTTGGCTCATATGTCGATCTACATAGCTTGGAAGACGTTCAATTTGCTTCTAAAATCAATTGTATCATTTTATTCTATTACAAAATAGTATAATTTTTCATTTAAATATATTTTGTATTTCAAATTTGTATAATACTAGTTTCATTAATATCGTATTATGGAAATAGGTATATATTTATTCATACATTAATCCTATACTTTTACTTTACTTTTAAGACTGCGGAAACAATTATTGTCGCTGCGGCGGATACAAATAATATATTAATGTTCCTTAAATTTGTTGAATGGCAGCATATTATTATATATAAATAAGAACAAAGGCTAATGACATCAGTCATAGTCTAATGAATCCTGTGACATGCAAATTACAATGGTTGACAATTGGCCTTATTACAGGCGGCGAGCGACAAGCAGAGTACAAGCGCAAGATGGGACCCATTTGTCATGAGTGTACCTATTTCCACTTTCACCCAGTTTGTGGTAGTTTGCAAGGCGACATTTTGATTGCTACGACTTTGAAATTACCGACACCTTTTTGTTACTGTAGTTTATTCATGAATTATGCGTAAATAATAACAGAATCAAACGAGCAAAAGAAAGCCCCTCCCTTCGAGCTTATTTATTATTTACATTTAACACCAAAAAGACTTATAAATTTCAAAGATAACTAAACATGCTGGTCGTGAAAGTGGTAAGTACTCGGTCGCGATAAGCATCTCAGCCTTTAAACGCTCTAAAGAAAACGGCGAGCGATTTGAATTTAATCAGTACCAAACGTTGCAGATGTGAAGTGACTTGATAAAAGAGAAAAACTGTCTGGATTTAACATAATTCACACGTGTTATCTGAGCAGCGGAGTGCACACGGCGGTTCGGCCTCGGGCGATAGGCGATACACGGCGCACACGAGGCACGTATAGCCCTACGTACCGGCAGATTGTGTTCTGCGGTAAAGCGATAATTCAGCTCAATCTATGTCGTGAGCGCTTGCGCTTTGTTTTATCCGTTGGCTTCTGTGCGCCTTTATTTAGAAAATTGATGAGAAATGGTTTCCATTACGAACTGCCTTATAAAAGATATTACTCGGATCCGCTATAAGTACCTCTGTGTCGAGGGAAAGGAAATGAACGCAAATTTGTTTTCGTGATTGCAAGCTTTGGAACATATATTGACTCGAATAAAATTGATATCGATATCAATTCCATGACCAACAGTACTTTGAAATTATAAATCATGTGTGTCTCGTGAGAGCCGCTGGTACTATTAGTCTATAATAATTCTAGCATAATATTATATTCGCCACTTAATATTAATACAAAGTAATCTTATTAGATAATTCATTTGCTTTTAATAGTATATTAAGCTAACAAGTGTATTTACGTATAATATGTACCTACAACGTTTTCAGTATGTTAACTATTATTACTATGAACTATTCAGTCGTATAAGGCCGAAATAGCTCTCTTTGTAGGTAAATAGTTCCCGTCCAATTTGCGTGCTTGCGTCTCGCTACGGACAATCGCTCGCAAATTGCCCGACCACTGATTGCCCACTGACGTTTATCGATATTCTAGTTCAGCACCGCACGAATTTGCACATACAGCTTATACCAGCTTATACTGTTTTAGACATTTATATTCGTTCCCACACTTTAAATTACTTTTATTTTTACTCATGTATTAGTTACTATATCTAATTTTGTATCATTAGTCTATTATTGCCTATGATTAAACGAGTTTGATGTAACATCGTAGAACAACCGTGACCTCATAATCGATAATTACGAAACGATATCATATGGATGCGGAACTAATTGCTCTCCTACTTTCGTGTAACGTGTGGTGTTGGAAGTCAATGGTGCTCAGCAGGCCGCCGCGGCAACAATAGCGGGTCATCCCACACAATACCGTCACGTTTATCGACGCGTTGAAATCGAGCATTCATTGCCTATACCGAAAAAAAATATCGATTTCCGTAAATAAGTGAGTGTATCACATTTATAATAATGATGAATGGATCTATTTGGAGTCGTACGCACATCGATATTCCGTATCTAATCGCGAAACCGCTAAAACGCAACTCAACTAAGATCTTCATTGAACTTTAATTGAAAAGAAATTATTATTCTATATTGCTATAAATCTAGTAAAAACAAGGGCGTTTTCAACGGAATCTATTGTAATCTCTTCTTCCTTTTAAAGTAGACTCTCGTAAATCTTGCACGGTGTTGGTATGAATTATTGTATTTAAAATGCATATCTATTTGATAGAAATAGTTAAGTTTGATATTTTTCACAATGTATGCAGAAGCATTTATTTAACAAATAAATCTTATTTAAAACTTTAGTTATAAATAATATGTAATAAGAAAAAGTGATCACTTAATGAAGCGTTAGTACGACAGCTGTTTGTTCCCAGTAATTTACGTAAACAAAATGAAAACAATTTTGATATAGAGGTAAATTACTTTTTTCGGCTAATTGGGCATTTGCTGCGCCACATTGCAGCACAATGTAACGTATGGTCAGTTGTTGGCACTACAAACTATAGTAACCCCTTCAAATCGCGTATCGATTATATGTATGTATAAAACGAATAATTTTGCTTTAGAAAAAATTATTGTAGAATCCATAATGTTTAATAAATAATTTAGAATAGATACTTAAAGTTTTAATTTAAGTACGTATTACATATACATGTAAGGTTTGAATCTTAAATTTTTTATACTTAATAGATAACGTCGAATATATCCACATTTTCATTAAAATAATATTAATACTTTATTCATAAAAAAGTCTTATGGACAAACAATAATAAGTAGGCTTGAACATTAATTAAAAAGATAAGTGAAAATAAGAAACTATCTCGCTGGCAAAAATTAGCCCACAAACAGCTGTTACAAACGTTAAACAAAAGTCGAAACAGGCGCACGCCGACCGCGGACAAAAGGACCCACAACATAAATGCACTTTCAATTCATCGACACTAATTACGTAATTATGGGGGAGAACGAAAAAAGTAAAATGGCGAGCATTCCCGGCACCGAGTCACACATTATTTCACGACATTTCTTGATCGTAACTTTTTCTTTCAAATTAAAAGTCATGCACATGGCTTTTAATATACTACCATAACACTTTAGTTTTAAAGCTAAGAACCTCGCTGATTAGAAATGATTAGCCACTTATTTTTTTTGCTTTTATGATTAATTTACATTCATAAAGAAATAAAAAGCAACGCTATACTGAATAATTTGGAAAATATGCAGATTTTCTTGATTATGTATAATATAAATTTGATTTTATAACATTTAATAATTGTAATGTAAAAGAACTATTAATTTAGATAATTATTTTCAAGATAAGAAATCAAGTTGGCGTGCAATTATAAATGTGAATTTTTTGTATAAACATTATCAGTTTAAGATCTTATAATATTTGATGTTTAGTTTACGTGAGAATACCAAACGTTATTCTAGAATATAGATAAAGCAATTTGTATTATATATTTAACGGAATTATTATTAGTGCACGATTCGGTACGAAATGTATTTTGCAATAAAAAAAAACAATATTTGTGAGGTAATTGCTTGTAATTATGTATTGTTTATGATTGACCTGTGAGAAACGTTGTTTGCGGTCAAGTGGAATTTATTGCAATAATTGCGACTTATTTCTAGTAATTTAATATCAGCAGTAGCTAGTTAGTTGCTTATTGCTCAGCTTCTCCCCCTTTAAAGGCATGCTAATTGAAGAAATATCCCTAACGAATATAACAAATTATTTTAATATATTTAACATTTTAATTGGCAAAGTGAAATCTTCTAAAGCCTTTCTACATTTACTTCATTCCTGCCTAAAAACGATTATCATACATATGACGATTAACATTACATAAACGTTATTATCATATATCATATTAATTATGTTATTTTTAATACATAACATAAAAAATTAATATTAATCGTTATATTATTCTTATATTATTGTTACCTAGAACTAGCATGTACGCATAACATGTATGTAATACAAGTATATAGTAATATAGTATATATGTAGGTATGTACTACATGCGTATGATATTGGTAAGTTTATTTACAAATGTTTAAGCACAAAGTCAGTTCTCATGTTGTTTGTGATACACATACACAGGTGAGCTCCGTCCCGACACCTGACACCAGCCTCGGAACCGGCCACTTCCGCCGGACGCGCCAATTAGTGACGCACACACACGCACTGTCCACAGCCCGGCATTACCTAACTGTGACAATTATAACGTTAATGAATACACAATATATGTATTTATTATATATTTTGTTTGCTAACTTATTCTAATTGTTTTATATATCAACATATTAAAAAAAGGTCAAAGTGTTTTAATATGTATACTCTATAGTGTTGTGTGTCATGGGTGTATATGTTTTTAATTAACAATTTACAACATCATTTTCGAGATGATGTGTGAAGGAAGTGACCTAGGTTATGTTTCATAAATTAATAAAAGCTTTTTTATTGCTAGCTAGTAAACACCTAATGTAATGGCTTAGTAGTTTAGCTAACTTTAAAAAATAAGAAAAAGACTCCTTACAAGACACTGCATTTGTTTTTCAGTAAGATAAGATAATAGCATTTTCCGACAACATGTGGAAATCTAAGATAACAACTAATGGATTCAGTGTTTAGGTGCTAAGCGCAAAAATAATAAATTACATATGAACAAAGCTTATGGCACTAACTAGTAATAATCATAAAAAAAATAAAAATATTATCTATTAATATTAATAAATTTAGGCCATTGATTACATATGTGATGAAATAAATAAAGTAATCCTATAAATGTTACATCTATCAATGAACTCTATAAGAAATAAAAAGTGTATAATTGTAAAACATTTAAATGGTAACGAAATTGATTAAATCCTGTAGTAAGTGTAATATTTTTTCTATTATAAATTATATGAATTTGAGATAAGCAAAAGTTAACCTAAATGGAATTAATTACAGTCGTTACTATAATGTTATTTAAGAATTATTTCTTCTAACTTCGCCTCCTATGTGCTTATTTTTATGGTTTTGTCTAAATTTATTTTTTATGGAATTGTTAGCAAAATGATTCCTCAATTGAATGGTTTCCTAAGATATTTCCAAAACATTTTTAAGCTATTGTATATAGATACTAAGATTACTTTTACAACTTACGTAGCAAATATTAACACAGTAAATTTAAGAGTAAAAGCGACCCCATTCAAGTTTCATACATCCCACGCTTAGTCTATTGTTAATTAGATATTCAACCAAGTCTGTAATTATTATCAGTTTATACAAACGTTTTTTTACTAAAGCTCACTTAACTGACAAGATGTAACGAAGCTTAAAATTCAACCTCATTATTCATAAAGAATTTTGATGTGTTCGGACTTATAACTAAACCAGTTTATATGATAATTAAGTGCGTTGTTAATTTGTGGGGAGACAATTATTATTAAAACTAACAGTATGCGTTTTATAAAATATTTAATTTTTTGATATGTACATATACTTATATCATGACCTATCGACAAAGCTTAATTATTGCAAAGTAATTAATAATTCTACTATAATATTGTTTCTGCATAGTTATATTTCTTAAAGTTTACACCTATGCATCGTTCTCGCAAAAAGTAACAAATAAAAACAAAGAGTGAATGAGAATAGCTAAGTAAAGTAGAAAAGTTTTTAATTAAAAAATACTAGTTTAACATATATATTACATATTCTAATAAACATATGGTATAGCAGTAATTTTAGACAATCGGTGCGAAAGTCCGGCGGACACGGTCTATGGCGCGGGGTGAAGCGATAACATCGCGATTATGCGCTACAAAACGACCGATATCGCCCTCATTACGACAACTACCCATAATGGATGTTTATGAACTGCCTTTTCAGCTAACAGCGCTCGTGATGTGATTTAATCTTGCAAGTTTAGCGCCTTTCGTGTAAGAGTATATTGTTACTGAAATAATTGCAATGAGTTTATTTAATGGGGTCTGTAATTATTGTTTTTTTTATCTTCATAGAGAGTTCACTTCATATATACGAATAAAAAAGCTTATAAGTTAAAGACAAGTTAGAAGAGCAGAATGGGATACACAAAACTTAAATAAAATATTGACTAGTTTTAAACTTTTTTCAGTTTTACATTTAATGGGTGTTTTATTGTATTTTTTTACGATGATAAAACCAAGTTTCAATTTAAAATGGATGCATAGGTATAATCAAGCTGTTACGTCAACAACTTAGTGGCATTACAATACAATGTGCATCGAGTTTCCCGCATTATACAATTTACTTGTCAAAAATACTCATGTACGTACGTAGCTTGTGAGTGAAATTGTTATGGTCCCATTGTCACATAAATATCAATTATCAGTAATAATGTTATTTCTATCGCAAAAATTATAAAATTAATATTGTGGTTTTCTTTTGTTCAACTCTAAGAGGTTTTACAATAACTGATGTAACAAACTAATGTTATATTTAAATATAAAGTATAGAAATAGTCATTTACCGTGAAAGTTATTATGGAAAAATACAACAAAATGGTATACAAGCGAAGTGACCATTAAAACGAATCAATCGATATAAAGGAATTAATTATAAAAAAGTGCATACAAAGCGTGCAACGTTATCGTGAGTGAGCGCGAGTAGAATGAAACGACTAATTACCAGCGGCCGCGATACCATCTCGCCCCTCGCCGGTTAAAACATTCCCGTAATGATTTTGATTGAAATAATAGACACGTATCTGTTATTTGTTTTTTAAATACAAACACTGCTACACTGAGATTTAAATCCATATATTTGTGTAGTACTGCATATAATTAAAGGTAAAGCTTATGTAAAAACTGGCTTAATTATTGCGTTCATAGTTACAGCTTTCATGAAACTATTGTAATAGTGAACAGGTAAAATGTGGACTTAATGTTTATTTACCTTGATAGAATGATATTTCATTAATTATTACTTTTAAGTATTTTTGCTTTTTATACACATATAAGACAATCTATTTATAATATTTTAATAAAATAGCAGGAAAAAATTGACTGTAGACTGATAGGTACATTTTATACTTTTACATAAGTGTTTTACATGAAAATCTGTAACGGAATATTGATCTATGATTTTGATACATTTTACCTGAACAGGATATGATTATAATTGATTTTGAAGACTCCTTACACTTTATCAAGAGTTGTTTAGCGTGATAGGCATTCATATATAAAAGTATATAAAAATGTGATCTGGAATATTTGCTTTCGATCCACATTAGATCATAATAATATAAGTAATAATAACACGGCAAGTTAGAAGAAGCACAAACGTAGTCACTTATTGACACGGCGCACCATCACAAGAAACCTAATTGCTATATTCATTTTGGGTAATGCTATTTTACGAATCTTTAATTTCGTTATATTGTACGTACCTATATGTCGTTCATCAATGAAGATGGTAAATCGTCATGACGTCGCCAATAAAATTTACGGGTAAATCAACCACGTCAATATCAACTGCCATCGGTTCTTGCGTCACCCACCCTCTGTTTGTAAAGTCAAGTCTGTACAATTGTAAAGAAATTGCTAATGTTAGTTGGATTTTCAACTGAAAACTTAGTTTTCGATCACCTAAATCTAGCTACAAATATGTGTCTATGCTACTATGGTAAGTAGTTTATGTTTTCCCATAAACCTTCCCTTTCACACAAACGAGCTGGCATCCATAATTTACGGAAGTATATAATCGTAAATATTGAAATACCAAACTAATTAAGTTGTGTAACTTAAAATTATAACGAATCATTGATGTTCGTCCATTTTAATTTTTATGTCAAGCTAATTATATTATACTTACTATTTGAACTGTAAGTTTGCTTGACACCTGCACAAATTGTTGACGACACCGTACAAGACTTGTACACATATATTTAAAGCAACCTACTTAAATCTCAAGTCATTAGAAGTTTGATTTCTTTTTTTATTCTTAGTTTTATTAAATAATTTACTTCGTTTTTATACATATATATATATATATATATATATATATATATATATATATATATATATATATATATATATATATATATATATATATATATATATATATATATATATATATATATATATATATATATATATAAGTTTTTATATATACGAGGTGTGTTCAAAAAGTATCGCGAATTTTGAATTTTCGCGGGTTACGTATATTCGAATTTCAATTTTTTTGTGGCGTTATGTTGGTACTCATGTCTCTCACTTATGCCGACAACCTCGGCCATTTTGAATGTTCACTTAATTGTTGACAGCTGCTTTGCTTGCACGTGTTTTGGATCGTCTTCGATTTTTACCCATTCAAAAAAATGGATCAAAGAACGTGTATCAAATTTTGTGTGAAAAACGAAATTAAGTGCGCGGATGCATTCCGAATGTTGACTGTGGCATACGGAGAAGCTACCTTGGACCGAAGCAACGTTTATCGGTGGTACAAAATGTTCTCAGAAGGCCGAGAAGATGTGAACGACGAAGAGCGTGCCGGACGCCCGAGCACTTCAACAACAGACGAAAAAATTAATGAAGTGGAGAAAATGGTATTGGCCAATCGTCGAATCACCATTAGAGAAGTTGCTGAGGACCTAGACATATCGATTGGCTCGTGCCATTCGATTTTTATCAATGATTTGGGCATGAGACGGGTCGCCGCGAAATTCGTACCAAAATTGCTCAATTGCGACCAAAAACAGCATCGCATGAACATTGCTAATGAGATGTTGGACTCTGTCCGCGACGACCCAAATTTGCTACAGAGGGTCATAACTGGTGACGAATCGTGGGTTTATGGTTATGACGTGGAAACCAAAGCTCAATCATCTCAATGGAAGCTGCCGCACGAACCAAGACCGAAAAAAGCGCGCCAAGTTCGGTCGAATGTGAAAGTTTTGCTGACAGTTTTCTTCGATTGCAGGGGCGTGGTGCATCATGAGTTCTTGCCACAGGGTAGAACGGTCAATAAGGTTTATTACCTGCAAGTTATGCGCAATTTGCGCGAAGCAATCCGCCAGAAACGCCCGGTTTTGTGGAAGAACAAAAATTGGCTTTTGCACCACGATAACGCCCCTGCTCACACATCGTTGCTTGTGCGCGACTTTTTGGCCAAAAACAACACACTAATGATGCCGCAGCCACCGTATTCCCCAGATCTGGCCCCCTGTGACTTTTTCTTGTTCCCTAAACTGAAGAGGCCCATGAAAGGACGACGTTATGCTACACTTGACGAGATAAAGACGGCATCGAAGGAGGAGCTGAACAAGATAAAAAAAAATGATTTTTTGAAGTGCTTCGAAGATTGGAAAAACCGTTGGCACAAGTGTATAATATCTCATGGGGATTACTTTGAAGGGGACAAAATAGATATTCATGAATAAATAAATAATTTTTGAAAAAACACAAAATTCGCGATACTTTTTGAACACACCTCGTATTGTTTTAACAAAACTTTAATAATTTATGTATTAAAGTTTTTTTTTGTAGAGCTAGAATTTATCGGATACTGAAACAGTAAACAAATTAAATTATTACAAATATATATATATATATATATATATATATATATATATATATATATATATATATATATATATATATATATATATATATATATATATATATATATATATATATATATATATATATATATATATATATATATATATATATATATATATATATAGATATATATATATATATATATATATATATATATATATAAGTTTTTATATATATTGTTTTAACAAAACTTTAATAATTTATGTATTAAAGTTTTTTTTTTGTAGAGCTAGAATTTATCGGATACTGAAACAGTAAACAAATTAAATTATTACAAAGTGTAGTGACTGCCTTAATAATAATAATAATAATTATTATTATTATTATTTCAACTTGATATTGTATTGCAACTGATAGTTCATGTAAAATTGACTATTTCATATTCTTATTGCACTAGGTTGATTCAATTTTAATTCAATTAGGATTTTTCTATATTAAATCAGTAACTCGTGTTTAAGTAAAAATATTTTTAAAAATAAAACAAAAAAGAGTAATACATATTAAATTTGAATTGAAAATTGTAAAATAATATGACTTCATAAAGTTCTCTTTCTCTAACGTGGAAAATGTCAGAGAAGTGTCGAGTTAAAATGAAATGCTGTATTGGATTATTTGGAAACAAGTTGTTAAGATTTGAAATTTAAATTTAATAATTATAATAAAATACCACAAAAAATACAATTACAATTACAGTTTAATTGATGTATACACTATACGTCTACAGCACCATCAATAGTGTCCAATATTATTTTAAAAATATCTAGGAACCAGTTAAACTATACATATTAACTTTAATTTAAGTAAGTTTAGTCGTGTTTTACGTAAGTAATAAACTTAAGTGTGTTACAGACGAACATGTTACAGTCGAATAACAGATATAAATATTATATTTTATAATTTTTATCACAAAAAAACATATTTTATATACGAACAGCCATTGTAATTTAAAGTCCTCCGGTAATCTGAAATTAATACAAGGATTACGTTACAAAAAGGCATTGAAATCATTTATGGCGTCAGCTAAACGGTACACTTAATTATACGATAACGTTGCGTTTCGTGTAAAGTAAAAATTGCGCCGCTTTGCTATTCAAATCGTCTGTTTAATTACAATCGTGGCGAGACTAACGGCCTAAACAATTGCGATTTATTCTATGCCACAAGCTTATTACAATTTACCGGTTATTTAAATTATTATTGCCTTGTTATTTATTTAAAATGGAAACTCATTTCGTAGTAAATGTACTTTTTTGTCCTTACAATTTACTCATTTATTAATAACGAGGTAAATATGTTAATTCTGGAGACTTACAACAATAGGTACTAAAATACTAGGCTCTAGTGACATAAAAAAATGTTTAATTGTGTGTTAATACCATTCTGTTTAAACTTTAGTTCACATTATCAAATAGCCTTAAAAATAACGTTAAATGTATTAAATTATAATAAAAATTAATTTATCATTTTTATTTGTATGAAAATCAAAATTTTTGAAGTTAATCAAATGGTTACGGGTCGTCCAGGATTTATAGTGTACTCAATTTAAACTTCTTTGGTTACAAATATTTGAAATCAGCTGAAAATTGGATAGGATAGAGCAGGGTAGTTCAACACACTAGTATAAATAAAATGTAAAAGTTTTCATCGTCTGACCCAAGGAAAAATTACTTAGGTTGAACGTCACAAAAATGGATTTTGGCGATTCTTAGCGAATCAGTAAATTCTATCATAAAGTTAGTTAAAACAAAAATTGTACATCAGATAAAATATGTTTTAATACTTATTTTTCATAAGACAGCAATAATTTTAAATTATTATCTAAACTTATATACATTTCAAAACATATGTATATATATATATATATATATATATATATATATATATATATATATATATATATATATATATATATATATATATATATATATATATATATATATATATATATATATATATATATATATATATATATATATATATATATATATATATATATATATATATATATATATATATATATATATATATATATATGTTTTGAAATGTATATAAGTTTAGATAATAATTTAAAATTATGAGGACCGTCCTGGCGCAGAGGCGCAACGTCTGCCTGTAACGCGGCTAACGCGACGGTTTCTGGGTTCGATCCCCAGTCGGGGAAGATGGATTTTTCTATTTCCATTTTCTTCGCTCTGGCAACTAAGGTAAAGCGCGGCGATGAGTTCCGCCACTCAACACGCAATGCCTCGAAAACGGCGGAAAGTGGGGACGGAGTAAGCAGGGACTAAGTAACGGAGTGTCTTAACACTAGGTTTTAATAGTTCCTGCAGTTCCCTCTGCCTACCCTGCCATGTGCGGGATAAAGCGTGAAGCTAATATATATATATATATATATATATATATATATATATATATATATATATATATATATATATATATATATATATATATATATATATATATATATATATATATATATATATATATATATATATATATATATATATATAAAATAATTGAATTTACCTAGGCACCTATGTAGAACCTTTATATATAGAGTTGACATTTAAGAGAAAATTATATCCACTTATATTTATTATTGTCCATCCGGTATAAATGAGAAGAATAAAAAATGAGAGAAATTTACTTATTAGTACGTTTTAATTAAAAACATAATGTCAGTATTTGAATTTTATCTATGTGCTGTCCAATGGCCGTAGTGGACAAAAAGACTAAAACGGCTTTAATGAGTAATTACAAGCGACCGGAAGCCGATATACATCTACACCGAGCGAGGGGAGTTTTGCCATTGATTTAGTGTTAAATACTAGTTAAATATATTTTTATGTTTAATATTTCTGATTTCTGTTTACGGATTCGTGACTAATGTTTATATATTAATAATAATTGAACCACGACGCGGAACGCACGACACCCCAAAACTTCTGAAAATTAAAATTGAACCATAACATTAAAATTCTATATTAGAGTATATTTGTTTAATAACAAGTACAAGCAAGTACGTATAGTTACTTTTGTTAGTAATATCTAATAAAAAAGCGATGAAGCGCTAAGCGAATATTGCAGTTCTCAATAAAACACATCTTCCATTATTCTTAAATTAGCATAATAACATTATACCAACTCATATAAACGCTACTAAAAATAATTGCGTATTAAGTATTTTTTGTAAGTGTACTTAGGAGAACCATTGTTGTTATTGTATTAAATTATAGCGATTAAGGAAATTCGTTAAAATAAAATATTTTATTACCGTATAAATAGGTATTTTTTTATATCTTAATGAGTTGTAACTTACATAAACTCCGGAAACGCTATTTAACAAACAATATATTTCATTATGAAACTGAAAACAATTACTCAGAGTAACAATATCGCAATTACATAATACGTAATACATCGTTTTTAAAATTTCTACTCGTGCGTGTATGTATGAGTAGTGTAACTGATAGGTATCTTGTGACTATGAAAGTATATGGAACTAAATAATATAATAAGAGTACAGACCACGTTTTATTTAAAGTCGGATATTTGTTAGGATTTTTAACCGAATTCAAAAGGAAAGAGGTTCTAAGTTCGGTAAGTATGTCTTTTTTAATATATTGTGTAAGAATACTATAATGAACTTCAAAATTTTTATTTATTGAAATCAAGATAGATATATAAACATATGTAAAATACAACAATGCTTCATATTAATTGATAAAAAAAGCTTTTCTCTCTGGATCGCTAAATTGGTACGAGAGAAGGAAATTACCAGCTCCTGGATTACCAGAGTGGTCGACCAGTTTGACATTTCTTTAACAAATGTTTTTGCATTAAGACCCCACGGACCTAAGGTTTCAACATCCAAAGGTAAAAATAAATATTCACAGCCGATAATTCGATTTTTCAAAAGCAGCTCAACCAGTGCACTTACTGGTTCTTCAATGACAAGGATGAACCAAATTATCAACATATGTGGTATATAAGTTCATTTAGACATAAGTAAATTTTGAAGATATTAACTTTAGCAAGTTAACATCTTCCAAATCTTTCCGTTTTTGGAGGATGACGTAAACGTTTCGTTTCTATGCTTATGGCCATCTTCAAATTATACCTCAGGTTATCGTTTAGTTGATGGTTGATGCTCTTAAGATAAATAATGGTGGATAGATTCGATATTTTATTATTTTCTACTTATAATGTAATTTTTTAAAACTGTATTCGATTAGTTGCGGTGAATGCGATGAATGGGAATGGATACCCTAATGGGTATCCATTCCCATTCATCGATTCATCCATTTTCCATTTTAATATTGGTTAAGTATATTATTTGTACTATTTTTCATATTTATTAATACTTTTTTAAAATTATATATATATATATATATATATATATATATATATATATATATATATATATATATATATATATATATATATATATATATATATATATATATATATATATATATATATATATATATATATATATATATATATTTATCTAACATATTATGTTTAATTTGTTTCTGACAAAATATAACAGACATAATCATAGAATAGTAATAAAAAAGGTATTACTTACAAGCACGAAGCTAAAGTACATAAAAACAGTGGTGCTCGTGATTAAGAAGCGTTTTAACAGTATAAATATTTATGCTGTCTGTGTAGCGTGTTAACGTATAGTTAAACTTTTAATATCTTGCTCGTAAATATATGTACGTCAGTTTCTTAGAAATCTATTAGTTCGTTATTAGCTTAACGCTTTATCCTGCATAGAAAAGAAGTTAGGAAAAACCCAGTGTTAAGACACTCCGCTCTCTGCCATGTCAGAGAATCATGTAATGGCCTGGTTAGCGACAAAAATCAATGTGAAAATTATAAATTAAATAGAAAAAGAAAACAATTTCCACCACATAACTTATTATTACCCTCAATTTTTCTATAATAATAAATTTCATTATACAACATGATTTTAAATGAATACAATAAAATAAGAAACATGACCAGTCCAAGCAACATTCTTTAATTTCTTGTCGACAAAGCTTGACCACCGCCCTCCCGATAAAACACGCAATAGTTTGTAAAGGCGATTCCAGAAAACGGTCGTTTTATGATTAGATCAGTACGGCAACCGCGGAGTCGAGGGGAAGGGCAAGGGGTTGTTAATTGCTCCGTTTTGTGAACACGGTCAGTGGCGTGCTGCGCGAGTAATCAGCGAACTCTGACTGATTGCTTTTTAAATAGGTTTTATGCCCACTAAAATATAAGGAAATCAAAGAAAAGCTCCTGGCACGCTCGTACGATATATTTGTGTGAACCCACGTTATTTCTATTTGATGACCGTGACATTATGAATAGATTTATAAGTACGTATATGTAAAAGGAAATAACTTTTAAGGTGCTAAAGTTCAGATGGCTTGTGTACAACCTCGTTTGTTTTTTAAGTTATAATTATTAATTTTCCTGCTAATTTTTCATCTATTAAAACCATGCAAACGCTGCGTTTAATAACTTGATTATGAAAACAACCGCTCGTTAGTAAGTAATCTAGGATGAAAACTTATAAGACACCCTTTTGCATATGTATCTAGAAATCGATATAACTTGCTATATCAATTTACTAGTAATTGAGTCTGGAAAAACGTACCTATAGGGGCTAAAAATATAAAGAAGATTTAGGGTAACGTAAGCTGCCAACTATATGTATGTATTTAAATTAACGTTGCTTCACATGGTTACTTGATTCCAAATAGGAAACAGCTCGTCGAATGGAGATAGCACACACGATTTAACACTGGCCTAATAGTTTGCGTTAGCGTGACTATTGGAAGTTAGTAGCACCCAGTGTTTTTGTTACGAATACCTGCTTACTGCCAAATTACTGTACCTAAGCTAATTTCTTTACACGTTAATTTACAATGACGTTGGATACGTTTATTTTTGCTTAATTTATAAAATTATTACACGGCATTCAGAATGCTAATTGAGAATGGGTAGAAGATTAACAAAATTACTTCTCACAACTACATACATACATTAAGTAACAATTATAGTGATTATATTTAGAGATAAGCTGTGGTTATTAAGCAAAATTAAAATTACTTTTATGAAAATTAAAATGATTAATATCAAACAAACTTCGGTAAGAAACGTCAGCCTTTATCATATTTACAAGGATTCTTACTAACTTAGAAATAAAATAGAAAATCGTACAAAATAAATATATAATTAGGTAAATTACTAACCTTTACCTGCGATATCGCCTTCATGTTGAAATGGAAACAACAAAGATTAGTGAATGACATTCAGCATGTTTATTAATTTTATAAAAATATTGAATTTGATTTGTTTATTATAATTATTATATAATAATCGATACATCGAGTACGATATAAAATGGTTGATTTTTTGATAAATCTTCCGTAGTTCTTGAGATTAGCGAGATAATATAAATAACTATATATTATATAGGATATAGTAGAAAAAAGGAGTGTTTTATTAAGGAAAACAACCGCTGAGTTAATTGACAACATTTTAATTACAAAACACCACAAAATCTATTGGACATAAAATGTCACGTTTCAGTTTGCTTAAGTACACCGCCATATATCTATTACAGCTTCAGGTAGATATACATACCTAGCTATTTTAATTCTGTATTTAATACTAACAATACGTACATTATAATTATACATTTATATTATACAATATTTGCACGTTGTATCAGTTTAAAATATTTGTTTTATTTATCAGAAGGTAATACTGTTTGTTCAATATTTTTGTAAAGAACTTGCTGCTTTAGGCATGTGTAGAATCTATATAAAATATAAATAAAAGGACATCACCCAAAAATGTACATAAAATTATGTAAATTATTATTTTTTAAATAAATTTAACAATTTTTATTTATGCATGTTTTAATACACATATTTGTATTTAACGTTTTTTTTCAATTGATAGGTATTTTTGGACAAAAAATAACAATCAAGACCAGCTTGTCGCTTGGACTCACAAAGCGTTAATCTTCACATTCATAGGATTAGTAATACGACATCGAATTTATTTATATTATACATTATACATAACTCGCTAGTATTATTATTTAATTCGAGCTTATAATATCACATAATTATTACGGACCAGCGTTGTCCACTATGAACAATTCTCGACGTGCAAGATCTCAAAAAATGTTCCATCGAGAAGTACATATGTTTAACATAACTAATAAATATATACTGTCTTTCATTCTGATTAAAAGGTAACGAAACTCAATCGTGACTTTCACTTCACAGAATAACTTTAAGTTAAGCACTTGTACGTGTTCGTATCACTTATAAGTCATTATAACCGATTTTTCGGTCTTAAGTTGCCGAGGTCGGCGTTTTGGTCACAGATCACTGGATTTACACATGTATGGTTTCGTCATCGTCTTCGTCATCTGAACGTCGTTCTAGAGACGGCTCTCGAGGAGATCGTGGAGGTGGAGCCGGACTACCGGGGTCGACATCAGGTGACGGTGTGCGCCTCGCTTGTGCATAGTATCCTAGAGCACCCAGCGCTGGTCCTCCGAGAGAACCGAGGTGAGCCGACGGACCTGGTAGACCCAAACCTAAAGGTGGTACACCCGCTAACGGAGCTCCTGGATATAACCTGTGGACATATGTTTTACTTAACTGAAGAACTTACAAATAATATACCTAGTATGTAAAAGTTTTAAATAAGAAATACAATTGTCTTTTAAAATAAATATGTATATTTAGTTGGGTTATCAATATTCTACTTTCATATTACTTACCGGTAAGGCAGAGGTTTTTGCAGCGTATTTGCAGAAGCAGATGCGGCGGCGGCAGCTGTGGCAGCGGCTTGCCTGTAGTATAGATCAGCGGTGGGCGCTGGCTGTGTTGGGTAAGCTGGTACACCCGCCCAGTATCCACCGTACAACCGCTGGAAAGCAGCATAATTTCCAGCTTCAGCCAAAAGTTCTAGGCCAACGGCTGTTTGACGTTTCCATTTCGTTCTGTTAAAAATAAAAAAATATTTTATCTCTTTTATTTTAGTATTTCTCTAAAAAGTTATACAACAAATCTTCAAAATAACTTTGGTATCTAAAAAGTAGTCATTCAATTATTGTTACAATGGTTACAGTTCATTTGATTTGAAAAATCGATTCGTAATATAGTGAATACCACAAGAAAGTTTTACTAAAAATAATTTTTATGCTTCTCTTGAGAACTGAAATCGAATTTGAAGTTTTCTAAATTGCCGTTTGCTAACCCTAAAGCAATAAATCACTAACCCTACTAAGTAGTGTGACCCCAATCGTCATCAAATTTGTCACAGACCACTCGAGATGACAATGAGGATGCGACAATAGTAAGTAATAAAAAAATAAATAAATAAAATAATAAATTTGACAAAACGTCTTGGGCACTCACATGTTTACCGGAGCGTGGTCTACTGCTTTAATTTGATTTATTTGATTCTCTTTCAAAAGGGTACGCGAGTATAAATTACAAGATATTGCGAAGGGGATGAGACATGATGATTATAAAAATGCTCTATTCCATTTTCATTTTAACTAATAAGTTATTGAATGTCAAAACTATGCTCTAACATAGATAAAAAATAATTTGCTCTAATACAGATAAAAAAAATATTAGAAAAAAACATTCAAATCCACCCACCAACACAATTTTCATAAACATTATTTAAAATTGAAATTTGTTTATTTTATGCATTTACTAACTGAGATTTTGTTGAAAAACAATTACTAGGTACTTATGAAGTACACAACGTGCAAGCTAAAGTAAATACAAGTACTAACAGATAAATGAACCCCATTTGTAAAATTTAATTTCGTTCTTCAGTTGTCGATTAGTTCAAAAGCGGTTATTGTCATCGAGTGAGGTTTTTATTAATTTGAAGGGAGTTATTATCATTGCTATTATTATTTTGTTAGGGAAGAGCCCTTTGTGTGCGGTTACAGTGGTTGTTAGAAGACGCTTCACTGGTTACCTCGTTAATTAATTTCTTTAAATGGATCATTTAATTTTATTAAATGTAAATGAGGGGGAGTTCGGATGTTTTGTTGGTTGAATTTCATAAAATTATTTATGGTACACCATTAATTATTTTGAATAGGAAAGTACAAAAAGGACATTACAGAAATATATATCTTTATTTTCAATTACTATACTAAGTAAGTACACTTAGTATAGCAATTGAAGAGTGTTTTTGTATTTCCTAACATTTTTATTTTGATGATAATTTGGATTTTGGGCATTAAATTTTGAATTAATTAAAATAGTATTATGAGAATTTTATTTATTTTGTAAATGCCATTTAAAAATTAAAGAAATATATTGTACCCACAAAGTAATGATAATTAATAAAAAACAATATATTATCTCACAGAATATATTACGTGTTGATTTAAAGGTACCAAAAAATAAAACATAATAAATAAAAAATAGAAATCAGTTTAATATATAACTAATTGGTTCTAATGAAATATAGTTAAGTCTTGTTTTGTTTTAAATACCACTCCATAATTATCGGTAGCCGACATATTTTGATCGATAGAAAGCTCCGTTTGCATTAATCATATCTTACAACCGGTTCCTCTGAGGAGTGAACACTCAAGAGCACTTATTTAATTGTCAAGTGCTGAATAAGAGGCAATCTGCTCAGTGACACTATTCTTTTTATTATCGCCGCGAGCGACGAACAAAAAGCTCTCCGAGCGTTCTTTAATTCGGCCCTAATATCTCGAGACTTCTCAACAGACGATACTTTTTCTCTTTCGCACACAAGCGCCGCGCCGTAAGAACGTGTTTTCCCTATCTCTTTTCCTGGTCCCTCGGCGGAGTCTGTCTACGCTCCGCCCAGTGGTTTAGTGATTTGATGCTGCGTGAACTGATTCAATTGTTACTTGAGGTCATACATTCCAAAAAGCGCCTTAAGTGTTTACGTCTTAGAGACGAAAATTGTTCTATAAAGACATCCACTTACGTCCTCTCCGAGGAGGAGGTTGTTTATCTCGATTTAAGTTTTTGGAAGACGTGATGCGAATTCCGCTTGTATAGTCGACAAACAAGGGATACACTCATCGATCCAAACTGTTTGCGTTTACACTTGTGCTTAAGCGTCTTAGGTCGTGGGGCGTTGGGCTCAATTTGATTGTCGTTCGAATGTTACTTATACGCTGTTTAGAAAGTTTCAAGACAAGTTTCTACGAGTGTTCTTATGGGAATTGTTTAGTTCAAGCGATTTTGTTACCTTGTTGACTTTTTTGCATATAGGTACTTATATGTGATCATAATTTTCTATTGTATTTTTATGTCTGACATAACCAATCTTTTGTTATTTACTGAACGATTCGTGTCGAACTGAAACTAAAGTTCCATTATATCACATTTATTTAAAATTATACAAAAATATTAATATATTCAATTTTTACTTGTTTATTTAGAGCTATTATAGCTCTGGCCTTCAATAATATAATACATTTAATTGTTATGTCTGTTTCATATTACAAGATTTTGGCATTTAATTGGCGAAATAAAACAAAGATATTTTACTTAGTAATATTTTGTTACCTTGTTGACTTTTTTGCATATGGTACTTATATGTGATCATAATTTTCTATTGTATTTTTATGTCTGACATAACCAATCTTTTGTTATTTACTGAACGATTCGTGTCGAACTGAAACTAAAGTTCCATTATATCACATTTATTTAAAATTATACAAAAATATTAATATATTCAATTTTTACTTGTTTATTTAGGGCTATTATAGCTCTGGCCTTCAACAATATAATACATTTAATTGTTATGTCTGTTTCATATTACAAGATTTTGGCATTTAATTGGCGAAATAAAACAAAGATATTTTACTTAGTAATACAACGATTATGTTACTTTAGTGTGCAAAAAATGATCTTTGCATTTGTATTAAATGATACAATACGTTATTAAAATAAATGCACAAGTCGCCAATAATTGCTATGTAGTTGACAGACGGCCCATATTTGTAAATGTCTAAGCAAAGATCATGTCGGACGTACCAAATTAGAACAACAAATTACATGCTACGAATTAAAAGGATTGTAAATCTAATATTATAAGTTGGCCAAAACAGAAATATCATCTGTAGCACAATGATTAGTTTCTAAATGATAAAGCAGGTGACCTCCGCGTCCTTGGCTCGATTCCCGTGTCTCTGAATGTGTAATTTAGTTATTCGTTATAAGCGATTAGTGCTTCTTGGTAGCCCCAACAACCCTTACATTATGTCATTAGGAATTTGCAGTCACAAGTGTGGTTTTTTGGGAAAAAATATTTTTATTATACTTATATGTACTAAAACTAGCACATGTTATCTAAGTGAATATTTCTATAAAATTAATTTGCTGTTGAATTTGTAGAAATATTCACTTAGACCGCCGATACTATTTTAATATAATAAAAAAAATTACATAATAAACGAATTAATAGGATAAAGTATTTTTTTAATTTAATTGTATTTGGTAAAGAGAAAATAGGAAAAATCATTAATATGCTTGTTTTAGAGAACCAAATAAGCAAATAAATGCCCAATTTTTTATTGATGAGTTTATATTGTAATGCACTATAAAATATTAATAAACTTTTACTACTTAAAATTTTTTTAGCTTCACGCTGTATCCCGTACATGGCAGGGTAGGCAGAGGGAACTGCAGGGACCGTGGGAACCTAGTGTTAAGACACTCCATTGCCTATTTAGTCCTTGCTTTCTCCGTCCCCGCTTTCCGCCTTTTTCGAGGCGTTACGTATTGAGTGGCGGAACTCAACGCCGCGCTTTCCCTAGTTTGCCAGAGCGAAGAAAATGGAAATAGAAAAATCCATCTTCCCCGAGTGGGAATTGAACCCAGAAACCGTCACTTTATAGGCAGATGTTGCGCCCTTGCGCCACGGCGGTCCTACTTAAATCTATACAGAAAATCAGTTTTACTTATATTTAAGTTTAAATATCGTTTATACCTACTATAATCAATTAATGTGCTTGGTATCGATGAATGTATTTTTCTGCCTATTTTGCAAAAAAATCAAGTTCTATTTCAAGCTTTTTAAAATATGTAAAAAACTAAATTTAATCCCCCAATGAAAAAATAAAGAGATGGTGTTTAGTAAGTAGTGTCATGACGCTCCGCTTGATATTGCGTGTCAAGAACATCTCTACTGGTATGGCTCTACGTCATACTATGTCCTTTGTCCGAGGAAATAGAAATCAAGTATATTTTTACAAGTTTCAAGTATTGTGTATATTTTTTGTTAAGTAAACCTAACACAAACCTAAGACAATTAGACACAAATATGATATAATAAATGTTAAAACTTTTAAATAATTATCTTGTTTTTTATGTTTGACACAGCACAAGATTCAACCCAGTTTGTATAGTTGTACACGTTAATTTAGCTACATTAAAGAGTTTCGTTTGCGAATGTACGTTGATCCGTATGTCATTATAGAATGCGTCATTAGATAATCGGCACGGATTACACGTCGCCGACGACTAAACGGCGATAAACGTTGTTCGTCGACAGCCCCCGGCCTATTATACATTTACGACTGGACAGTTGCAAAACGATTTCGACGTTTCTGATGAAATCAGAATTGATTGCTCATTATATATAATTCTAAAGTACCTACGTTCCAACCCATTACGAACGCTATAAAATTCACATTGGACTTAAGAGTTAAATATGTTTTCATAATGATTTTCTGTCAGTGCTAAATAAGAAAAATGACATATATAAACTTCAGTCAATGCATTTTGTTTATTTCGTATATCATGTTAAGACTTAGAATTTCTTTTCATAAACGATGTTCATATTACAAATATATTTACAAACCTAAAGCACATACAATACAGTATGTTTATACTAAATGAGTGTCGTATACTTATAATTACTATTTTCTATCATTTATATGTATAATCTATCGTTGCAGTAATCAAAATATTCAGTAGCTTCGATCAGAAGGAAAAAGACAGATAAGTTATCGCTCCAATATCATTACACAATGAATCATTTTAAAACAATTAAGTAAATAAACCATTGAATGGTTGTAAAAAAGTATCAATTTGGCCGGCGGAAGCTTCATAATAGATGGTGCGTCGGCGCCGGCTCGGCCGTGACTTGCAACCGTTCTGTGGATAGAGTGCCGACCATTGATTCACACGTACCAACAACATGCTGTCCGAAATTTAAATCAGTTAATTGTTTCTACTATTACGTACATATGTTTATATTGTACGTATATATAGTAATAGAGTACTATATTTCATCTCGTTTTTAATATACAAAGCTTTTCATCTTATCTACATATATAATAACTGGAATACACCTCTTGCCTTTTTATAGGTAATATACAAATAAAAACTATTTTTGACAGAGTCATTTCAATGTAAATTTATAGAAATTTCGAAGTAAGCACTTTTGTATATCTGTTTATTTGGTTACTTTCTGAGTTAAATATTAATCTATACTAGAATAATATAACATAAAATATCATTACACTAAATTGTTTTGATACTCCTACGAAAAAAATGTAATCTTTTTGAGATGTAAGACGAAATTAAGAATATCTATTATGTTAGAAAATAGAAGAAAGTGACCGCTCACAAAAGCTATTAAATCCTTCAATTAACTACAATTTCACACTCTTTCACGAACCGAAAAATCGAAGCCCAAACATTGGTTTTACCGAAATTATAGAAAATCAACAAAAAATCTAATAAAAAATTATGTCGACAGAAAAACAGCAGACGGGGCGGGCGACCACTTGTGCGGTGACTGTTACTATAGTTGGTAAATCAATATTACAAGATACTAAGGTACTTATTACTTATTAATATAGTTGCATATTACTAAAATTCACTGCTTTAACATACAGTGTTGAATTCAAAATGGGGTTTTAAAACTAGATTCAGCATTGGATTTTAATATAACATATACCTATAGGGACTTCCCTATAACATGTATTAAAATCCAAACTATAATATGATTTGAGTGAAATAAATATAGTAACTTAATAAATTAAATTTTAATTATTCAAAAAATAATTGAACTTCTGATATGAAACGTTACCATATTAATATTATATTTGTTTTGTTTCATAATATCCTCATCGAACACGTTTGCTTCAGGCAAAATGAATAATAGAAAACTAGAGGTAGCACCTTTTTTAACTGCTAACGTTTTTATATAGCGTCTAGAAGGTGGCATGGTCGGCCCCTGAAGCTCTAATTACGTACGTTTGTTTTTGAAATAACCGCTTTTGTACAGCCGCCGACAAAACTCGTTAAGAGATTTGAATTAATACCAACACTTGTTAGTTTTTTAATTCTCATATTTATTATTATCTGTGGCAATGTCGTTAAACTCATTCGACTAATATATAATTATTTTCGTCTTTATTTTAATGAGACGTTAATTTAAATGTCGTTTACTAAACTTCAAATTTCTTGTAATTTAAAATTTTGATTAAAATAATACATTTTTATCTACAATACTATACTAGCTGACTCAGCATTCTCTATGACTCGCCGACTCTCTCACGAGTCTTGAATGATGTCGCAGCCATAAATAAGTAAATGCAGCGAGTCTTGCTTTTGACATTTATTTTATAAAATTTAGTAGCAAATGACGTTTAATTAGTAAATTACCCCTAAACCCTATTTATCTTTAAATATTGATAATTAATTAATATTATTAATAAAGATTTGTACAACATTTTATATTACTTAAGAAAAAAATAATAACCAAATGATATATTTATATTACCTACTCATAAATCTATCACACAACATATTATTCATAAAAGAAGCTGAATAAATTATTTTGTAATGCATTTTCTTTAAGACTTTTGCTTATAACTTGCGCCGTTATTCAGTATTCTGTAATAATTGCTTTCTTCGTTCGACCCATCGTACACGTATTCAGTGTTATAAACCCATTACAATGTGGGAGGTAGAGTTCTTAATAACATTTCTCTACAATTATCATGTAATATCGAGGGGGGGTTGATTGTGAAAGGGAAATATAGTCATAATCAAAACTAATTAATTCATGTAAATTTCTTAAAGTGATTTAAGTAAGCAAGTGAAAATAAAGGATTGTAAGAAAAAAATGTATGGTAACATTAGTCTCTTTTAGAGCTCTCTATATACTTAAATTATTATATACAAAAAAAAATATGTAATAAATTAAATTAGCTTACCGTCGATTTTGATACCACGTTTTCACTTGCGTGTCTGTAAGGCCAAGTTTTGCTGCAAGCTCCATCCGGTCTTGCACGCTGAGGTACTTTTGTCTTTCAAAAGATTTTTCTAATGTCTGCAACTGATGGTCTGTAAAGGCTGTCCGCGCTTTTCTTTGCTTTTTCGCAAGCGCCGAGGCATCACCACCGCATGATTTACTTGATACGTCATCTGAATCATCTTTTACACCTGCAACAAAACATGAAAAGGTAAGCGTGTTACTAATATGTATATGAATTATAATTAAAGGTCACTCGTGGCGCAGAGGCACAGCGTTTGTAAACGCGATGGCTTGTGGATTTGTTGAACTATTCATTTTCTTCGCTCTGGCAACAGCATAGCGGAGCGTTGTGTTCCTCCACATGCAATGCTTTAAAAAGGAAAAAAAAGCAAAAAATGTGGAAAAGGGTGTCTTAACACTACGTCCCTTCTGTTTAGAATTCCCTCTTACTACCTTGCTATGATTGAGATAAAATTTAAAGCTAAAAAAATAATTATAATTCGTGTTTATACCTAATAGTTATATTTAATTTGAATTAGTTTTTGTTAAATCTAGATAAAAAATATCAACTTAAAACTTTTAGAAGAAAAAAAAATTTGAGAGCGCTTTGTAATCATTTTGACTCGATTTTAATTTAAAAAAATAAATTTAAATTTTAAATAGTTTTATTAATATTCTTATATAAATTATATCAAAAATATTTGCTTTACGAAAACAAAGACACTGTCATAGGGTAATCCAGAGCTTTGTAACTCAAGCAAGTCGTCTCGAGATTTGTAAGGCTTCTGCGGTCACCACTTCCTTACACGCACTTGGTTGCTTATGAACGTGTTTTTTATAAATAAATATATAGTATATATTTATTTAATGTACAAATTAAAATGAATTTGAAAATTATATAGTCCTAAAATACATGATAGGTATATATAGGTATATAGTATAGCTATAATACTTTTGTAAATATATAATATATATCTACACCCATATTTGTTTCAGTTTCACCCGGTAATTCTCGAAACTGCTCATTAAAATAAAAAAAATATTTAGGCCACTAATTGAGAGAGGCTTCAGTCTAAGCTGCATCACGTTAATAATTTCTGTATAACCCGCTAATTTGCGGTCATAGCTACCTATAGAATACTTATTAGGAATGTATCATATATCAACTATTTCCATCTGAGGCAGAGTCGCAAGCAAAAGCTATATTACGTTAATATTACGTTAGTACCATATTTTGTTACAACTTACATTGCGTTGTTTTGTTACTTGTACTAATATTTAAAATTAGCTTGTTGTTAGAAAGCTTACCTATGTAGATTCTTATGAGAAGATGCATAGTTTAAATTTTTGATATATTTTTATGGACCTGCTTATCGTATAATACATTAAAAATATTATTTATCTATAAATATAGAAAAAAAGAAATAAAGTGTATCAGTTAAGAAACTCTTATTGAGATGTTCAGCACTTGACGGTTGTTATCGACCCAAACAAATTAACACCTTCAGCGTTAAGTGACTTTTTAATTAAAGTGCTTTTTCATATCTGGAAAGATAATTTTGTGAAACTTAAAAGCCAAATTTAGGTATGAGATAAAGAGTAAAGATCAATGGAGGGTTTAATTTCGTTTAAAGCTTAGAATTAACTCCCAATTGTATTTTGAGCCAGATACCTGAAAAATCTGAAGAAAATTATCTTAGATTAAAGTTGTTATACGCACTTGTTAATTTTTTTTATATTTATTTAACCTTTATATGCTTTTATGACAATTTTTTTAATTGATCAATAAACGCGCTCCAATCGCGTTTTGAATATCAAATTTCCTTTTATTATTTTTTTATGGTTAACTTATGATATATTTAATTTTAAATGTACAGCACTATAGGAATTCAGTAAGCGCAAAGTACGACACGGGATTATAGGTATAAGGCGAGGGAATTAGCGCAGCCGAGTAGAAGTTGCGGTTTACCACCCAGGCACTAAGCGCTCAGACTACTTACCGTCCCCCTGTTAACTTACATGCGAGTTGCACATTCTTGTACTTCAACGTTTTGTATAATATGTATCACTAATTAATCATTGCCCAAATTTATATTAATAATTAATTAATCATCTGCCATCTTTTAATCTTCTTAACTTTACGACTTTTTCTTTATTTACATTTTTCATATGTACTAGAAGATCCTTTTATTTTTGTAAGCTTTATTTTTTAGTCTGTAGGTATAGCTTTATTAAAACTCTATATTATGCGTTCTGATACTCTTAATCAATAACCGTAAATCGATAATCACAAAATTAAAATCTATATCAAACATTAACGTGTATTTAATGGAATTATTGTAATGGGTTGATATAGCCCCCATAGGGTTATATCAACTTATAATTATTATACAAAGTATATAGTATACGTACTATGTCATTAAATATATGTTATTATAGTAATATAAACAAGTACAAACAGCATTGAATGTCCTTATAAAAATGAAATTTCCAATCAAACAGAATACCACGCCTAAGCAGTGTAAACAACCTTGACTAAAAATTGTCGGAACACTACCAAGTGGCGATTTTTTCAACGCCCCTCCAGTTCATATTATCGAGTGTAATTATGACCGACCGAGGCCCATTAGGGTTCGCCGCCATTAATTTATTATAATAAGGTTCAACTGCCAAATGCATTTGCTCGACCATGAAAATTATTATCATTAGTGGGCAATAATGTTACTATAAAACGTCAAGCTACCATTAACCTTATCAAAACGTTTTTAAAATTAAGCTCCTAGTGTGAAAAATGTACTGGATTTATTCGCGATTGATAACAACTGTTTGAAATATATTATGTGTTTTTATTTTAATTAACCACTTTAAATGTATGTCTTATTCGTTATTATCTTGAAATAAGATATATAAATTTCTAATTGACAGTTTTATGAATTAAATAGTTCAAGAATTCACATTAAAAATGTAATACGTACATATCTGTAACTTATTACTGTGTTTCTATGAAATATGAATATAGTTTATTTGCTAAGATTGCAAAAAACATATTACGATTTAATATTTTTTTATTAATCAAGTAACATAATAATTAAAAATTTAAACGAACTATCAATAAGTAGAAATACATGTAGCGATATATAATTAATTTGTTATTTATTTTGCTGTGTGAATAATGTCAAGCAAAAAGTGCTACTGTTTTGAATTATAATTGTATAAAATTTTAAAAGTCATAAATTATTATTTAAATCAGAACTCTAATATACGAGCGAGGATTAAAAAAGATAATGAATACTTATTATACACGTGTTACGTCTAATGTATTTATAATCGAACACGTTACCGGCCTCGTTCATTTGTCACCGCAAGAACTTGTAGCTTTATACATTGGCCCAATAGCCCAAGACTTGGGCCCAAGTGGCACTTCAATACATAGATATACGTACATTGGCCTTGTCGGTCTGGTTGTGGCCAACAGTGAGGCATTAAAGGACATCCCACGTATCTATTAGATATGTTAAGCCGTTAATTGAATATTAAGTTACTTATAAGCGCTTGATTGATTCAAAGAATATTTAATTGATTAATAAACACTCCAATCGCTACAAGAATATATCTGTAATATTAAGGTCACTTCTTGATTATGCAGCTACTTGACTACGGTTATAATAAAATTATATTCACACATAATAGTTTTTTTTTTAATATCTTGTAGATAACAATTGGTTAAAAATATCTTAAACATTATTTTTCGTTTTAATATTATAGTTCGCTTTGTGTTATATTTAACTGACAGTTATAAATTAAAATTCATTCAGAAAACCTCATCTACTCATCTAAGTAGGCGAAGAGCAGCGATCATGGATGCTCATCACTTAGTAAGTATTCTTTATTTATATTTGTATATTGTATAAATCAGTCCTATTGGCTTTAAAACATATTTTTATTAAAATGTTGAAATATTTTTACTACGTAATATTTCAATTTTGTACATTTATTTACATCGTCAACGGTCTAGAATAAATGCATAACCTTCACAATAGTCATTTAGTTATAGATAAATAGAATGTGCCTACAAGGTGATCTTATTAAACAGATTTTATTTTATTGAATTTATTTATAAAGCCTAATGTAATGTATATTATGATACTCTATTATGAGAGCAAGAAATTGGATATGTTCCAGATATTAGAAAAAGTTGTACATTTTGAAAAAATATTTATAGCTAATCGTTAAATTGATTCTACAGTGAAGTGTGTTAAAATAATTTTTGATATGAATTTTAAACGAATTTGGTTTCTTTGAGACTCACAGGAAAATAAGCGTACAGTAAATTTAAAAAAAATTGAAACTTTACTTAAACCAAACATTTTGAAATTAACAGTCTGCAGAAAATCCTTTATAATATTACATTCATATTACATTTTGTAAAAAAATAAGTAATAAAAAGCACATCAAGTAATTTGTTTGAAGCAGCGGGATAATTAATTAAAGCATTACGGTTGAGTTAGCAGAAGCCATGTAAGATGCGCGGGCGCAGCGAACAATGCGTCCAATGAGATGGCGTTATATCACAGTGGCGTAACACAATTCACACAAATTATTACTGAAAGTTTGTATGTCATAATAAATATTTTATAAACAAAAGACAGTTATATTAAATTGCGCTATAATTATTTTAATTTACCATAATTTCGTTTATCAAGAGTAAAAATATAGCTATTCAAAACCGGGTAATATAAGAGATTATAATTATTTATATAATAATTCATTTATTTTAAAGTTATAATTATATCACTTATATTTTGAGTGATATAAGAAAAAATTGTAAATACAACATATGAATATGTATTGTAATTATTCTAATAATGCGTAAAATCGTTTATATTTTGAATCTCTATATACCGCTAAGTAGCAAATATTGTAACACTAACTTAAATTCATTTGCGACGTGGTTCTTAGTTATTCAGTTGACTTTTCCCGTAATTAATGATAGCACTCATACTTGTAATCGTAAAACAATACTGCAATGCCGCTGCCTGATTTTTGCCACGATAGTAATTAGAAAATGAATGTAGTTAATTATATGTTTATGTAAACGCAGTTACATTGTAACGGTTTCTTATATTTGTAATCATAAGAGGACAATTACTAACTATATGTTTTGTTTTAATTTTTGTTGCGAATTAGAAATGAAAAAAAAAATCCAGCTTAATAATTTGTTTTATTTTCAAATACAGCCAAGTGTTGATAAGAATGCTATTCTTGGTGCTAAGTGACCTCATCAGATCGAGAAAATCAAAATAATTTATTCCCTTGAGTTGGAATCGAACCTACAACCGACGCGCTGACAGTCAGCCGAGTTCCATTTGTACAATATGGCCAGTTTGAATGTTAGCATCGTTAATTAAAATAATAAATAATAATATATTAAAAAAAAATGAGAGTAATTAAATTTTATATTTTAATTTTAATACATATTTACTTAACGGGTGAAAGATACGAAACTCGCACGTTTTAATGAATTTAATTAAAAAAGTAATTGAATAGAATTCTACACATATATTCAAAGTTTTATCTTTGTTTTGTGGCATTATATAAATAGTAGTAACTATTCATATTAAAGCCGTGGGAAATTTAATGTGTCGTATCGAATAAGCTTACCACTCTTAGTTTTGTGTAAGTCGATGTGAAATCGTATGAAAAATTATATATTTTCGAATACTCTTAGAGAACCATTCAAGTGGACTTTGGTATTTCAGAAGCTATTACACGGTATGTTCACACACATTACTTTATATTTCCCATTCCATAATATGCTAAATGTAAAAATATACTTAGATACATAGGTAATAAAAAGATATACAAAACACAATTTATATCAATATGAAACGATTTCCCAGTAACAACTAATTATCATTAACTACCTAATAGAAATGTAATACTTAAGTATAAGTATTTAAAAAATGAACTAATTTTTGTATCAAAAATCATCGTTAATCAAACCAGTGGCTTGACAATTTCAACATTAGTACAACAAATACGTGTGTAAAATAATCTCCTAAAAAAAGTTTAATCACAGTCACAATCACATATCTTAAGACGAACCTTTATATTTTAAATCGAACTCAATTTCACAGCTCACATCGCCTGTCAAACGCGACACAAAGCCGCGAATAGAAGCCGTATTATGGAGGAACTCAACTGGGCCTATTTATATCAGTTATAATCTATTTATTGTCACACTAAAAAGTTTTGATTTTATCATTTGGTGCGATGAAAGAATTGTCACTTCTTATCGAGACGCCAAAAGTCACTTTAGTGTCCCGTGACAAAATAACTGTTATGTATTGGAGTTAAAGTCTAAAGTTGGTTACAATGATGTGATTTGAAACAAGGTACGCTAAGTAGATTAGCGATGGTGCGCGCTTGAGGTTAGGTTTGACGTTTCAAGTAACGAACCAGTGGCTTCTTAAATGTACAAGTACTGACAAAACTGTTATGATTTATTTAACGTATTACATTTATACAAATAAGTCGTAAAAAATACTTTACGTACGTTACGTTACAAAAATATACGTTATTAATTGTTTTAATATGTTTTACTTGTACTGAAGAATCGATTTAATTGTGCGACCACGAGTGTACTATTACGTGAAGATTAATTACTTTTGTAAATTGTCAGTAAGGTTTATATTATGAACACTAATTACAATAAACGCTGTATTTTTCACATTCTCAGTATATGAGTTTCTTTTAAATTACAATGCAAGAAGCTTTGTATTTACAGTTGTACGTAGACGTTTAATTAGTGCCGGCAAACGTTGAGTACAGTAATTTATTGGTTATATTAACTATATAAAGATGGCACGTCGAGACAGCTTGCTGGTTAGTATTAATTTACATATTCTAAATTTAAATTTAATAGTATTTCCACAATTTAAGCACCATATTGTTTTTCTTTTATACGTTCCTAACAATAACAATGTTTTAAAAATGTCCACATCTAATCCATTACAAGACATACTGTAGTCTGTACCTACAGTAGAATATAACGCGCACAATCCACGCTCTCCCAAGCTTACTGAGAAAACGAAAATAATCGATAACAACGTATGGATAAACTCTCAAGAGTTCATCATGAAAACTACAAGTATATTACAATAAAACATTATATTCGCAACTGTACTGATGCAAACTGCCACCATGGACATTCACGAATTAGGTAAGCTATTTAAAGTTTAAAAACGAACTCAACTTGACATTTGACAAAAAGCTGATTATGACGTCATTTTTTTCTTTTCCCTCGGGCAAAGGGCCTTTCAGCCGGGATTAATTTGGTACGTTTTATATGGGCTTACTTATCTCGGGACCGAGTGTTTGGAACGAGTTGTATTTATCGTCGCCATTATACGTTTTATTATTTAATTTATTTAACGCTTCGAGTTTATCGGCTTGTCTATTAAATCGTGGACGGGATAATGCGATTGAAAGCTAAACATTCTATAGATAGTTAACATAATATATGAGCACGTAAACTATTTAGAAAAGCATAAATTTTAAAGCCTGTTTAGAACACAAAGTTTTACTGATTAAAATAACCCTTTTGTTATTAAATAAAGATAAAGTTACATTTTGTTATTAGTAAAGTACCTATCTATCTATAAATAAAGAGACGATTTAAAGTCAAACACCAAACAGTTTTGTTTTAAATGTTAAATTAAGATTTAGGATGTAATCATTAATATTTATACGAATGATATTACTTCATTTTACAACTAGTATTATTAATATTCAAGAAATACTGTAGCTAATAAAACAAAAATCTTGTTGTTTTATTTATTGTAACTTGTATAACTTGCATATATGTTCAATATTGTTTGCTGGATAACCAACTTATTTCAAAACACTCCGTCTAAGTTACTTATACAAAATGTAATATTATATACTGTATATTGTATAGAATTAATATTATTAAAAAACACAAACCATTTTATTTTTTATTATAGAATTATGTATAACTTAGCATCTAACCATAGAAGTGCATTGTTTTATTATTTCACAATAATTTAATTTTATATAATTTATGTCATTAAATATTTAAAATATAATGTAAATGAAAAAGAACCGCTATGTTTTTACGCTTACAATGGATTTGTTGAACATTTACTGTAATAGTCACTATTTATTTTCATATTTATATTAGAGATCGCCCGGCAAGACCGACGCGACGTGTGTGTGTATAATAGGGACAACAGAGTGCGGAGTTGAGTTCCGCTACTTACCACATAAAATCCAGAAAATTGGACAATGCTTGACTTTCACATTTTATTCCCTCAGCCTTACTTGCTACATGCGGGAATAAGTCAAACTTTTTCTCGCATATGACAGCTTATCATATATTTTAATTTCAACTATTATTCTCAATTAGTGTTAAATTTAAATATAGTTGTGAAGTATATTCAGCCTTGGATTACTGACCTACGTCTAAACGAGGATGCTTAAAATTGTTATTTAAAAAAAAACATACATAGGTGTACATATAGGTGCTTAACCTAGGCATATAATCATAGTTCTTTCAAGCTCTGTCTTACGATATACGGCTGTAGATATGCGGCTTTACGACCGACGGTAGTGTTGAAGGTGTAAAGGCTCCAAAGGAACTAGTTCATACCATATTGAGGATTTATTACGATAACTTGATGTTTATAAATTTTATATTGAATGATATATATTGTGAATTTAATTTGTTGTCATAAATTTTATTTATTCAGCTTTATTTTTGAACCGGTAACCGGATACCAGTTGTTATTGCAAAAGAAAAAAAAATCAAAAAAAAAAAATTCTGAAGATCATGATGAGGCTGTTCCAGTTTGAAACGGAAGGACAAAAGGTAAGCTTTCGTTAGTACTTACTTCAATCAAATGAGATGAAATTAAATATTACTATAAGTGAAGTTAGTGAAGAAAAAGTATTTACTTTTATGTGTCTCCATAAAACAAATACTACTACTATACAGTATACCCTTATAACTGTGCTAAATATATTCAACTTCAACCCAACTTTATTTCAACTTTATTGTCCGTCTGTCAAGATAATTTTTGCCAATATTGCGTTCTGACATACTAAAATAAATATAAAATATTCAGGCCTATACTATATACTGAAGCACAGAAAAAAAATAAACTTGTGCGTAAATGTAAGCAAAAGATAAAGCTAACAAGACAAATTGGTATATTCTCATAGAAAATAAATCATTTCTAATAGAAAATCAATCAATATGAAATCATATTAGCAGTTTAGGTGTAACCCGGACTTGAACGATTTTGCTATACCAAATTATTATTTTCATATATAGGTATATTCATAGACAATTAAAGTTATTATTAATGTTGAATATGCATGAAAACTGTATTTAAAATATAAGATTGTTCAAGAAGCTAATTTTTCATAAGTATAATAAATAAACACTTATAATTGAATGATACCAATGAAATTTACAACCTCTTTTATAAATGTCATAGACGAAATGGCGAAGATTTAAGCCTTAACAGTTAAATAAAAAAAGGTTTAAGAAAGGTTTAGGTAAAAGTTACTTTGGGCACTGACGATGTATCCATAAATTATATACAACTATTGTATAGTGATTACCACTTCTACACATGAGTAAAACTGTGCAAAAGCTACTCATACACGTTACAATGAAGGCAACAATTAATTATTATCACTTATACCGAATAAAATTTATTACTTACTTATCAATATTATTCAAAATATTAAATATATTTACATACCTATCTACAATAGATATTAACTACGCACACATTTTTAAGAGTTCTTTGTATATAATTAAATTTGTAATAATATTTAACAATTATTTTTTTATTATAGAAAAATATATAAGTACAGAGTGAAATAGGTATATTGCAAAGGTGCCACACTTATTAATCACAAAAAAATTAATTTTATATAAAAAACATAGCGTTCAAAATAATATTTGTTTCGAGTATTTATACTATTAGATTGAAAATAATATTTCTTGCTTTATTTCGAATATATAATTCTTATTTCGTAATTTATATAGATAATGTTTACATATACAATAAATGAATAATATTTACAAACACGGCAAATACAAATAAACAGAGAATATATAAAGTTACACTTCAAATTTGAAGCACTGCGCTTTTGAGTGATACAACTTAGCCGTTTAAAAAAGTCCTAGTCGCTAGAGCAGGAAAATGAACATAATTTGTTGCAGCGAGTGAGGTGAGGTGACCCACAACTATGTTCTTCTAACTTAGTCTATATGCTGTCTCACCAACTAAGCCGCCGAATAGCCTGATTATATAATATTAATTATAAATATAAATACCAAAGTATGTAGGTACGTAGTGACAAATATTGAAATTTTATGATAATGTAAACTACAGCTGAGGCGGCTCGATAAAGAAATAAAGTGTAAAGCTATAATATTTTTTGCTTTACATTTTTTCTCCGCAAAGAGAGCCTAGACTATATATATAGTATATAATATATAAGTATATTTATGCTTATGTTGAAAGCAACACTGAATAACTTAGATTACCGTCCATTGTTTATGAGTGCTAAAAGCAATAAATCGCGTTAATACTATTATCGCTCGTAGTCTGTGGGTATTGACTATATTATAAAGATAGAGTAAATAGGTTTGACTATTTATTTATATTTATAATATTATATAAATAATAATTATATTTGTCTTTTGTGACATAGGTTAATCAACGAAAGTGGTGCCGTTGATGTCTTTTTTAAGAAGGTTAAACTACATTGATATTTCACATCGAGTACGAGGTAAAAATTGGGGCTTTAGTAGGTTAAATTCCAAGTGTATAAAATAAAAAATTAATAATAATGTTTTTAGTTTTCACTTGGATGTTTTAAAAATTTGCAAATATAAACTCAAATGTAACATTAACTATTGATCCTCTCTTATCTAAAGCACACACGCAGTACTAACCTGGTGAATCCGTGGCAGATCTGTCAGAATCCGAGTCTCTATGCGCACTTAGGTCTCTGGGCGCAGCGTCGAGGATGTCTGTGATCATGAACCGTGTACGTGGAGCGCGCGCGTCGCGCTCGTCGCGCTGCACCGTCATCGCCACGGCGCCGGGGCCCGCGCCCGCCGCCGCTGCTCCTGCTGCATCCAGCGCCCGCGCGCGCCACCGCCCGCCCACCGCTACCTCCACCTCGCTAGCCCCCAGCTCGCTGCCGGTGCCCGTCACCGCACCCGGCACATCACACGCACCGCACGACACCCGCACCACCTTACTGTCTGCACACGTACAACTGTCACTCGTCAATTGTCCGATAAACCATCGCCGTCCAGTGTGTCACTAGTTGTATTATTCTTCACCACTCGAAGGCTTGCTTGGGGCACCAAATCTCTATGGTGTTCGTAGTAGTCGCGAGCACGTGGCGTTCGTGCAGTTTAACAAGAGTTCGCGTATGTAACAGTAGTGGTAGTCAGAGGTGAGTGTGGAGCGACGCTCTGACACTGGCACGCGGCGCGAGGTGTCGGCTGCGACTGAGGCGGGCGCGCGCGGCGAGGCCCGGCTGCGCGGAGGCGGCGCCGCGGTGGGCGCGGCGCGGCCAACGGCGCGGCGGAGCGCTCGGGGCGTGCCGCTGCCATGTTGCTCGGGGCCGCGCTAATGCTCTTTTTGCCTCGCCGCGGGAGAAAGCGCGGATTTAAGCTTTTATACGTGGATAAAATGCTTTTATAGCGAAATAAAGCGTTCTCGCTGCGGGATATCGCGCTTTACGATGCGTTTTACTGAGAGTTGGCGACACTATACGCTCGTAATTGGTTTGCTTCGGCCAAATTGAGGCTAGCGTGCCCCAGACGCCGCTATTTGTAAGTTTGATATATGGATGACATTTAGTACTTATTTAAAAAGACAACATGACAAATGCAACAAAAAGTATGTCCTACATCTACATTAAAAATTGTTTGATTATTCTTTGCCTATATATGAACTGGAAATCTAATATGTGGGGCAAAAAATTGCTTTTTGTAACTGTATAGTATCTTTTTGTAACTGTATAGATATAGTTACAAAACTACACAAAAATTTACTATTTATTCTAAGTAGTCTTATACGATATAGTCTATATGCTTTACTCTCGTGTAAGATGATTTTATTTGAATAACTATTTATTTGTCTATATATTTTTAGCTTTACCTATGTGCAAATGAATTTTGAACGAAATTATTGAATAAACTAATATGAAAACCGTTTCAGTGAGAAAGCGTCAAGTTTCCATTAAGCTTTCGACAACCCTCACTCGAGATAGAGAAACAATTGCGATATGTTCTAAATTTATTTAATTAACAATAAAATTTAATTTTTATAATTAATTACTTATTTGTTCATAAATAGAAAATAACAAACATAAAATAAAATTTATTATAATTATTACAATTATTTATGTTCAAATAGATTTTAGGCAAATTCTTGAAATTAATTAAAATTGCAAAAAAAATGTGTAAGAGTAAAAATTCAATAAGATAAAGTGAAAAATAATTGAATTTCAATAAATTGTACAGTTCATGGTTGAAATAATTATTTTTGTCTTTACGATATAAGTACATTACATTTATACTGGTTGTAGAATTAGGTACAATTATTGAATTGTAGTAATAATGAATAGTGAGCTAAACATAGTATCTACCTATATAATAAAAATATTTATATAAAAATAACCTGTTATTTATATTGCACCACTTGATGAACAGAGCAAAAGTATATAAACACGTAATGATTTACGGCTTGGCTTTACAATATATGACTGAGGTCGTATTGAGGAACTAAATGATATTACTGAAAAACAATAAAAAACGTGTTTAATTTTTACATATATAAATTCGAATTAGTGATACCTATATAGTAGATAAAAGACTTGAGATTTTCCTTCACACATATACCTATATGTGTACATATATAAATAAATGTAGAGAAAAATTATATTTATAGAGGGAGATAATTAAAAATAATATATAATTTTAGAAAATTGTTGCTTTAATAAAAATTCCTGTATATGATATTAATCTTTGAAATATCGTGATATAGTGCAACTTACGCAAGCACATGGAGCTAGTAAAGAGGACTAATGGGTAAAAGAAAACCTGCATTAAGTGGTGCAATTACTGTTAGGTCACAGTACAGTGACTTAAGTATACAGTGTGTATTTGTAAGACAAACCAATATTTTCAAAATTTGATTAATATGATAACAAAAAGTAGGTATAGGTATTCGTATATATTTTCTTTTATATGTATAGTACTAACAAAGCAGTAACTATTAAAAAAGCTGTAATGTTACGTTACTTAGCTCAATTTTAATAATTCTTATGTTATATATTTACTTATTTCAGGCACGTTCATTTTTATTTAATGTCGATATCTTTTATATAAATTATATATAATAAAGTATCCTTTGAGGTATATATTAATAACACATGTTGTCAAAAAATTCTAAAGTAATTTACTAAGATTTTTCTATTATTATAATTGTTGTTATTATTTTTTTTCTTGGTTTTTCTTCATATAGCAACAATATTTAAAATCTTTCCGTTAAACTAATACTTTGTATCAAATATAACTACTGTTTCATTTCACGCTTCGATACATTTCCAATCGTACCCATTTTTAATTGCAGTGCATGTATTTCTTACTATCTGCTGTTGTATTACATATAAGGATTTCATAGAGTGAATAAATACTTTTGATATAGATAAAAACTCCAGCGCTTGCTCCTGCTTTGGCAGTAATTTCACGCTGACTGATGCAACTGATCACTGAAAAACTCTAATCATGCCATTTAATGGCAACTATTCGCAATTTATATTACAAATATGATAATTCAGCATCATAATAAAATTATTATCCACGTCGTACTTGGTAAACTGGAGCGTTTATCGAGCATTTCCGTTCCGAGTAACGCTTAACTCTTTTTATTATCGATTTCTGTAGAATTTGTGTTTTTTATTAAAATAATCGTTACATTTTTACACTTCCGATGCGGTTCCTCTTTTTAAGTTGTCAAATAATCGCATTTCTCAGAAACTTATCTGCCACAATTCATTCATATTTTAATTACTATATAATAAATAACTACCGATGCAATTAAATTTTTTTTTGTTCTCGGCATATCCTCCTCGTGTATGAAAATGTATTAAAAGAATAACTTTTTTATAATATAGTATTACATTTACACTTTTATTACATACTTAATATTGTTGTAACAAATAAAACAAAATTTTTTTCAATATTTTTTTTTCGTTTATCTCTCACTATGTTAATAAAAAGATCACAAAATAGGTATACATTGACAATTACTATTTATGCGACGACGGCATACAAAAAGATACCTCCTATAGAGCTAACCGCTTAGTACTTAGTGTATGAAGTTCATGAAATCTACCGTACAGATGACGTACAAAAAACATGTGAACACTAAAATATCTATAGGGCCGATAAAGTAAAGACAAACTTAAAAAGACAAGTAGCGGTAGGTACGGCTGTTCAATATTTAAAAGAAAAACATAAATGTAGCTAGCAGGAATTCATTTAGCTGGTCATAATTTAGAATGACATAATTTTCCCGCTTTTCCCTCTGTGTGTTACCTATTGCGAAAATGTAAAATCTCGTAACGATAGCACCACTCCTACATATATTTTCCCAAATTTGCTAAATAAATATTGAAGTTCTAAAAAAAAGGAAAAACAATTAACAAACATATTTTTTTTAAACATAATATAATAATTTATGTTTATATGCTTTCAGCATTGTGAATAATCAGTAGGTATAAGAAAAAAACTATAGGTATTTATAATTTCACAAAATTGATAAAAAACAAATTATATATATAATATAAAGGAATTTTTAATTATTTCGCTTTACGAGATGCAGCGTTGAGTTACGTAGTTACAGCGAAAAATGGGAAACATTATGTTTTCTCAGTGTACATTGATATACTTAGATAAATAAGATAAAGCTTAGCGAGATATAAAAAATATTAAAAACTTACTTTTAATAACATATTTTTTCATAATCAAAATTTGCACAGTAGGTACCTGCTTACTTATTAAATGTATTTCCTGATCGTAATTCTAAACAAAGTTAATTTCTACTAACGCTTTCATTAACTTACATAAGCCGAATATTAATTTAACACGTAATTACGTATGGTTATTTAATAAAATTAACAATTAAAAACTACTTGTTTAATAAAATATGGTGCTTGCGGACCGTACCGTAATTGAAATAATTACTCATTATCAGGAAGCCGGTGGCGTACATTAATTTGGATGCGTTTTTACCAACTCGTAGTTAGCTTAACAAATAAATTTTTAATTGTTCTCTTTGTTACAGCTAGATTATTATGTGGATGATGCAACCGTGGGTACTGACTACAAACAGATCAAACAATATCTTCTAATGGTTGTGCAAACATGTTTAATGAGAGTAAAAAGTAACTTTATAACCGTGGTTCATGTGCTTACCGTAATATAATCAGATTGTTCTCGTTAACAGTGAGCGCTATCTGTATTGCAACGTCTGCAACTGCAATATCTATACTATACTCTTATTACTCGATAATCGCTAGCGAACGCTTGTGTTAAATACTGTAGCAACTACAGTACCCAAATTGTATTTTTAGTAATCAATATTATTGAAAAAATATAAAAAACTGTCATAAAATTAAGTCGTTGTTATATACATACCTATGGCGGATTTGGCTATACTCTATCCTAGACTCTAGAATGTATTTCAAAATACATATATTCTGTTTAATTTGAAATTGTTATAGATACAGGTTCTTCAGTAGTTGCTTCAATGTATCGCCCTTCACTTTTATAAATCTAACCAGACATAACCACGTTTTAGATTTTATGACAAAAGCACATTATTATGTCCAAAAATTGTTATAATTTTACGATTTAAATTGTAATTTGTTCGATTTAAACACGTTTTGTTGTAACAATATACCTATAGCCAGTTTTGCAATATGTCCGTATATAAAAAAAATGCTATTTTTATACCAGATTTTTTAAATAAATTTTTAGACCAAATTATTTATCTTAGATATATAGGTACATAACATCATAATAAATAACTGCAGTATATATTCTTTTCCGTTTAAGGAATACATGGTAAAGCTATTAATACATTGTTGATGTTACCGAACTGCCAATTTGATGATAACTAGCTGGCATACTTCGGACGCTGTTGGATGTTTCTATTTATTGTTTGTTCAATCTTTCATGTTTCTGAGAACAAATTGTTAGTTGAGCTCTTACTTTGAGCAAGATTGTTGTGAATTGCATGTTTTCTTTATTGTATTACATTAACTAAACTAAACTATGACTTATTATATTAAATTGTATATAACAAGCTTTTTGGTGTATTTTCTTCAAATGCACATGTAAAGAACTAATATAAAATAATACTTATAAATAAAATCTTGGTAAAAAAAAGGTTTAATATTAATCAATGTTTAGTTTGTTGCAATAGTTACCTACGTAAGTATGTAATAAAATCTATGCCTTATCTTTTCTATACTATATTAGTTTATGGCCCACTATATAAGTAGGTACCTATAATCATAATATAGTAACGGGTTGCTACTATGTAACTAATGCACTTTGTTTTACCAATTGTATTCCACAGTAGTTGGGATATGAGTAATACAAAAAAACGTATAGTAAAGTATCTATTTTATCAGTTGATTTTTTAATAATATCTATTGATAGCAACATTACGGCCAGTGTTTACAATATTTAAAAAAGATATGTATTATGACGTACACATAGAATAGATGTATGTGTTTCATAAAATTTTCCCGGCTTATTAAAAAAGTGGGGTACATCCCTTATAAATTAAAAAATTCCTATTAAAACGATCTTTTTAAATCGATAATATATTCATAACAAAATGCAATTGAATATATTATGCATGTTATATATTATTATGCAACCGATGTATCACCACGAGCATTCGGATACTTGTTGGGCAATCGGATGTCGAGCGTGAAAATATAATAGCAGGCAGTGTAATGTGCATACCGATTCTGTAGACCGTAGACGGGTAATTGCTTTCATTTAGTCTACTTACCGTGTTTTAGTGTTTAGATAATGTACATTGAAGATGAAAACGTAAAACTTATCTTGCGTTACTGTTTTAGATTACTCTTCTATTTATTCTTCCCATAATTCAACTACATCATACTTTGTGCAATCATTTTTATTTCTTTAAATGCTAAATTTATGTAAAAGATGATGGATATAACTATATGAAATCTAGTGATTTCAAAAAGTTTTATTTACATGACATCTGTATATCTGCATGTTTAGTTATATTTTTAAAATTTACCTACTTAGTAGGTATTTAAATCGAGGTAGGTACCTATATATCGATGAATAGAAATATTTAATAAAATCTATATCTATAGGTACCTACTAAAAAAACATTGATATTTTTAACGTGAACAAGATGAAACGCATTCATGTAGTGAAAGTACAATTAAGCTTAAAAATACTTGTTAAATCAAATACAAACGCAATTTACTTAATAACTTTGTGATTTTTTAAGAGATTTAATTTAATTAATCATTTTGAATAGGGCCTATTCATGATAATAAAGTGAGCATCAACCGAACCATTAAATTATTCATATCTGAGTTTTAATTTACTTTACGCTCAAGTAGAATGCGTTAGTTTAGATAATAATGAAAAGAAGGTAACATAAGCTATCATATATTTCTAAAAATCTCCAAAAATATTTTAGGATATTCTTAAGTATTAATCCACACTAATAATAAACAAAAATCATAAAAAGTGGTCGAAGCATTTGCACGATTTGAAAGAGGCACGAGTTCAAATACCGCTGCGTTCAAACTTTTATATTTTCTATAAGTAACTCCAAAAATGTATGTACCTATACAAAATTGTGTCAGAAATTACTTTTTTCTTAATCGCTATTTTAGTCACTCACCTTACCCTTGTTTGTAAGTAATAAAAAACAACAAGACAACAGTCAATACTTCCAAGCTATATAAATTAACAACTCTGCAAAATAAAACATTAGCTAGCACTTACACCGTTAAAATGGCCACGTACATAGACAAAATTTTATGCTAAAAACATTGTTGTATACGTTCAAATAATCGCATAACCATAAAATTACTGTTTCAAACTAACACGAGACCGGAAACTTAGCAGACTCGTAGTGCTCGCTACAAAATAATGAACCAAAGTCATTATAAGTGGCTAGATGGGTGCGATAAGCCGACTGTTAGAGTAAACGCGCTTTTTTACGTTAATTAAACTTACTTTTGTAAACGATGATGGTCTCATTATCTGCATTAGGCAGTGACGCCGCTCGTAGTGCTTTTTACGCAACGCTGGGCGCGCTGCTGAACGAGCCGAGCTGCTCATGGATTATGTTTGCATAACGATAGATATGCCATTATTAAATATGGTTTGGATAAAATATATTTTCATGGTATGGGTAAAATATGTTTATTTAATAATAAAAATATGTCCGTCGCATCTTCTGCATGTAAGGTAAAGCCTTTACCTATAAAATATTGCTCTTTATTTTTTAATAATATGCCTTCTTCTATATTTAAAAATCTTTTTAAATTGTGTCATTACGTATTACTTGCATTTATGGTTTCTTTGTGGTATATTTTCAGAATATATAGTTTCCTGTATCAATATAAACTGCATTATCAGTATGAACTGAAATTTAACGCAAACCTACATGACGTTAAAGTATAAGGTCTTATATCAGTATAGAGTATCTTATAAGCTTAATTTTAAGTATAAATTCGATGTAAAACGAATATTCATAAGAGACAATAAAAAAAAGATACTCATATAATTTAAGAAATATTGCGTAACTAAAAAAAAATCATCGCACAAAATCATTAATATTATTTCATTAATGATTTTGTGCGTGTGCTTCTCTAATCACCTGGCAGTCTCTATAGCTATATTAAAGAAGAAAAATAAAGTAAATTAAGATGCCACTGTAAATTTAAGCTAAGCTACACATCTATATACATTTTATTCTTTGTTAACTATCGTGCTTAGAGGTAATATATTTTTCTATTAGACAATTAATTAAATAAAATTTTATTGGCAATTAATAAATTACCATTTATTAATACAAGCTCATATGATTAATAATATAAAAATATTTTGTGTCCTACCTAGATATTTATTTCGTCAAAGACGAAAGAAAATAAGGTGAACTTGTGACTTATGATATTTTTACACTTTAGTTAACGTAATTAACTAAAACTGAATACATTTTTGTAAAATACTTATACGGTAGATATAGGAAAATAGTTGTGTGTATACATGTTACATTCAGCCTTTAAATGCCTCTTTTATATTTGCCAATTTTTTTATCTGTTTTTTATAACATATGGATTTATTATTTATTTTATTACCTGTTCAAAAATCAATAAATACTTGAAATAATTTACTGTAGACATGCGGAAAGGTACTTTATATAAATATAATTGATTTGTCATTGCAAAAGACATTGAATAAAAATGTCTTTTCATCTCCGCGACCGACGACTATGTATGCATGACTGTAAGCATGATATTTGGAGATTCAACCACCATTTAAGAGCCAGATAACAATTAAATTCATTTTATTTCATTGAAATTGTAGGCAAAACTTGGTATGGAACTAAATTATTTTACAGATAATAAATAATTACTTGACATTTCACATCGAAAATTAGAAGAAAATTGAATACAGAGTGTCTAAGCACTAGGCTCCCTCCGCTTGGCGGCAACAGCGTGAAGTCGTTTTTTTTTACCACGACAGCAATATAAATTAATTTATAATTTTGTTAATACAATAACAGCCCATTACGGCATTAAAACATAATTCCATCACTAAGTGAACATTAAATGTTACTTTATTAGCAAAAAGTTTTCCCGGTATTATCGTTTGTGTTTTTACAATGGCAATATTTATTTTTACATTACCTACTCAGCCTAATCGACTCTCGGTAATAATAATTTAATTTACGTAGTTGGTACGTACCTACAACTTAATGCTTGGATGTATTTTTTTATTTTAAACTTATGAACTAGTTGTACCTGTGGTTTCGCCTCCGTGATCATATAGAAAGTAAAACCTAGACAAGGGAATACAACCAAAAATAAAAGTGTGTGTGTGTTGCAAATTTTTGCTTCGCATAGGTAGGTCTTCCCAGTCTTACGTAGTCGTAGTAAACTAAAATATAATATCTGTCATCTCATTGTCTGTGTTTCTTGACTTCATTTTGTTTTTCTCTACATATTTCTCCAAATATTAAGCAAATTTATGATCTTGAGTGAGGTAGCGGTAAGGTGGAGGTATCGAACAAAAATTTATGACAAATAAAATCTTTAATATAGACTATTAAGCAAGTATAGTCCAGTAAAGACAAGTGATTATAGATAAAATGAAACATATTGATGTACACAATTTAAACACAGCATTGTATGTAGAATAAATAAGATATTGCTAAGATTTTACCTCAATCCAGAAATTACGGAATTGTCAATTTGTACATGTATATCACAAAAAAACGTTATACATTTTTCGGATACATACTAAAAATAGTTAGTGAAGTTAGCCTACCTGAGAAATATGTTAAAAATGGATGAAAATAATACAGTCACAAAAATAAAGGCGAAACATATAAAAAGAAGAATGGAAAAAGGATGTATGCTATATAATTTTTTGTCTTGTGAATCCGCAACGCACAGATACACTAGACTTGTATCAGAAAAAGTGTCACAAAGGAGAATTTAGATGAATGTTCTCAGATGATTTGGGGACATTGAGAGCTTGAGTCATAAAATAATGGTAGACTGGCATAATGGTCACGTTAAAAACATTAAGGCATATATGAAGAGGTTAAAAGCACAATGCGATAGAAGTACACAAGAACGTTAATTAGCGAAGAGTCTAGTGTCTCTAAAGGTAACATAGAGTCGAATAAAAACGTAATAAAATATTATATTAGGACAAAATAAAGATTAAATTTTGTTAGTTTATGGCTTAGTTTATTTATATTATTTTATGGCTTGTATTGCTTATAACAATATTGATTTATAGTAGGAGCCAAATTGAAATATTTTTTTTTTATTTTTTTAAATAAGCATACAGGATTTATTTTTGGAAATATATTTAAACATTTGCTCAGTTATTTATTAAGATTTACAACAGGCAACTTGAAGGGTTTTTTTTTAAAAATTGTGCCAAATATAAAGTTGTATTAAAATTGTCTTTATTTCTGTCTGTATAAGATGTTTTTGGGACAAAAATATATTGAGTATAATCAGGTAGGAAATATAACTTTCAGGCTATTAAGAAACATACATCTATTTGAGAGCATATGTCAATCTCCTAAGAATAACCAATTTCATGTTTTATTAACGTTTTTATACACTAACACAGCATTATTCTTTATCCAAATAAATATGTTAGATAGGTACATTGTTCGTTTCATAAACATTAAAATTTCAACAACGTAGCAAATCCATAAAATTATATCACAATTTTAAAATACAGGAGCTGAGTTGTCGTAGTGCGTCATGCGGCGCCTTTCTGTAATGCCTGTTATCCATATTATTATAATTTTATTATAATTTCAAAAATTAGAAAATATCACTTATCAAAATTAAATGAAAATTAGAGTTTAACTATTATTTTATATATATATATATATATATATATATATATATATATATATATATATATATATAATATATATATATATATATATATATATATATATATATATATATATATATATATATATATATATATATAATATATATATATATATATATATATATATATATATATATATATATATATATATATATATATATATATATATATATATATATATATATATATATATATATATATATTGCATTTTTATTTTAGCCAAGGTATATAATTTTTTATAAGCAGTATATTTATAATTTTATATAATTATATATATATATATATATATATATATATATATATATATATATATATA